>JASPKZ010008887.1:272500-867500 GCA_030220185.1 Diploptera punctata
ATTTACTTGAGCACTGCTTACTTTGCAAAAAAAAAATAATAATTCCAACTTACGGTATAATGAAATACGAGCTTTTAAAATAATTGTACTCAAGATTAAATCTTAGAGTGAGATGTATTGTAGAAAATGTATTTCTCTTTGTATATATGTAAATATAAAAGTGAAATAAATGTTTTTTATTTTTCCAATTATTTTTGTCTTTCATTATTTCCTTGTTGAATTCAATAAAAATAGAATATAGGCTACTATTGTATTGTTCCAAATAATTTCATGTGTGGCTGATACTATATTTTACAACAAATTATATTTTTATAACTATATTTCGGATTTTAGATTTTAAGCATCTTCTTTTGATGGATTGTTCACAGCACAAATTAGCCTAGTCCATGTCCGGCATGTCATGTTAGGAGAAACAAAATGTTAAATCTATTAACCCTTAATTACATTTTAGAATTAATTTTAATATTTATTATAAAATATTACCATGGTGAAATGTAGTTAATATTATTTTGTTCTCTCCTATACTAATAATAGCCTAATTACCATTCTGTTTTAAGGAAGACGTAAGTTGAATTTACCAGAGAGATCTTAGTATCCATTGACAACGGCATGTAATAGCTCAATTTACTTCCCTAGGGAAGACAACTAATTGACTTAATTGATAATGTAAAAATGTTAACCTACTTAAAATTTTATGAGTAATACAATACAATTTTATTGTATCACACTTGTTTCTGACTATGATAAATCAAGTTTATAGTGATTGAACAGTTGTTACGATTAATAACATTAGCCACAAAATGTTGTCGATTTTCATTAGCATTTTTGTTATTCATTTCAGTAAGTTTCTCTATTTTATGTACTACAGTTTTTTTTTAATTTAAACCAGTCTTAAAATATTCTGTAAACTTTTTCATACCTCTTTTTCGTATGTTATTTACCGCAGCATTCGAAGCTTCCTCTGTATCACAATTAATCATATCTGCAATTAATATGCGGTATAAAACTGATATTTCAAATATCTGCCATTAATTTAGGCAATAATAAACAATTGCAGTTGTTTTATCCACATTCCCCTGCTATCAAACAACTGAACCTTTCAAATCAAAATATAAATTCACATGAAATATAAACATTGAACATAAATATTTGTATAGGAGTGAACAATAGTATATTACGATGCGAGGTTGGGAAGTGTTTTTTTACAGAAGCGAGGAATGTTTAAAATTTCCGAGATTCTGTAAAACACTTTACAATCGTGCGTTCTACATTACTTTTTTACACTGTGGTGTTTCCAAAATAGTAAATAATAGTAAAATAATAACATATTTCTTGGAAATACTTGCATTCATTATAAATAAGTGACTAACGTTAACAATGTGGTCAATGTTTATACGGTAAATGCTGAAAATAATTTAATCACAGCAGGCTGTGACACAAGTCAGTCATAAAATAGTGGCAAGTACTAATTTACTGTTTTATATTGTTTCAAATAAAGTTCAGTTCATTTGAAATACAGTGATTTGTTTCGTATAATGTATATTAACACTAACTTTTGGATATATTTGTGTATATACATTATACGTAGTACACATATAGGGCAGTGATTTTACTTCCTGCACTAGGTAGGTAATCTGTAATATTACAGTATAATTAATTAGTTATTTTTAGGTTGGCAACCCCGAAATTTAGGAAATTGAATTTTCAATCATGGTCGCCATTGCACTATCGTGCAAAGATAACTGTTATTAATTATTTTATGTATACATATAGAGCCTGTATACCCCGTACGGTCCTCATGGAGACTTTAGTTCTCTCGTATCGGAGTTTACCAATCTAATTTAGTTAAACTCAATTTCCTACATATGTCAGTGATTGATAAGTGGTCAGGATATCGCCTTAATGAGACAACTAGTAGCAACTCTGGTATTACTTGGATTGGGAGGACCAATAAAATTTTGAATCAATTAATTTGGCGTTTACTTGATGAAAATCCATATTTATTGAATAAAAATAAAACTTGAAGTTTTATATGATTTTCATATTTATTAAAATACCCAAACAGCTGTTACACTTTTATATTGCAATAAATATGAAATTCATATAACACTTGAAGTTTTTTAATTTAATTAAATTACTAAAATTTTGTACTGAAGTATTAATTTACTATTCAGTTCTCCTACGAGCAAGAAAATCTTCGGAACCATGGCTTAAAGTCCCATCCGGAGAATTTGTCCCTTGGATTTTTCCATCCCTAACTTCATTATGTAAAACTCTATTCCCCATTAAAGCAGTTTAACCTCTTACCTTATGGTGCATTTGCATGTCACATGCCACACAGGTCTTTACAGTATTAACAAGGGATTTTAAGTATGGAACACATACATACTTTTTTTGCCGCACGACATGGAGGGACTCCCCGAATGAGTGATCAGCAAAATGTTAAGGCCTCATCCGAGACAACACAACATTAGAACAAAACACGCCATTATCGCACAGTTTCACGCTAAACATTGCGAATATGATGGTATTGATGATTATGATGGCCAGATGACTTTCGGAGACCGTTTGGGTGGATTTCTCAAACGAAGTCGAAACACGACCGCGGTTTTCCGATTTTTTATTGTTTACATAACAACCATAAAACCTGAAATCTACGGCTGTTAATTACAAAATAAATGTCTGAATCGTGTCTATGGTTTCATAACAATTTCTGTGAATTTTCAATCATTTTTATAGGTGTTGTGGAAAACAACAAAAAATTGGAAAACCGGGGCCGTGGTTTAGACTTCGGTTGAGAAATCCACCCATTGGATCTTAAAGTTTCCTGATATTTGTCATACAGGTGAGAAAAACCCCGAAAAAACCCATTACCCAGTAAATTTAACCCGACAGAGGATCGAACCCGAGCACGCTACATTCGAGGCAATGACGCTACTCAGAGACCACAGCTATGGAGCCGTTACGAAAAATAAATTATTATTAATTTATTATTATTATTATTATTATTATTATTATTATTAATTGTATTATTATTGGTATTATTACAGATATAGACTATTATTATTGTTATTATTACTTATATTATTTTTATTATTTTTGTTATTATTTTTATTATTTTTATTATTTTTATTATTATTATTATTATTATTATTATTATTATTATTATTATTATTATTATTATTATTATTATTATTATTATTATTATTATAAAAAAGCTAAATAAAGAGAATGTTTTGTTCCCGGTTTGAAGCACCGCAGTTTTGAACTTGAAGGCGGAGAAATTAACCTTGAGTTAAAGTTTTGTTTCAATGATCTCTGCGAAGATAAAACACTTCCATGGAGTTGAATCTCTGAAATCCATCGGAGTGGATCTAAGAATTCACATTTGGCGTGGAATCTCGTGCCCGTGTTGGGCTGCTTTTATACTAGACGGAGAGAGGACTTAAGTTTTGTTAATTTAATATTATCTGTATGTCTTTCATATTCTCCTTAATGTAATATAAAGAGAGGTATATCCTTAGCAGTCCCTATGTACTTAATGTAAAAAAAATATATATTAACTAAGTTACATTGTAGGCTATGAACTCTTCGAGGTGTATCTTACACATTGCTCGCAGCTTCAAGGATAAGAAATTAGAGACAAGTGTCAAATTCAACACATAATTACATTTATTATAGACATACTTGGAAAGATCATATAGAAAGAATGGAAGACAACAGACTTGCAAATATAGCTAGAGAAGGCATACCAATGAACGGGAGAACAGCACAAGGAAGACCTGCCAAGAGATCGATAAACAGTGGCTGCACATCCAATGCGACTTCCTCTGAGGAGTGATTTCGGAAATAAACAGGATGAAAATACTACAAATAAAGAATACGAAGAAGAAGAAGTAGTCTATGACTTAAGGATATATAAATGTCTTCAGTTTTAATACTGCTTTTTTTAATTATGAAAATTAAGCATTTACGAGTATCAAATTAATCTTCATTTTCAATAAATAAATGTTCCAATTTTAGACTATTATAAAAGTTAATGATCTGGAAGACATAATGAATATTGAGTTAATATTGGGCGTTAGAGACACAGCTTCGTTCTTCTGAACTCCGATATTTTTAATAAAACTTGTATAGTTCTAGCGGTGAATGTGAAGTATTAAAAAATCATTCGTCATCTTAAATAATCATCTTTATAATAATAGCATTAATCAAGCCCTATTATCTAAAGTAAGAGGATGAAGCAAAGGAAAGAGGGAAAAACTGCAAAAGTAAAATGGTTGGCTGGAAGCAGAGTACGAAGGAGGACCTTTACAGCTGCCCTATGTTCTACATAGGAACTATAGGAAATAAGACGATGAAGAAGATTTTCGAAACTGTATTAGTATTTAGCTCTGAAAACAATTCATGAGGTCACAAGTTTGATTCCTTAAAGGAAATTATTACTGTGGTTGTCCATGGTCACGAAATTAGATTGAATTTAGTTTAAGAACTCTCTGATGGTTCTTTATAATTTATTACACATCATAATATCAGGGTAACATAACTCCATCTTCCAAGAAGCTCCAACATTAGATGTGTGTTACAATTCCGCCAATTCCAGGAGGAAATTCCAGAAATGTGACATTATAAAATGTATATACATACATAGTCTTCTGCCCAACAGCAGGTCTTTCACTGCAAACTCAGCATTCTCCACTCTTTCCTTAGCTGAGCTTTCCTTTTTGTATTCGCATACAGATATTTATTTTATAAAAAAATATAATTCATAGATATTTTGTTTCTATTTTTCGTTCTAAATAACTAAATTCTTTCGTACAATAAAAACAAGTATCGTTCTCTTTGTCTTACAGGCAGCCCCATCAGTAGGGGAAGATTTCAAAATAAATACTCTTTCTTTATCTCAGTTTAACCTCTCACCATATAGGTAATTTTTACATGTCATACGCAACTTGAGTCTTACTGTGGCACGGCATGTCGGGAGAGGGAATTTAAACTGTGGATTACACACACTCACATACACTTTTTTGACTACACAAGGACATTGAGGACCTCCCGGAATGAGTGGTCAGCTCAATGTCAGAGCCTCATCCGAGACATCACAACTTTAATATGAAACGTACAATTCACCACACAAATTCATACCAAACATGGTGAATAAACTATGATAAATAGGTTATGATGGTCAGATAATGTTCGTATATTGTTTGGGCCTGAAATGTTCCTTACATTTATCTTAAAGATGAAGATAAATCCAAAAAAAAAATCATCCAAGAAACTTGTCCCAATCGGGGATCGAAACTGCACCCGCTCCGAATGAGGCAACGACGCTACCCCGAGATCATAGAGGTAGATTTAAAAAAATGCTGTAAGTGCAACATACTTGGAAAGTGTCATAAACAAGTAGATTAACTTAAATCGGTGGAAAAAATACATAAGTCAAAAATTACCTTTTTTGTTTTTTATATCGTGCTAATGTAAAAAAATTACCATTTTTGTTTTTTATATCATGTTAATGTAAATATTGCTCTACACCTTATGGTGATGTGTGCACACCTTAGAGCATAAATATTATTTATTTATTTTTATTTATTTATTTATTTTTATTTATTTATTTATTTTTATTTATTTATTTATTTAGCCTGGTGGAATTAAGGCCATTGTGATCTTGTCTTCCACTCACCAGGACAAACATATATTCCATCAGAATATAAAAATTCTTAGTAAATACTAAATGGAGATTCTATCAATAAGATAATATATATTATATTTACGATCTATAATACAACCAGTTAATGATAGTTAAGATTAAGACTAAAACTTATAATAAAATGTATTCAAGCAACATAAATTAAATTGTTGGTAAACTGTTACTATCTGATGTTTATATAAAAAAAGAAGAAAAATAATGAGATATAGAAAACTAATTTTACGGTTATACAATATTTAAACAAATGAAAATGTTTGTTAATCTTAATACTTTCATAAATTATTTAATATACTAATTGTTAAATATTATTATCAGTGAGGTGTATACGTTAGTTTGTTATTAAATAATTATTTAGTTCGTTTTTGAAGCATGTCATAGTTTGACAGTGTCTGGCATAGGGCGGAAGGGAATTTCATAAATTTATAATCTTTATATAAAATTATTATTGAATGCACCTTCATATTAACATTTAATTCAATAATCCGTTTAATTAAAATTGTATTGTAATCAATCTGCATTTAATTATAAACTGGTAAGTGTAATCTGAAAATTTATCTCCCTGATAGGTGAACAATAAATTATTGTATGGCAATTACATTACAGTTCTATTGAAGATATTTTATAGAATAACCTCTGTTTGGAAAGAAATGTGATTTTACTCGCCGGTCAAATACATTATATTGTTAGGATGGTTGAATCTAGAAATGTTTTTTTGCATACTTTCCTGCAGTATAAAAGCAGCCTAATAGATATGAAATGACTTCGTTTCTTTTAGCTAGGAGCGTTCGCTATAGCTTTTGCTAAACAACCATAAGAGATATTAATCGAAATCGTGACCATGCTAAGAGAAGGGGGCGCTTTGCTTTTATGTTTCTGATAGTTAAAGCAATGCTATCAGACCCTGAGAGGCATTATTCAAAATGCATTCGGAGTCCAAATCGTAAAGAAGTGAGACCCGGATGCTGTTATATTCTCTTATTCTAAATTAATTGTAGTCAAGTATTATTGTTATTGCATCATATTTAATGTAAAATAAATACACACGACATCGTTTTATATTAAGGCTAGAGGCTTAATTTATTTCTACTAGTATCATTGAAAAAAGATCATTGGGATCAAAACCCAGAAGAGACAAATAGGAAACGTCACAATAAACACATGAATAACACAAAGTCAATAAAAACCCAAATCAGAAATTAAAAAAATTAAAAAGAAAAGTCAACGCGATTCAGTAGCGACGTTACCATTATCAAGGTTTAGTAATGATCCATCCATCCATAGTAATTCTGCCCGAAGGCAGGTCCTTCACTGCAATCATAGCATTTTCATGCTATGCTTGCAGCTTTACTAGGGAATTGTAGGTGTGGTAGCTTCCCGTTGCTTTCCACACCGGTGAAGGATGATGATGATGATAAGGAGGATGATGATGACCATATGATTTCGGGGACCGTTTGGGCTTTAAAGTTTTCCTGACATTTGTCTTACAGGTGAGGAAAAACCCCGATAAAAACCTCACCCAGAAAAACTAGCCCCGACCGGGGATCGAACCCGGGCCCGCTGCGTGACAAGGCAGCACGCTACCTCGAGACCACAGTGGTGGACTAATGTAATTAGTAATGATATGAGTCAATATTAAGTCCTGATAATGATAGTGTTGCTACTGAAACTCGTTGACGCTCTTAACTTTTAAATTGGTGATTTTGGGTTTTTAATGACTTTATGTAATGCAATTTTATCACTAAGAATACCCTATTTATTAAATACAACTAATTAATACATTTTTCAATGCATCAGTTTGTCTTACGAAACTTCTAACATCTTCTCCTGGCATTGGCGGAAATGTAACACACTTCTGAGGTTGAGGCGTCTGGAAGGCGGATTTACGTTATTCCGATGATATGATGGATGATAACTAGAGCTAGGATGTTTTGTGTAATATTAACATTCAAAATATTTACAAATTTTATGCAACAACATTATAATTAATTGAGTCAGACGTAACTCTGCGGAAATTCAGAATATAGACCTATAAAATAAAACAATGTATCTTAATAGCAATTCCGCTAATTCCGCAAATTATACTCGTTTATGAAATTTATCTTTCTTTTGTTTATTAAATGGTATTTATCTAGTTAAGTTACGAGAAAACAAACATGGTGTTATCTAAAGCTGTTTTTTAAGTGGGTGAAAATTGAGTTCAAAGATTCCGTTATATAGATACAGGTCCGTTACATAGACAGATACAGGTGAAGCTAATGTAAATCGTGTAAAAATATATAATTTAACATTGTTATAACCTCAACGGTATAAAAAACAATTATGAACTTAAAAAGTATAAATTAATTCAAGTGTCGAAATAAAATGAATTTAATTCATAAAACGTTTTAATACAAATATCACGAAAAAAACTGCGTAATTGAAGACGCAAACTTGCGATCTTCATTAACAGAAACAGTGACCGCATGCTTTACCGCTGACCTATCAGGACACGTAGGAGAGTCTTCAGTTCATGCAACATAACACAGTAGCTCAGGGACTGCACAATTATGACTAGTTTCCTAGTTTGAACGCAGCGTTGTGCCGAGTATGACTTAGAAGAAAATGTGCGTTCAAGAGATTACTAATTTTTTTTTTGTCGGATTGCAAGATTTTTTGCTGTCCGATTTCATATGGATTATCCCGTGTACAACTTGCAGATGATCTCTCTAATCATGTTTGTCCAGAAGGGTCACCCTCTCGATTGTTCTAATGGCGGTTCTGGTGTACTAGTACGTCCGCCTCTGGAAATTTCTAGACATCTTCTCCGGTCATCATATAAGACCGGGCGGAGATCTTGGGAATCAGTCGAAAGTGAAAAGACAAGTTAAAGGCGATGAGGAATTATGTAAACTCCCAGTACAGTTGGTCGGATTTCGCTGATTTTTGGTTACTGACTTTCTCTTTTTACTCCATTAGTATATTCCGTTGTTTCGCTGCAAATTAGAAAATTCCAGCCGCTAGAGCAACTTTTTAATGTTTACTTCAGGTGAACCTCCAATCTTAATTGGTCCGACTTTACTGGTTAACGAACTCGAGCTTTGATTTTTTAATGAATTGCTATATACCAAGTTTATTTATAAAAAAAATCAATAATTGTAGCCGCAAGAGCGTTAACACACACACACACACACACACACACATATATATATATATATAATATATAATATAGCCTGTATAATAAATAAGATACATACAAATACACATAAACATAGGCCTATATGTAATAGTAGTTAACAAACTCGACCGTTATCTTAATTGCTTACTATACCAAGTTTGATTTTCAGTGTATACTAGGTTTGGTGGATGAAATTTAATTTTTTTTAAATATTTTCATTAGAACAGATAATTCCTTTGTATTTCGCTAAAAGGACTTACTAGTTTTGTAACCATGACTGTACATTGGTTTCTTTTACAATAAAAAGTTTACATTGTAGAACAACATCCACTTACAGCTTATACTTTACATTTTTTATGAAGCAAACTGTTCTTGTAAAAACATATCTTGTAACTATAGATAGTTTGATGTATTCTTTACAAGAAACAGCTCTCTTTCATGCTTTATGCATGTAGCAAGAAGAAAAAAGGACAAATGTAAGTCAAGTCTTGTACAAGATAATCTAGAAAATGCTTTAACAACGTCTTCCTACTTCAGTTGTCTTTTTCTTTCATATCTTAGCCATTTATACATTTCCTTCATGTAATTCCTTGGTGCAAGTAGACATTCGCCACCCACATCTGGTTTCCGAGTGACGTCTCGATCATAATATAGCCTAAGTGGTTTATTGTAGGCGTGTCGGCGCGCTGTCTGCCCATTGAGTTCCGCATCATACATTCTGCGTTCTGATAATAAAGGTCGAAGGTATGGAAAGGAAAGCATTAGATAAATGCGGCGTCAGTTTAACATGTATTAACTTATATTCATTCCGAGTTAAGTTACATTTGGTATTACTCCATGTATTGGGGAACCGTGGTACTACTTTCAACCGCCGTATGACTGAATTGTGTGCGGAACTAACGTTGCTCTTCAATACTAGTATAGGCCTATACAGACTACAATAAATTCTACATTGGAAAAACTAACAGAAACTTTATTGTTAGATTTAAAGAATATTTTAGAGATTTCGTTTATAATGGAGGAAAATCAAGTTACGCAAATCATATAATTCAAGCTGGGCACCATATGCATAACATCGATAACACCCTCACAATATTACATAGAGAAAACATTCCAACGAGGATAAACATACTGGGAGAAATCGCAATCCTAAGAGAAATCGACAACAACCTGATTCTTAATGAGAACATACCCAGTTCACAAAATCCTCTATACAAAATATTCACAACCAAGTCAATGCTTCAACAAGGGTCAACAAGTACGGGCCTAATTCATTCTGCTGATGATGGGACTAGTCCCGAAAGGCCTACAGAGTTTTTAAAACAACTTAGTTAAGGAGACGTACCTACAGGGTGACTATTTTATAGTTTTTATTCATATTTTATATTACATTGCTCTTAAAACATGGTATTTTACGGGAAATAAGACTGAATACAAAATAAAAAAGTGCCAAGAACTAGGAACTTCATCCATCCATCCATAGTTATTCTGCCCGAAGGCAGGTCCTTCACAGCAATCATAGCATTTTCATGCTATGCTTGCAGCTTTACTAGGGAATTGTAGGTGTGGTAGCTTCCCGTTGCTTTCCACATCGGTGAAGGATGATGATGATGATGTTGATGATGATAATGATAAGGATGATGGTGATGATGGCCATATGGTTTCGGGGACCGTTTGGGCCTGAAAGTTTTCCTGACATTTGTCTTACAGGTGAGGAAAAACCCCGATAAAAACCTCGCCCAGAAAAACTGCCCCGACGGGGATCGAACCCGGGCCCCCTGCGTAACAAGGCAGCACGCTACCTCGAGACCACAGCGGTGGACATACCTAGGAACAATAATCACAAATAGAAATGAGATGCACAAAGAAATTAAACAGGCTCAATTCTGGAAATGCATGCTATTATGCATTACAGGGACTTTTGACGACCCAAATCCTTTCAAAAAAAAACGTTAAACTCAAAAAATATAAAACAGTTATTCTACCAGTTTTATTACATGGATGCGAAACATGGACTCTTACTTTATGGGAGGAAAGGAGATTACGAGTATTTGAGAACAAAGTTTTTAGGAAATTTTTTGGACCAAAGAGAGATGAACAAACAGGTGAATGGAGCAGACTACGTAACAAATGAACTACATGGTCTTTATAGGAATCCAGATATAATAACAGTCAAGTCTCGTAGACTGCGAAGGGCAGACATGTGGCACGAATGGGGAATAAAAAAAACGTGCATGGAAGCTTCCTGTAGGAAAACCAGTAGGAAAACGCCCAGTTGTTAGACCAATAATGAGATGGGAGAATAACATTAACTATTATTTGAGGGAAGTAGATTATACTGGGGATGATTGGAAAACATTAGCTCAGGATAGGGATGTATGGAGAGCTTATGTCCACGCGGCCATGAACCTACGGGTTCGATAGTGCCAGTAAGTTAATTAACTTGGTTATCAATTTCTTTATTTTTGACAAAAAATTAAATATGCAGGTACCTAATCTGACGTTTACGCTTTTTCTATGATGTCAATAGAGATCCTTTATCGAACGATACAATTCTTTACGAGCAGAGTATATGATCCGTGGTAACACACCTGTAAATTCTGCTGTTATTTTCCCTACAACCTCAATAGCTAATGTGAGATATTTTTCACTAAACTGTTTGAAAACAATCGAAAGCATTTGTTTCTCTCCGCTTTTCAAATGTTTTTCTTACCGATGCTTTAGAATTTCTCTACAGAAGCGGCCATTTTAAAACAACTTAAATGCAAACTTATTCTGCATTGCGCATGCCTAATAATAAAACAATGCTTATTTAATCTATTAAATTGTAATTACATATTTTAAGATTCTCCCATATAACTTATATAGACATGTGCATGATAAGATATATTCTTTATTTCCATTATTTCGAGTGTTGGAGAGCGAACTGCATTTTCTTACACGCTTAAAGGTAAAACAACTATTCGACCAATGAAAATGCATTCATAGGTCTAGTTTTATGTACATTACATCTGAAACTTAGCTTGGAATTAGTATACAGTCCAGTTTTGATAACTGTAGCCGTTCGGTGAAACCAAAGGCGCGTGGCAGGTGGAAACATTTCCGAGTGGGGAAGGGAACTAGTAGCCATGTAAAAAACATTTTCTTAAAATAATAATAATAATAATAATAATAATAATAATAAAATTGTTATAAAACAACGCTATACTGTAATGAACACTCTAAACTTATTAGAAAACAAAGATTTTCACTAAAAAAGAACTAGTAAACAAGAAAACGCAACATGTATAACTATTATATTTTCTAAACGGAGAGTAGTTACTGGCAGTACCTGCATCTCGCCCTCTCCTCTTACAACACCATATACCGCAGATATCATAAAAGCGGCTAAAGAAGCCAGAACTGCACATTAGTACTACTAAAGCTATGATATATCTTCTACTACTCTATGTCTATGCTGTATAAATAATGTATATCGTTTCACAATGTAATACATACTGTGACACTTAAATAAAATAGAATTTATTTACTAATATTTCATATTTCGTTATACATGGGAAATTGAAGTAACTCTATTGTGTTCCATTTGTTTGTTTCACGTGACTATACGGTCTAGTGCCAGTGTAGCAGTGTAGCCAGTCTAGATTCCGATGTAGCATGTACCATCGTAAAACTAATTCCTATCTTGGTTTTTGTAAACAGTTCGCTATGTGATTCACGAGCAGTTAATTCGTATGTACGTTAAGTGCCAAATTTCCAGGTTTTCTGGTAATATTTTGTGAATACCTACTGACTACAAAAGATAAAAGTAGAGCCTAGGCCGTAAACATGACATTTAATTTGTTTCTAGTTCTGTATGCTATTTTTATATTTTTGTCACTTTTTTATGTTGGCTAATTTAGATGTTTCTTTCCCTATATAACTGTTATCCATATATTTTTTATGTTAACCGATTATTCTTTTCAAATTTAGTACTTCTTCTTCTTCCTTCCAAGTATTAGGCCAAGGCCTGTTACGATCCCATAGAAAATTTTCCCTCCAGCGTAAATAGTATGATCCTTCCGGGAAATTCTTGTATAAGACTTGAAAGCATAATAATAGTCCCTTCGATTGATTGCTGGCCAAAGGAAGTCAAGATCAGTGATGGGGCTGCCATCTTATAGCCTCTGGTCAGGCTGTTCTGGAGAAGAAAAGAAAATAAAGGAAAGAAGAAATGGAAGAAAGGAAAGACTCCCTAGCCCTCGGATGCCCTAATAGCGTCGGGGTCGAAAAAACAAGTGTTAACCAAGAGAGGTTAGATAGTAAAGTTAAAAGAGTGCAAAACACAAGTAAGTGGAATAAATGTTTTGCTCAGCTTGGGCAGCTTGTGGTCGCCATCCACATATCCCCTAGATGATGACTCTTGAGGGTTCAAATTTAGTTATGTTGAGTATATTGTTCTTTCGTTTCTGTTTTATTACAAAAGAATAAATATTACATATTTATATCTCCAGGTTTGTCATTGATGCGAACTTTCATTTAAGATACATTCAGATTTCTATATTTCACTTTAAACACATGTAGGAGTTAATACAATAGGTATTGTAGCGCAAGGATACTGTCTTAAAAAAGCAACAAAAATCAATCGAAATATGATTACTGGTCCGAAAGAAAAACGACATGGCTATATAACAGAAAAATGAATTAGAAGTGGAGACAAAAATAACCTGTAAGACATTATATTACCAATACGAACTGGTATATGATTTGTACATGCAGGTTGTGTTCAGGGTACAGTAGGATTGCAACATACGGACAGTCGCCGACTGCACCGATTCAGCATTCAATCCAAAATGATTGCTTGTGACTTTCTAGGATTTAGTTAATTTCATTCTTCTCTGTCCAAATCATTAGCGAGTCAAGGTCTAATTAATCTTGTCTACCGCATTATTTAAAGAATATTTGTCTGCGTGCATGCAGATCTGCATATCGTTTGCCAATAGATTATGTTTGTAATGCATATTACAATTATATATATATATATATATATATATATATATATATATATATATATAGCAGGTTTCAGAATGTTTCACATCATCTTCCTGCGCCCAATTATTCTATGCAACTCAAAACACCATCAGTCCATATTATTTTTGGCGTCCTCTCCTTCTTCTATCAACTGACACCCATTCTACTGTAGTATTCTATTGAGAATCTGTCTTCTCTCATTCTTTTTACATGACCATACCATTTTAATTGTTTTTTTTTATGAAATCCGCAATTGAAGTTTAAACATTCATCTTTATTTAATTACACTGTTTTTATTTTATCTCTCCTATAAATTCCAGATTAAAACCTCCAGAAATCTATTTCTGCAGTATACTGCAGTACTGCTTGTAGATAGGAGTTGGTTCAAGGGCTAAAGGAAGATAACCTTGATTAAAAATCTCCTGGTCCTCCAGGTTGGGGGTTGATACATCAGTTTAACTCCCTGTTCATTTGAAAAATGCACAATGGTAAAAATTCTAATAGTGAAACTAATTTATTATTAAAATTATTATTTTTTTCAATATTATTGCTTATTATGTTATTTTATTTGTTCTTAGTTCTGTACGCTATTTTTATATTTTGTCACTTTTTGTGTTGGCTAATTTAGATGTTTATTTTCCTATATATGTAAGTGTTATCCATATATTTTTTGTTGTTAACAGATTATTTTTTTTAAAATTTAGTTATGTTGAGTATATTGTTCTTTCTTTTCTGTTTTCTTACAAGTTAGATAGATGGATCATCGGTTGATTAATGCCTTTGACATCGTCCGATTCATAATAGCCAATTTTGTCGGTCCATCCAATCTCCTGGTTGTAGATGTTTCTCCTTCATGTATAAATATATTCCTTGACTCCAGGAAATTTTAGGTCTTCCTCTGCCTCGTCTTCTCTCAGGCTTCTATTCCAAAACAAATTTTGGTAGCCGGTCCTCTTCTATTCGCTGAAGATGTCCGTACCATCATAATTGCTGAGTTTTAATATAATCTAAAATAGTGTCTCCTTTATAACTGAGTTTCTAATTTTTTCTCTTCTTGAAATTCTTGCTGACCGTCGTACAAATCCATTTCCATTGCCAAAATATATGTTTTTTGTTTTTGTTGTTAATGGCCAAGTTTACAAGTTTATTTCATTTAAAATTAAGGGTCTTGCTTGATATTTAATAGATATAAGTACTTATATATTCCATCCATAGTAATTCTGCCCGAAGGCAAGTCCTTCACTGCAGTCATGCTATTCTTGCAGCTTTACTGGGGAATTGTAGGTGTTGTAGCTTCCGGTTGCTTTCCACACCGGTGAAGGATGATGATGATAATGATAAGGATGATGTTGATGATCGCCATATGATTTCGGGGACCGTTTGGGCCTTAAAGTTTTTTTGACATTTGTCTTTCAGGCGAGGAAAAACCCCGATAAAAACCTCACCCAGAAAAACTGCCCCGGCCGGGGATCGAACCTGGGCCCGCTGCGTGATAAGGCTGCACGCTACCTCGAGAACACAGCGTTGGACGTACTTATATATTAGGGGATATTATTTAATTTGCAATAATATATTCACTGTTTTCACTGTAGCCGTTGATTTTTTACATATGTTTAATATAGTTTAATTCTTTGATATAACTATCTTTATTTAAAGGAAGTCTTAATATTATATTTATTGAATTGTTGAATGTATTTATTTTTTGTTGGCAAGGGTGTCTAGAATTGTTGTTTATGAGAAGTGCTTTGCTTGTAGGTTTTCGATATATGTCCGTCGCCGTGGCGTAGTCGGTAGAGTCCCTACCTTCCACTCCAGCGACCCGGGTTCGATTCCCGGCGGGGTAGGAGATTTTAAATCTCCACTTTGGATCTGGGTGTGTGTTCTCTCCTTGTGTCTACATGTGAGGATGAAAGAAAGCTAACAAAAAGGTAAAACAGAAGAGGAAAGGGTAAAACAAGAAGGAAAAACAGTATAAACGAAAAAAAAAGAAAAGATAAATACCAGTTTCTTGTTTATTGTTATTGAGATTTTTTTTCTTTATTTTAACTAAATGTTTATATTGTTCTTCGGAGTTATGTAGAGCTATTACTTTTTCATTTTACTTCGAATGAAGCGTAAAAATAGGAGTGAAATAAAAACTACTTTAATCTTGATAGATATTGGAGACTTTGTCGCATCTGTGAGAGAGAATCACAGCACTTCTTAGTAATAACTTTCTAAGATAAATAGAATCTTATGTCACTTGGTTCTTGGAGCTTATTCTGCCAATTTATGGAACGGCTTTTACAATAAGACGTCGTGTGGTTGCTATAATTTACATAAAACCCACCGAGTGTTTATGTTGGCCGTTTCATATCGGTGCTTTAAATTTCCAGAAAAAAACACACTTCTGTTTTAATCTCTGTAAAATGTAGAATAATAAGTTACTTTTAACTGCTGTATCTAGAAGACGTTGCTTTACTTTTTGTCTGGTAGAAAATCATTACTTTCTTTTTTAAAGATATACAACAATTCTAAGATGAGATTTTTTGAAAATAAGATAAGAATGGAAATGTTTTAGTCATCATCATCGTCGTCGGCTTTAAAGACTAGACTTGTTGGTCTGTTCTGTCTCAAATCTGAGGCAATCAATGATACGTGTGAACACTTGCATTGTATCACATGGAGGCCACTTTGAACATCTGTTGTGACGTGGATGCGATTATGCTATGTACTCTTTGTTGTCGTTGCACCCACATCGTTAATTTCTGGACACATGTTTATATGACCTTTTTTCCTTCATTTCCAGTCAGGAATCAGTCCCTGAAGTTTGTCGGTGTAATTGTCGTCGGCTTTAAAGACTAGACTTGTTGGTCTGTTCTGTCTCAAATCTGAGGCAATCAATGATACGTGTGAACACTTGCATTGTATCACATGGAGGCCACTTTGAACATCTGTTGTGACGTGGATGCGATTATGCTATGTACTCTTTGTTGTCGTTGCACCCACATCGTTAATTTCTGGACACATGTTTATATGACCTTTTTTCCTTCATTTCCAGTCAGGAATCAGTCCCTGAAGTTTGTCGGTGTAATTGTCGTCGGCTTTAAAGACTAGACTTGTTGGTCTGTTCTGTCTCAAATCTGAGGCAATCAATGATACGTGTGAACACTTGCATTGTATCACATGGAGGCCACTTTGAACATCTGTTGTGACGTGGATGCGATTATGCTATGTACTCTTTGTTGTCGTTGCACCCACATCGTTAATTTCTGGACACATGTTTATATGACCTTTTTTCCTTCATTTCCAGTCAGGAATCAGTCCCTGAAGTTTGTCGGTGTAATTGTCGTCGGCTTTAAAGACTAGACTTGTTGGTCTGTTCTGTCTCAAATCTGAGGCAATCAATGATACGTGTGAACACTTGCATTGTATCACATGGAGGCCACTTTGAACATCTGTTGTGACGTGGATGCGATTATGCTATGTACTCTTTGTTGTCGTTGCACCCACATCGTTAATTTCTGGACACATGTTTATATGACCTTTTTCCTTCATTTCCAGTCAGGAATCAGTCCCTGAAGTTTGTCGGTGTAATTGTCGTCGGCTTTAAAGACTAGACTTGTTGGTCTGTTCTGTCTCAAATCTGAGGCAATCAATGATACGTGTGAACACTTGCATTGTATCACATGGAGGCCACTTTGAACATCTGTTGTGACGTGGATGCGATTATGCTATGTACTCTTTGTTGTCGTTGCACACCCACATCGTTAATTTCTGGACACATGTTTATATGACCTTTTTTCCTTCATTTCCAGTCAGGAATCAGTCCCTGAAGTTTGTCGGTGTAATTGTCGTCGGCTTTAAAGACTAGACTTGTTGGTCTGTTCTGTCTCAAATCTGAGGCAATCAATGATACGTGTGAACACTTGCATTGTATCACATGGAGGCCACTTTGAACATCTGTTGTGACGTGGATGCGATTATGCTATGTACTCTTTGTTGTCGTTGCACCCACATCGTTAATTTCTGGACACATGTTTATATGACCTTTTTTCCTTCATTTCCAGTCAGGAATCAGTCCCTGAAGTTTGTCGGTGTAATTATCGTTCACTCTGTATATATACAGGAAAAATAAATGTTTGCACTAGGTTAGCTGAGTGAAGTATAATTGGAGGTCTGGGTTCAAATCCCGGTTCAAGAATTTATTTTTCTTTTCATGACATATACACACACACACACACACATATATATATATAGCTCTAATGGGTTCTTGTCCCCACTTTAGTTTTGTTTGTTGAGATAAAATTAATTTGTTTTGAGTAAAAACTCCATAGTGGAACAGGCTAAAAAGACCCATGGTCTACAAGCGGCTGGAGATCTCAGATCCACATGTGCTGTTTATAAGTAATAATTTTAATACGACTATTCTACACCACAATGGTACTCATTCACCAAAGAGAGATGGACAGGCGAAAGAAGAAGACTGCATAACAGTGAATTACATGGTGTATATAGGAAGCCAGATATAATGAGAACAGTTAAGTCTCGTAGACTGCGATGGACAGGACATGTGGCACGAATGGGGAATGAAAGACCTGTATGGAAGCTTCTTGTAGGAAAACCAGAGGGAAAACGCCCAGTTGGTAGACCCAGAATGAGGTGGGAGAATAACATTAACTATGATTTTGAGGGAAGTAGATTATACAGGAGATGGTCGGAAAACATTTGCTCAGGTTAGGGATGTATGGAGAGCTTATGTCCGCGCGGCCATGAACCTACGGGTTCGATAGTGCCAGTGAGTTAGTTGCTTTAGTTAGTTAGTTAATGGTACTCATTCAGTTCAAAATTGTTTGTCTCTCAAATATGTCTTCTTCCTTAAGACTCTTTGCAACTATATTTCTACCTAATCCAAACCTCGAATTTCTCTTAGTGTGTTTTTACTTTCCTTCCTCTAGCCTCCTATTTGAAGTCCTTCTTTAGTATTCTGTCCTCTTACATTCGTATTAGGTGTTCATACTACCTTAAACGCCTTTCTTTTTTTCAGCATGTTCCCTTCAATCTTCATGATTTATGTTATTGTATATTCTTTATTTTATTCCGTCTTGAAATTCATGTTGATCGTCTCCAAAAATCATTTCTACTGCTAACAGCAATTTTTATTTATATACAAACTTTCACTATTTACACATCTTTCTGTAACTAAAATTTTATTTTCCTTTTCCTCTCGTCCATATCCCTATCCTCCATTCCTCTTGTTCTCATTCCAGTTCTTATTTCTTGTATCCACGTGTATCGAGGTCTTCCTTACTTTCTTCTTCCAGGCACCATTCCATGTTTTTTTTCTGGGTAACTTTCTTCTTGCATTCGTTGTTAGTACGAGTTCATGCCAATTTAATTGCTTATATGTTGTATAATCTACTGCTATATATTTAATATTAATTTTCTCCCGTTTGACTTTTCTTTTTAATTTTTAACATCTTGCTGCCTCTCCTCAAGTAATTCATTTTCATCGATAAGTTTTTGTTGAATTTCCATACTTCAGCTATATATATGACTGTACTTCTCACTATTGAATTATATATTTGTAACTTACTTTTTCTAGATATATTTCTGTTCCATAAGACACCATTTATTCCGAAATAAATATATATATATATATATATATATATATATATATATATAAAATAAGAAAAATGAATGCCTGAACGGGATTCGAACCCGCATCTCTGGGTTGGTACCCCAGCGTGTTATCCATTACACCACCAGGCGATTCCAATTCAAACACTTATTTTTCTTATATATATATATATATATATAATATATATATATATATATATATATACATTATATTCTCCATTATTACTAGATGTCGCGAGAACTCGGTCTTCACTGCCACCTAGTAGCTGACTATAACAAGTAAGCAAATTAAAGAGAACATTTTTACTTTATAGCAGTGACGCTTTATCGATGTTATAATTAAATGTTTAACATTGAGCAATGCAAGCTTAATATGGTATGATAAGAAAAATGAATGCCTGAACGGGATTCGAACCCGGATCTCTGGGTTGGTACCCCAGCATGTTATCCAATACACCACCAGGCGATTCCAATTCAAACACTTATTTTTCTTATATATATACATTATATTCTCCATTATTACTAGATGTCGCGAGAAGTCTGTCTTCACTGCGACCTAGTAGCTGACTATAACAAGTAAGCAAATTAAAGAGAACATTTTTACTTTATAGCAGTGACGCTTTATCGATGTTATAATTAAATGTTTGACATTGAGCAATGCAAGTTTAATATGACATGATAAGAAAAATAAATGCCAGAACGGAATGGGTTATCAACCCAGAGATCGGGTTCGAATCCCGTTCAGGCATTTATTTTTCTTATCATGCCATATTAAGCTTGCATTGCTCAATGTCAAAAAATTAATTATATATATATATATTATATATATATATATATATATACACACACACACACACACATAGTATATGCAGTACATACACATTTATAGACATTTAAACCCATACATAACAGGTACATACGGGACACGCCACAGCATAGATGGTTAAGGTTATATGCTACAAACCGGAAGGTCAAGGGTTCGAGTCCCGGTGGGGCCGGATTTTTAAATTGACCCAAACCTTTTGGTTGTACCATGGTCCTGGGGTTGACTCAGCCTCTAACCGAAATGAGTACCGGACGCTTGTTGTGGGGGTAAAAGCAGCCGTCACGCAGGGCTGACAACCCAGCTGACGTAAAATGCCGATTGTCTAGAAAAAGTGGGTGTCTTAACATCTTACTACCCATTCGGTCTCGTGTGGGCTGTTGTGGGATCACTTTATCTTTACTTTTACGTAACAGGTATATCTCTTGGTAATAAAAGATTCCGGGCTATGTGGCCGTGGTCTGTAACTGGCGTTTCTTCCAGACGTTTCTCCCCTCAACTGCGGGAGGACATCTTCAGCGCTTCCAGCTGTTGCTTCCCTGTCGTAGACTCGACTGCGAAGCGCTCGCCACTGAAGATGCCCTCCGCAGTTGAGGGAGAAACGTCTGGAAGAAACGCCAGTTACAGACCACGGCCACATAGCCCGGAATCTTTTATTACCATGATTACCGGCCGTGAAAGCCTGCATTCCAGGTATATATCTTTCTCTCGTCCATGTTCAGTACATATCTATAAAAGGTTATTCAGAATGATCGACTGAATTTAATTGCTGATAGTATAAATTATAAACTTATAATAAAAATGTCCCTAGAACTTAGTTATGTTACAACTCTAAGGAAGAATCAGTATGTTAATTTTTAAATTGTTTTTGGGTCGGAATGTACCTGATAAGAGACAGCAGGGTACATAATATCTGCCCTGATAACGCAACTTGCAGATTCTTGTATATCTGCGATTGGTTGAAATTATCTTTTTTTTCCCCCCCTCTCTTCTGAAATAAGGGGTTGATAGACATTAGCAACCTTCAAAAGACAAATTAATATATTTTATATAATGTTAATAATACTTACCTTATATAATGTTCATTAATGTGCTTATTCTGTCTTATTCTGTCTCTGTTTTTTTCTTTTAAAATTGTTGTATGCAGGACTAATTACACAGCTCTACAAAACAAAATGTTGTCTTGAATATCTCTGCGAATTTCTACATTTTCAAGTGCACAGTTTACGAATATATTCACGAAAGTGCTAAATGTGCTCTAAAAAATTATAGAAGAAAATATTATAAAAGGTGTTTCGCTGAAGTATAACATCGGTTTTCGACATTTTTCTTTCTATCTACGTCGATGTATACTAATTTTAAAAAAAAAAACAATTGACATCATTAATATAGCTGTTACTTTTTTTCATATTTTCCGATTTTTGTAGAGTAAAATGAAAAAAAAATTAAAAACAGAGCAAATCTTTCAAAATCATTGATAGTTTCATGAATTGTGAGTATAAATATATCGGAAATTAATCTTATATCAAAGACAACAAAACCACTGTTGACCAGTGTTATACATTATGCCATTAATGTAAATATTGTCATCATTCATTGAATTCAATTTGTAAAGATACAAACATATTATAATTCTACACTATTAATTGGTTAATCAACCCATCCATCCATAGTAATTCTGTCCGAAGGCAGGTCCTTCACTGCAATCATAGCATTTTCATGCTATGCTTGCAGCTATACTAGGGAATTGTAGGTGTAGTACGTAGCTTTCCGTTGCTTTCCACACCGGTGAAGGATGATGATGACCATATGATTTCGGGGATCGTTTGGGCCTTAAAGTTTTCCTGACATTTGTCTTACAGGTGAGGAAAAACCACGATAAAAACCTCACCCAGGAAAACTGTCCCGACCGGGGATCGAACCCGGGCCCGTTGCGTGACAAGGCAGCACGCTACCTCGAGACCACAGCGCAGCGGTGGACAATTGGTTAATGTTAATTGAAAATTAACTCTACCAATATAAATAGAAATGTATTATTATTATTATTATTATTATTATTATTATTATTATTATTAACTAACTCTAACTAACTAACTCACTGGCACAATCTAACCCGTTGGTTCATGGCAGAGCGTTCATAAGCTCTCCATATATCCCTGTTCTGAGCTAATGTTTTCTAATCTTCCCCCGTACAATTTACTTCCTTCAAATCATGTTTAATGTTATTCTCCCACCACATTTTTTGTATACCAACCGGGCGTTTTCCCTCTGGTTTTCCTACAAGAAGTTTCCATGCCCCTGCTTCATTTCCCATTCGTATTATTATAACTCAACTAACTCATGGCACTATCGAACCCATAGGTTCATGCCCGCGTGACATTAAGTTCTCCATACATCCCTATCCTGAGCTAATGTTTTCCAATCATTCCCTGTATAATCTGCTTCCCTCAAATCATAGTTAATGTTATTCTCTCACCTCATTCTTGGTCTATCAACTGGGCGTTTTCCTACTGGTTTTCCTACAAGAAGTTTCCAAGCACGTCTTTCATTCCACATTCGTGTCACATGTCCTGCCCATGGCAGTCTACTAGACTTAACTGTTCTTATTATATCTGGCTTCCTATAAAGACCATGTAGTTCACTGTTATGAAGACTTCTCCATTCACATATCTGTTCATTTCTCTTTGGTCCAAACATTATTATTATTATTATTATTATTATTATTATTATTATTATTATTATTATTATTAGTATTATTATTATTAGTATTGCTATTAAATGTTGACAAACAAATGTAACAAAGAGAACGAGGAGACTTGTGCCGTTTTTAATTTGATTGGGTTGGGACGAAAATGAAATGTAAATTCATGAGGGTAATAAAAATGAGGTGGAGACACACAGGGATGCGATTGCTTCTGTGACGCTTTAAATGGACTGGACCTAACAGCAATAGTAAAATGGGAAAGATACAATGGGCAGAGGTTTACACTGCATTACACACACTCGTATATGCATATTAGCACGCAAACATAGCCAGTCGTTGGGGATTATTACGACGTGACGCCAACAGTAAAGGAAATGCCTACCTCATATCGCTTATTCCCAGGCCAAAGCGATTCTATCTTTATAACCTCCATCTTGTGCTACAAATACATACACTCAGACACATTAAAAATTATAGGATATGCCATCGCTGCAGATTTTTAGACACAAGAAAGAAAAGGCAGTTTGCACAGGTAGGACTGCTACTACTGCCACTGCTACTGCTGCTGCTAGTGCTAGTGGCTGCTGCTAGTGCTGCCGCTGCCGCCGCCACCACTACTACTAGTAGAAGTAATAATAATAATAATAACTACTATAATATTAATAGTAATAATAACCGAAGTAATAAAAGTAGAAGTAATAATAATAGTAACAATATAACTAAATACAGTATATGGTCACAATTATATAATGTAAATGGACAGCTAAAGACAAATGACGGAAATTTTGAGGAAGTGGCTGAATTCAAATACCTAGGAACAATAATCACAAATAGGAATACGATGCACCAAGAAATTAAACATAGGCTCAATTCTGGATGTGCGTGTTGTTATGCATTACAGAGACTCTTGATGTCCTTTCTCTTCTTCTTTTTCCTTTCATGTGATAGACCTAGTGGTCTGTTACGGTCTCAATCCAACGTTTGAAGGGTCTGCCCAAAAATATTTTGCCTGGTGGCTGGTAATTTAAGATTTGACGTGGTATTCTTGTTCTGCTCATTCTTCTTTTACGTGAGATTTCCAGTTGTTTCTGTATTTTTTTTACATATTCCATGACAAGAAACGTTACACTGAAAATATATAAAACTATCATTCTACCAGTTATATTATATGGATGCGAAACATGGACTCTTACTTTAAGGGAGAAAAGAATATTACGAGTATTTGAGAACAAACTTTTAGGAAAATTTTTGACCAAAGAGAGATGAACGTACATGGAATGGAGAAAACTACATAACAGTGAGCTACGTGGTCTTTATAAGAAGCCAGATATAATACGAACAGTTAAGTCTCGTAGATTGCGATGGGAAGGGAATGTGATACGAATTGGGAATGAAATAGGTGATCGGAAGCTTCTTGTAGGAAAACCAGAGGGAAAATTCCCAGTTGGTGGACAACGAATGAGATGGGAGAATAACATTAATCATGATTTGAGGAAGGTAGATTATACAGGGGATAATTGGAAAATATTAGCTCAGAATAGGGATGTATGGAGAGCTTATGTTCCCGCGCAGCCAGGAATCTACGGGTTCGATAGTGCCAGTGAGTTAGTTAATAATAGTAATAAATAATAATAATAATAATAATAATAATAATAATTATTATTATTATTATTATTATTATTATTATTATTATTATTATTATTATTATTATTATTATTATTATTATTATTATTATTATAGATGCAGATGCCGAAATTAATGAAAATGTAGATTATTAGTGATGTGTTCTATTTTTAAGATCCTAAATACAGCAAGCTTATTTTGGGTTAATTGTACTATCCATCTTTACTCTATGGTTTGATTGCGGCTTTAATCCTGAAAGATTAATTAGATAGTGTTTGTGCTAGAGAGAAGACCTTATGACCTTATTTCTGCTAGTTGAAATGAATTATTATTATTATTATTATTATTATTATTATTATTATTATTATTATTATTATTATTATTATTATTATTATTATTATCATTATATTTCTCTCTTTAAGATGTAGCCATGCCAATTCGTGGAAAAGTGGAGAAATATGATCGTATTTTCGGACATTAAATATGAATCTGATACATTATGGACGCGCTGCAGTTTGTCCGACAATCCGTCACTTATGTCAGAAGAACGTCACAATAGTAAAATGCGGCATCACTAAGGTTTGAATTATAATTCTTTTAAGAGCTGTAGGAAGAAAGTTTTTGAGACGCTTTAAGGAATGCATTATGGAGAAGATCTTTTTTAATGTTTCTTTTATTTAGGTATTCCAATTTAGATAAAAATCGAAAGTAAAGTCCCAAGTTTTTAAAGACGCGACGTCGGTATAAGGAATTTGTTCGTTATCTAACATGATAGCCGGCATATTGATAGGCCTATTGTTTACGGAGTTTAGTAGTCTTGGATATCCGAAAATTATTGCTTGCGTTTTGTTTACATTTAGTTTTAGCCCGAATTGTCTGGACCATAAAGATATAGAGTCACGACATGACCATCTAAACAACAACACTAGGATTGTTCACATATATGCGATAGACATAGTGATCTCTTAGGTTAAAATGAAACCTTTATGTTAGTTAGACAAGAATGAGAGGATGGTAGGGATATTTGTTTAGCCTTAAGCTTCTGAAATCCCTCTCTCCAAGTAATTCATTTGAATATCCCAACATAAAGTGCTCCAATGACTGTCCCTTAAGCGTATAATGGATTCCAAGCTTTGGATTAAGTCATATTAAAATTTTCTTTCTATATACTTGATCCTCCGAACCTTTCAACGTTTGCATTAATAAAATATATTTTTTTACAATAAACCTTAAAGAGCTTAACATAATCTTTTCTTCTGCTTGTTCACTGTCTGTCTATTTTACCAAGATATTTTAAATGGACAATAAGGGTATTTTCGCTCTGATCAAAACAATTTAACAAATGGAGAATGGCAATATCAACTGGCCGAACGTTAAAAAATAAAATAAAATTAGTTGATACCCGATGTGCGCTGCTACGCCTAAATAAATGAAATATGATTTTTAAATTTTCGTTTCAGATGTACTCCTACACCTAATGTTTTTATAGTATAATAGCGGTCAAATAATCTTAAAACTTAAATTTACATAAGTAGACTACACATTGCGACGAATCAAATGTGACGGTTTTATTAAGAGTCAATTTTATTTTCGGATTTCTGGATGGTCGGATTTCGCTGATTTTTCGATAATATCTAATTCAGTTTATACTGATAGAGTTTACTGAGTTTCGTTGTGAAACGTAAAAAAATTGACCGCTAGAGCATTTTTTAAATTTTCGTTTCGGGTGAACTCCTACATATAATAGTTTTAGAGCATGGTAGATATAGGATTTTTTTATGTCTAGAAAATAGTGTTGCTCTCATGGAAACGCCGTTGCTATTTGACGCCCAGACTAAGTGACAGAGATGGAAATATAATTATCTCCAAGTTTCGTTGAAAGAGGATAGTTCAATGGCATCTCCGCTAGCTGCTGTTCCGGTCATTGAATTCACCCCCTAACTTTACTAAATATGTGAGAGATAATTATACGTTCAATAATAGTATTTCCATAAATCGGGCACCCACCTTCTTGGAAAAGTGGTAGGTGAAACTATTTAACTAAATAATTTATTTCAAATGGATTAACTTATAAATCAATCTCACATAAAAGGACACGTTTACTAGAAATAATTGCTCCATAAACGAGGCTCTGAGGACCGAGTCACGGCGGTATAACCGTTCCATCAGGTACTGAGTAAATGCGGTATCCTAATGTCTGTCCAGAGACTAAAAGGTAGCAGCCCTACCACTGGACTACTTAGCGTCGGGCCAGTAACCTGTCCTAAGGAACTTCAAAACTACTTTCAAGTCTCAACACGAAAAAAGCCAGAAGGAATTGAAATATGACGACCCACAGCAAAGAAATATGGTTAAAAGAAAACGGCACAATGATATTGTAAGATATGCAACCTGGAATGTCCGAAGCATCCATGAAAAAGAAGAGGAACTAGACAGTATATTTAAAAATAGAAACATTGATATTGCAGTAACTACAGAAACTAAGAAGAAACTTAAAGGAACGAAAGAAACACAAAATTATGTACAAATATATAGCGGTGTCGACAGGAAAACCCATGGACAAGCTGGAGTATGATTTGGATTAATAAAACCATAAGAAATAAAATTCAACACTACACTTACTGGAATGAAAGAATATTAGAGCTTCGACTGAAAATAAATAGAGGTAATTTGACAGTTCTTGGTGTATATGCACCAGAGGAAGGCCGTGAAGAAGACAATGAAGAATTTTATAAAATATTACAAGAAATTTATAGCAAAATTAATAGAAATGATTACATTCTCATAATAGGAGATTTAAATGCCAGAGTGGGCAATGCTCAAGTCAACAATAATATTGGAACATTTGGCGAACCAACCAGCAATAGGAATGGGACAAGATTAACAGATTTTGCTATCTACAATGAACTGAAAATAACGAATACCTTTTACAATCATAGAAACATACATAAATATACCTGGCATCGTCAGGACTCAAATCAATCATTGATTATTTCATTGCAAATAATAAGATTTTAAATTGTTTCTCGATGTCAGAGCCTACAGAGGATATGATATTGGTTCAGATCACTACCTAGTAGAAGCAAGAATAAGATTTCCACCAAGATGGTTAAAAAAGAAGAAACACAACAGAGCATAGAACAAAAGTACAAGGTAAAATTATTTTATGATGACAGCATTAAATGGTTATATTCGAGAAGAATTCAGCAATATATGGCTACAACTCCAGAAAGTAATGATGTCGAAGAAGAATGGAAAAACATTAAAATGATAATTCAAAATGCAGCTAATGAAACTTTAGGAAAAGTAAATATACAACAAAGAAGAAATAGAACTCTAAAAATCTGGGATGATCAAATAAAACAATTGATTGAAGAAAAAAATGCAGCTTATAAAAAATATTTGAACACAAAGAAAGTAGAAAATGAAATAGAATTCAAACGCTGTAGAGCTATTGTTAAGAGGGAAATAAGAAAGAGACATAGGAAAACATGGTTAAATTTTGTTACACATTTAGAATCAGATTTGCATAAGCTCCAACCTAATGCCTTCAAAATATTAAAACATTTGAATAAAGATATTAAAGAATCTACCAAAATTAATTGCGGAGTAACAAAAGAAGATTTTTTCAATTATTATAAAGTCTTTGGACTGACAATAGCTATGAAGATACAATTTTCCGAAATAATAATGAGACAGATTCCATAATATCATTGGAAGAATTGAACAATAGTTTAAAGAAATTAAAAAATGGGAAGGCAACTGGCACAGATGGCTTGAATTCCGAATTGTACAAATATGCAGGCAAACAGTTCCATGAAAGACTGTTGTCCTTCTTTAATAATGTATTCAAAAATGCAGATATACCACAAGAATGGAAGACAAGCATTGTTATAACCCCTGTTCAAGAAAGGAGACAAGAGAAAATGGACAACTATAGGGGAATCAGTTTGTTAAACACATGCTACAAAATTTATGCAGACATTTTAAATGGAAAATTGAAAAGTTTCAGTGAAACATTCCTTATGGAATGTCAAAATGGATTTAGGAAAGGACGATCTTGTATTGATTCAGCATTTTCTGTTAAACTATTGCTTGAAAAAAGAAGAGAATTCAACTTAGAAACACATTTTGCTTTCATAGATTTTGAAAAAGCATTCGACACAGTCAAGAGATCAAACTCTTAAATATATTGGAAGACAGAAATATACCAAATTTACTTCGGCAGAACATACAAAATATTTACAAAGACAACACCATAAAGATTAAATTAAATAACAGATTTTCTGAAGAAGGAATTATAAATCGTGGTGTGAGACAAGGCTGCCCCCTATCCCCAACACTGTTTGCAATTTATATCAATGAAGTAATATGTTGCTGGAACAAAACATATAATTTGGAATAAGAATATCAGAAAATAGAAAATTAAACACCCTACTGTTTGCAGATGACCAAATAATAATAGCAAATTCCGAAGATAATCTACAGAAAGGTCTGTATGAACTTAACAAAATTACAGAAGAATATGGATTAAAGATATCTACAGAAAAAACAAAAATTATGGCATTTCAAGGTGTAGATCCTGTCAGAAGTAAAATTGTACTGGACAATAAAATTTTGGAGCAGGTGAATAATTTTACATATCTAGGATGCAATATCTCATATGAAGAAGAAAAGGATGTAAATGCAAAAATATCTAAATTTTTAAGAATTTTAGGGTTAATAAATTCTATCTTCAAGCCACAGTTAGTCCAAAAGCATTCAAGACTGAAAGTGTATAAAACACTGGCTCTTCCAACTCTTTTGTATGGTAGCGAAGTATGGACGTTGAAACAGAAGGATATACAGAGACTTAGATCTGCTGAAATGAGATATCTTCGGAGGACTGCAGGATACACACTACTAGATCACAAAAAAATGAAGACATCTTAGAAGAATTACACATGGAATCTTTAGAAAACAAAATTTCTGATTATAAGTCAAGATGGATACAACATGTTCATCGAATGGAAGATCACAGAATACCCAAACTAATGTTAAGATATCAACCTGCAGGAAGAAGAAGAACAGGACGTCCACTCAAAAGACTTCTGGATGGTGTTTCTCTTGAGGCCGAAACAGGTCAACAAATGGCCTAAATTCGTGAATGTACTATGATGATGATGATGAATTGCTCCATAAGAGCAATGCTATTTTATAGATGTGAAAAATCCTACAGCGGCAAACACGCGCTTATTTGAATACAACGTTGTGTCAAAATTTCATGTCAATCGATCCATACTTTTCGAGTTTTTCGAGCACAAAAATAGGCGGCTGAATTTGTATCCATGTAAATTACTTAATTTAGTTTTAACGTATTTCTTCATTTGAAGATAGCTACCTCAAATATTTCATTACCCAACAATTCTTATTTCTGAGTTCCGAGCCCTTGCCTGGATTTGTGTCCATGATAGCGAAAAAAAATACATTCACTTGCTTTTCTATTGAAAATTATACAGGACTGTATTAAAAATAAAACAGACAATTTTGAAGACCTATGAAACAAAAACTATGTGTGATATCAACATAATTTGTTGATATTATGTTGGAAAACTCTTAAAATTTGCATTGGTAGTGATGTATTATCCGACACAGTGGAACATTGATCCGCTTCGTTTCTGGATGATTTGCGAACTGATGCATGCCATCCTGCGTACACTCGCTTCACGTCAGTCTGTGGCGTGGGGGTGTAGCAGCTATTATCCTAAGTAAGCTGGGTAAGTGCTTCATTTGCTATTTGTTCCTGACTATACATGGTTAGTATCCACGTCAGTGCGACGCAGCAACAGTGCTGTTATGACTGGAGGTAAACGTATCGCTGTGTCTTATAATGCTTTGTAACCCTAGATGTGTTTGTTTGTAACCCTGTATGTATCTGTTATTACAAAAAACAATAGTAGAAATAGCGAATCCTGTGGAAAACCCATATTTTATACTAGAACTTTCTCAAGAAAATTCTCTAACCGTTGTTCGATAGCATTTCAGGACTAATAGCATTAGAACTAATAAATACTGCCGGATATTAACTTGAAAAAATTAAATCTATGTATTTTGAAATTAGTCTATTCGTTCTTAAAGAAAGAAACAAAAACATGAGTGTTTGAGAATAAAGGATTTTTTTTATTTAAGAGGGACAATAAACAGATGACCGTAGCAAACTACTTAAAAGCGACCTTCGTGATCTTTATAGGAAACCAGATGAAATAAGAACAGACTGCGATGTGAAGGACATGTGACACGGATGGAAAACGAAAGAGGGGCCTAAGAAACAATTTTTAAGGGAAAACCAGAGGATAAGTGTCCGATAGGTAGGCAAGAGAGACATTGGAGAATTACATTAACAATGATTTGATATAGGTGAATTATAAACTAAAACTAATTCACTGGCTACTATCGAACCCGGAGATTCAGTGTCGTGCAGAAATAAACTCTCCCTACATTCCTACCCTGAGCTAATATTTTCAAATAATTTCCTGTATAAAATAGCTGTCATATCTTAGTTAATATAAATATTCCATCTCATTCGAAGGGCAGAACATGTGGCACGTATAGAGAATGGATGAGGGACATGGAAACTAGGAAAAACAAGGAAAACTAGAGACAAAGTGCCCAGAAGGTAGACTAAGAATGAGATGGGAGAATAACAATAACCATGATTTGAAGAAGGTAAATTATACAGGGGATGATTGGGAAACGTTAGTGATGTATGGAGAGCGACCATTGAACTACGGGTTTGATAATACCATTGAGTTAGTTAGTTTTAACTATATTAACATTTTTTGCATAATTTTGATCTATCAGAAGATGTATAAGAGAAATGTTTGGAGAAATAAGTTAATGTGGACTACTCAATGTCCACTTTATAAATGGTTCAGAGTACAAGAAGATCAAGTCTAAAACTCTGCTAGATCAATTTCATTAATTTTAAAAATCTTTAACTCCATTGCACAATGATCAAAATTTAAGAATAAATCTAAAATTTAATTGTAAACAAAATTTTTAAATACTCCCAAGAATTAATTAGTCCTATATCATAATAACTTTCAATATCTTCGCACTCCAAACATGATATGCTGGGTTTGGTTTATGTATAGGCTACAAACTTATTCATAATTCTTGGGTAAATTTTATTTATGGTATTAACAGATTTGATCACCTTACGCTATCCCTAAAACAATTGACTTGGCTTCGTCTACGAGTTCGTAGAATCGTCCATTCCTTATTTCCTCTCTATAAAATACTACACACGTTATCGTCTAATAATTTACCACACTGCTTCGTTAGGCTCTCCGTTACGCATAATTTAGGCACTCGATCCCATCAATACGTTGTACTTTTATCCCTCTTCACTACCCTAATTATATCTTACAATATTTTACAGTTTTATTTGTTAGAACATTAAACTCTATTCCACTCTAATGTCAGTTACTGTGAAAGTAAAACATCTTTCAAAAACAAACCGTAGAATGTTTTAGTAGCCAAAGGAAACAATCTCGCTTACCACATTCTTTTAGCAATTGATAACTTTCTTTGTTTGATTTAGTAAAAAGTGGTATTAGGATGTATCAATAGGCCTACATAAATATTAAACCGATAGATTTAGATCTTTACATTTTATTATTTTTCCTTTTATGTTTTCTTGTACATTAAATATTCCTGTGGGTATATTTTATTATTAGTTTTAATTTTAGTTATAATTAATTAATTTTATTGTGTTATTAGATTTTAATTTTATTTAGTTCAGTTTGCCCAAAAAAATAATTTAGTTAATAATATTATTAGCTATGATTTCTGTATTTTAATGTAACATGTTTGTCCTGGTGAATGAAAAAGAAAGGCTACATATCCTTATACAATTGTTTGGTATAAGACAAACAATTGTGCTAAATAGTATATTACGATGCGATGTTGGGAAGTGGGTTTTACAGAATCGAGGAAAAAAGCTTAAAAACGGAGAGATAGCATGGTTTTTAATTTCTGAGATTCTGTAAAACACTTCACAAGCGTGCGTTGTACATTATTTTTTGCGCGATGGTGCTTTCAAAATAATAAATAATAGTAAAATAATATCTTTGTTGGAAATATTTGCGTTCATTATAAACAATTGATAACAGTGTGGGCAATGTTTATTAGTTGAAACAACAGGAGGCCTTGAGAACAATTATTGGTAACATGGCCGCAAGTACGTATTTATTGTTTTATATTGTTTCGAATAAAGTTCGGTTCATTTAAAATGCAGTGATTTGTTTCATATAATGTATATTAACACTACCTTTTGGATATTTTCTGTATATACATTATACGAAGTATACATAGATGGTAGTGATTTTACTTCCCGCACGTGGGTGTAAATGTAATATTACAGTATAGTTATTTAGGTTGGCAACCCCGAAATGTGGGAAGTTGAACTTTCAATAATGGTCTCCATTGCTGGTAAGTACGATCGCGCAAAAAATAATTAAAAATAATATTAATGGCAATCTAGTTTGTATCTTAATTTAATGAAGAAATGTATGGTTCAATTATTAAGGTAATATAACTGCTTATATATAATATTTTGAAACTTTTAAGTATAATATTTTACAAGATTTAGTCATATACATTTTTGCATTCCAAACAGAAGACTTTATTATTCAATTTATTTGATATATTGAGGATGGTGTTCATGGCTTGTTACTCTCTGCTGGCAATGTTTATGTGGATCTCAAGTCTTCACAACAGGAGCAACCCATCAAAACAAAATCTTCTTTGTTATAGTTTTCAACTCTACCTTTATCTCTTTCTCTTTTTGTTGGTCCTCATCTTCTTAAAGCTGTGGCAGTTGATGTATTGTGCAGTTAACCACCTACTGGGTCTGCAAGCCCTCAGATAAAATACTGAATTCTTTTCAGGAGAATCCTCCGAATTATTCATCTTGTCATAAGCTGCAGATAACATTTCTTTATAGGAGCCTGAGTTATTATACTGATTGTTCGTAATTTCTTCGCCAGTGGCGGAGCTTTTCATTAGGTAGTTGATAGCATCTATTTTTTTTACCTACTTTTCAAGAAGTATTGAATGAGTATTTCATTACCCATGAAGAATATGCGTACTTTAAAAATAGCACCGCTTTAAATAATAGTTTATATTAACGAACTAACTCATTGGCACTAACGAGCTCGTAGGTTCATGGACATGAGCTCTCCACGCATTTCTATCCTGAGCTAATATATTCCAATCTTCACAGTATAGTCATGGTCAGTGTTATTCTCCCATCTCATTCTTGGTCTACCAAATGGGCATTTCTCTTCTGGTTTTCCTTCAGGAAGCTTCCATGCCTCTCTTTCATTCCCCATTCGAGTCATATGTTCGGACCATCGCAGTCTACGAGATTAAATTGTTCTTCGTATACCTGATTTCCTATAAAGATCACGTAGCCCACTGTTATGTAATCTCCTCCATTCGCCTATCTGTTCATCTCTCTTTGATCCAAAAATTTTCCTGAGAACTTTATTGTCGAATAAACCTAATCTTTTCTCCTCCATTACAGCAAGAGAACATGATTCGCATCCATAGAATAAAACTGGGAGAATAACAGTTTTAGATATTTTTAGATTAACGCTTTTGAGAGAAGTTGAGACAACAAGAATACCTGAAATGCAAAATATCATGCATTTTGAGAATTGAACCTATGATTAATTCCTTTGTGCATCTCATTCCTATTTGTAATTACAGTTACTAGGTATTTTAATTCAGTCACTTCTTCAATGTTTCCCTCATTTGTCATTAACTGTCCATTTCCATTATATAATGCATTTATAATAATAATAATAATAATAATAATAATAATAATAATAATAATAATAATAATAATGTTTTATTTATTCTGGCAGAGTTAAGGCCATAAGGCCTTCTCTTACCAGCACAAATGCAAATAAATATTTGACAAATATAGATATACACTATAGTAATTGTAAACAGTTAAAGATACATTAAATGTAACAAATGTAAATTCCATATACAAACTACATTTATACGATAATAACAATAATAATACTTACGATAATAATAATTAATAATATAATGATAATAATATAATAATGATAATAATATAATAATGATAATAATGTAATAATGATGATGATAATAATAATAATAATAATAATTATAATAATAATAGTATGAATATGATACTATTAATTAAATAAAAATAGAACTTAGTTTTATTTGATTTTCATATTTATTATATAATTCAGTGACAGCTGTTTCGGTACACTGTACCTTCTTCAGATATGGCTTATATATATCTTACACTGGGTAATGATGAAGTCGAGGTTAGAGCAAATATAAATTTAGATTTCTTTTAAAAGTTGCCAATGTCCGGCAGCCCCTTATTTCTTGTGGTAGGGAATTCCAATTACGAGAAGTGAAGATAGTATATGACATGGAGTGATGTGATGTCCTATGTTGCGGTATATTAAGCAAGAGACTATGTTGTGATCCTGTGTTTAAGTTATGGTTTGCGGATAGATACTGGAAACGAGATGATAAATAATTGGGAATCAAGGTATGTAGGATCTTAAATAAGATAATTAGACAATGCTATTTTCTTCTCTCTTTTAGATGTATTCAAGACAATTCGTGGAAAAATGGAGAAATGTTATCGTATTTTCGAACATTAAATATGAATCTGATACACATACTATGGACACGTTGCAGTTTGTCCTACAATCCGTCACTAATGTCAGTTAGTAGAACGTCACAATAGTCAAAATGCGGCGTGCGTGAACATATATTTAGTTTCATTGATGTCTACTTCCAGGCCAATTTCTCAGTGTTACTCAATAGACGAGTAGAGTGTGCGTGTTGGCCCTTAGTAACTCCTCGCTATATTACCTAATAATATTACATCATCAGCAGCTAATTAAAACCATTAAGTTGTAGGCCTCCTTCATCCTCTAAAGATTTGATGGCATGCTCTAGTGCAAAATTGAATAATAGAGGAGATAGTGCATCTTCTTGCTTTAACACATTGTGAATTTAAAAAAAATCTGAAAACTCTTTGCCTACACGCACCTTATTCCTTGTGCCACACATTGGAATACGTTTAACTAAATTTTTATAAATTCCGAACTCTAGCAGGATTACTATATAACTTTTCTCTCTTAATTGAATCGTATGCCTTTTCGAAGTCTACATATAGCTGATGTACAGTTCCATTATATTTCCAATTATTTTCTAAAACCTCTCTTATAATAAATCAGATTAATTTCTTAGTAAAATAAATGAATGCCACAAGATTGGGTGAAATGTAAAAACAAATTGGAATATTTTTAAGTAAAGAAAATCTTTTAGAATTCAAGAGGATTGAAAGATAATTGGTTGTCTAAATTTAGATTTAAGGGATACAAATTTATATAAATTGATTAAAAAGGAGTTGATAGAAGTATGGTAGAAACAGTTGCCTGCTATGGGTGTGAATCATGACGCTAAAAATGGACTAGAACATACAATAAAATCCTTGCAGGATAAAGGAGATGAAGAACTCAATGGTTATTAATAAGCTAATGGGTATAGCTGTTATTTTAGACACAGGGAAGAAATACTAAAAACTAACACACACATTTTATTCAATAGCGATAAGAAACTGAAAGTGGAAGAAAATATCAATACAATTGAATATATGGTCACACAGACAAATACAATATAAAATGGAAATAGTTAACAAAAAAAAAAAAAAAAAAAAAGGGAAATTTTGAAGCTCAGACATTTATTGGCTACATGGTTGAAATTAGAAATAATATACTTTTACTTTATTTAATTTTAGATTCTTATTTAATCTGTTTTAATTATTAATCTATTTTAGAATAATATTTTTAACATTCTCTGAATTCATACACCTATTAACTATAATTACAAATGAGATGCAGAGAGAAATTAAACATAGGCTCAACTCTGGAAAAGCATTCTATTATTCATTTACAGGGGCTCTTATCACCCGAACTTCTCTTAAAAAGACGTTAACTTACTTACTTACTAACTCATTGGCACTATCGAACCCGTAGGTTCATGGCCGCGCGGACATAAGCACTCCATACATCCCTATCCTGAGCTAATGATTTTCAATCTTTCCCTGTATAACCTACTTCCCTCATCATTTAATGTTATTCTCCCACCTCATTCTTGGTCTACCAACTGGCCGTTTTCCCACGTTAAACTAAAAATATTATTAAACGGTTATATTTTCAGTTATACTATAGGTATAAGTTAGATGCGGGACATACTCTCTCACTTGAAGGAAGAAGAAAACATTACGAATATTAGATAATAAAGTTCTTAAGAGCGTTTGGGCCAGATATGAACAGATAGGTGAATGGAGATGCTACACTCCAGTCAGACAAATGATCTTTATGGGAAACCAGATGTAATAAAAACAGTTAAGTCTCATAGTCTGCGATGGACATGACGTATGAGGAATGAAATAGGGGGAATGGGAAATTATTATAGGAAAGCGAGAGGGAAAACTCCCAGTAGGTAGGCCAAGAATGAATTAGAAGAATAGCATTTGAGGGAGATGAATAAAGCAGAGTATGATAGGAAGACATTAGCTCAGGATAGGGGTATATGGAGACCTTAGGTGCGCGTGGCCATTAATCTCAGAGTTTGATAGTGTCAATGCGTTAGTTTGTTATATTCCATTCTATAGTAATTCTGCCCGAGGGCAGGTCTTTCACTACAATCATAGAATTTTCATGCTACGCTTTGCAGCTTTACTAATGAATTATATGTGTGGTATCTTCCCGTTGCTTTTCACACCGGTGAGGGGTAATGATAAGGATGATGATGGCCGGGTGATTTTCGGGGACCGTTGGACCCTAAGCTTCCTGGCATTTGTCTTACAGATGAGGAAAAATCCCCAAAAAACCTCACCCAGGAGCCTGTCCCGACCGGGAATGAACCCGGGCTCGCTGCGTGACAAGGCAGCACGCTACCTCGAGACAACAGCGGTGGACAGTTTGTTATATAATGTTAAAATATTAAAATAGGTACCTGATATAGCAGCGGTCCTCAACTAAATCAACTTCTGATTAAGTAATTTCGTCAAGTGGTTAAAACAATGAAGGCCTTTTGAAATCAAGTTTCATCTTTTGCATTCTATTTGGAACTCTATATTTTAACATTATATTGCATAACCTCAATGATGTGTTCAATGAATTTTATAAGTATTGATTAGTTTGTTAGTTATGAAGTATCTCAGAGTCAATATTTAACTTTGGAAGTGAAACTTTGACATTGAGAACAAAGTACAAAAATTAGTGCTGCAGAAAAGAGAATACTTATGAGATTTTTTGTGTTATTTTTTAATATGCGTGTTGAACTTTTTGTAAGTTGTGGTGAGAGTTAATTTGATGTACGATCACGCGTTACAAAAACCTGTTAGAAGATAAATGGAGTGGTATTTATTTCTCAGCTATAGCTGAAATAAAAAGTATAACTACAACTTATTTTAACACGTGAAGAAATGCATGCATTAATTTAGTTGTTCAACAGTAATTTAGTGTCTTCAACACAGAAATTCATTTCGTAAAATTTTATTTTCATGTTCATTTTTTTTCGGATACTTGTAAAAACGTGGACTTAAGCATAACACAGTTAAATTCTCTACTTTAATTTCGTCATACTAAATTCGCTAAACATTTTTTTAAATTGTAAATTATAGTATCAAACTGTCTAAATATTTTCAAACATAAAAGTTGGAATTAATCTTACATTTATCAAAGTTTTTCTACATAATCATGTTTTTCATGTCCACCCCTGTGACCTTGAGGTAGCGTGCTGCCTTTTCACGCAGCGGGCCCGGAATCGATTCCCGGTCGGGGCAGTTTTTCTGGGTGAGGGTTTTATCGGGGTTTTTCCTCACCTTTAAGACAAATGTCAGGAAAGCTTTAAAGCCCAAACGGTCCCCGAAATCATATGGCCAGCATCATCATCATCATCATCATCCTCCTTCTCATCATCATCATCAGTATGGAAAGCAACGGGAAGCTACCATACCTACAATTACCTAGTAAAGTTGCAAGCATAGCATGAAAATGCTACGATTGCAGTGAAGGACCTGCCTTTAGGCAGAATTATTGTGGATGGATGTTTTTCATAAAATATTATATATTCTTCTTCTCTTCTTCTTAACATCACAGCTTAATCTTCGTTCGATTTTCTCATTTTTCTGTTTCCCTTCATCCTCTTCGTCTATAGATTGCTAAAAAGCAATTACTCGTATTTGTCATATAATATCATATAATAATAATAATAATAATAATAATAATAATAATATTAATAATGATGATGATGATGATGATGACGACGATGGCGATAGCGATGGCGATGGTGATGATAGTAATAATAGTAATGAATTTTAATTTATTTATCTGGTTTTACATTTCACATTTTTTTTTTGCTTCGAGTTAATCTACTGTCAATCTCCTCAACAATCTGTCATTCCAATATCCATCGTCCAATACGTTTTCCCTAATGCAGCTCAAAACAACATTAGTCCATGTTATTTTTGGCCATCCTGTTCTCCTTCTACCAGGTGGCACCTATCCTAGTTTCTTCTTGTGAATCTGTCTTCTGTCATTCTTTTTTACGTGACCATACCATTTTAATTGTTTGTGTTTTTTATGAAATTCACAATAATTGAAGTTTCAACATTCATATTTTGTTTAATTACACTATTTCTTATTTTATCTCTTCTAGAAGTTCAAGCTGAACGCCTCCAACAATGAATTTTTGCAGAATTTAATTTATTTGTTCTTCTAGATTTTAATTCCCATCTTTCTGCACCGTATGTATTTCTTATTATTGTATTTAAAATGTTTGTTTTTGTTTCAGAACTTATCTTGTGATCCCATAAAACACCATTTAATTTTGATATTGCAGTTTTGCCCTTTTTTATCCTCACATTCATTTCAGCATCACGACTACCATCTGTACTAATGTTTGTCCCCAATTGTACATATTCGTCACATGATCTTATTTTACCATGTCGGTCTTCTGAAATCAGATCATTTGATTTTCTACTATTACCATATAATAGGTTTTGTACAATTTATCTTTAATAATAATAATAATAATAATAATAATAATAATAATAATAATAATAATAAATATTATTAACTAAATCATTCACTGGCACTATCTAACCCGTAGATTCATGGCCGCGCGGACATAATATCTCCATACATCCCTATCCTGAGCTAATGTTTCCCAATCATTCTCTGTATAATCTACTTCTCTCAAATCACTGCTATTCTCCCGCCTCATTCTTGGTCTACCACCTCTGCGTTTTCCCTCTTGTTTTCCTACAAGAAGCTTCTATGCACGTCTTTCATTCCCCATCCGTGCCAAATGCCTTGCCTATGGAAGTCTGCGATACTTAACTGTTCTTATTATATCTGGCTTCCTATAAAGACCATGTAGTTGACTGTTACGCAGTCTTCTCCGTTCATCTGTCAGTTCATCTCTCTGGTTAAAAAATTTTTCTAAGAACTTTATTCTCAAATACTCGTAATCTCCTCTCGTCCCTTAAAATAAAGAGTCCATGTTTCGCATCCTTATAATAATAATATAATAATAATAATAATAATAATAATAATAATAATAATAATAATAATTAATATGAAAATTCGGAATGTAAAAGATGATACCATATTCATTTTAATATATGTAGGCCTATAGGAGCTCATGATAAAGTTTCATAGTAAACATAATGACTACTAAAAATTATATTTTAATTTAACCCCTTACTAATTAAGGGGTTAAATTCAAATTATTGGCAAAACAACAAGACATGGGGTTGGAAGAACAGAGCCACCCTTTAATGTACCCATACCCATTGTCCCCCGGCCCGCCGAGCGCACATCAAGTTAGACCCGCGTGCATGGAAGCTAGGTGGAATCAACGAGCAGGATCCATGGCCTGTCTCTTCCGGCTGCTTTAGGGACTTAAAAGCCCTCTTCAGCCCATATATATTGTTTTTAAATTGATGACAGAGTGATGAACCAAGCGCCAGTCATAACCAGCCGTTAGATCAGGAGACATAGATCAAGTCATCGAGCATTAACAAGCCTGTTTTCACATTAATTTCACGTGCCAGATATTTAAAATCACGCATGACTGCAATTATTAAGTTAATTGTGTAATTTCACATACATTTAAGTTATTACTAACTCCAAGTTTCGCACATATAATATAACTGGTAGATTAATAGTTTTATAATATAAAACTATTCAATTTTATTTTCAGTTTTTTGAAAGGAGTTGGGACATTAAGAGTCTCTGTAATGTATAATAGCACGCATTCCCAGAATTGAGCCTATGTTTAATTTCTCATTCCTATTTGTGGTTATTGTTCCTAGGTGTTTGAATTCAGCTACTTCCTCAAAATTGCCCTCTTTTGTCTTTAGCTGTCCATTACCTATATGTAATGTAGGCCTATTTCTATGTGTGTCCATATATTTAGTTTTATTGATATTTACTTCCAGTCCCAATTTCTTAGTGTTACTCAATAGTGTGTGCGTGTTAGCCTTTACTATCTCCTCGCTATCGTCCAATGTACTACATCATCAGCATAAACTAACAGCTTAATAGCATTGAGTTGTAGGCCTTCTTCATCCTTTAAAGATTTAATGGCATGCTCTAGTACAAAATTAAATAGTAGAGGAGATAGTGCATCTCCTTGCTTCAAACCAATGTGCATTTCAAAAGTATCCGAAAACTGTTTGCCTACACGCACCCTACTCTTTGTGCCATTTAGACACATTCGTATAAGTCTAACAAACTTTTTAAGAATTCCGGACTCCAGCAGGATACTATATAACTTCTCCCTCTTAATTGAATCGTATCCCTTTTTGAAGTCTACGTATAGTTGATGTACAGTACCATTATATTCCCATTTCTTTTCTCTAAGTTATTACTACTCTTTCTTTTTTCTTCTGTTTCATTAATGACCTAATATATAAAAATGAGTGTTTGTTTGTTTGTACTTTATGCGCGGTCATACCGTTGATCCGACTGTGATGGGGCTTTTTGCAAAATGTTCAGGAGATTCTCGGAATGAACACAGGCTATAAGAGAGTTGTGATACTCCTACAGCTACACCTTTAAAAATCGCCCTTTGTAGTCGAAATCTTGAAAAAAGTAGCTCTTTGGACGCTTAAATGGCTTATGCTGCCTAAACCATAACAAATACACAAAATTAATGTACACAGAATTGAATATCTTAAAAAACTCTTCAAAAATGTCCGCGACAGCATATGTGTATCAAAATAACCATTTTTGTCTTTCATTGATGTCAAGAAGATCGAGACAAGTACGTAGATTCCTGTGCAAGCGTAGCAGCATATGGCGGATATTCTTTTAAGGATAACTCATAATAACGAATGTTGTCTTTTATCTCATTTATACCAAGAAGATCGACATAAGTAGATTCCCGGGCAATGTCGGGTAATCAGCACGGGGTATCTAAAAATATAAATTTATAATTTTTTTTCCATCTACTTATTCAACTAAACATAAAAGCACGTTATTTTTGTTTATTTAGGCGTAGCAGCGCACGTCAGGTATTAGCTAGTACTAAATAAATCGAACCAATTCATATAGCCTATAGGATACATTGCCAATTAAAGATTTAAACTTACAACAGAAATCTCCAATTATTTCCTTACGAGAAAAAACAGTAAAACTAGTTTTTTGTTATTTTATGCATAGTATGATAATAATTAGAATGCTTCAGGCAAGTCAGATCTCAAAAAAAAAAAAAAAACTCAGATTTATAATAACACGCGGAATGAAACACCAGATAATGAGGTAAATTGTAATCCATATAATTTAAAACCTTTTTTTTTTTACAAAAGCAACGCCATTATATATTTTAAACTTAAAAACAATATATTTAGGAAAATAAACGTAACAAAATTAACTTGGTTAAGTAACTCTCCCAAGGGAGTACCCTTGCCTCATGTGAGGATAATAATAATAATAATAATAATAATAATAATAATCATAATAATAATGTTTTATTTTAGATGGCAGAGTTAAGGCCACAAGGCCTTCTCTTCTACTCAACCAGAGGATAATAAAATTATACACAAATTACATACTTACTACAATTTTAAAATAGGATATTATTAAAATATAGACTAAACAGAAGACACTGTGGACGTCGTCTAATATTAGCTAATACTAACAAAACATAGAATAAAATTAAAGTAATCTAATATATAAAAATTAATGTTTCTTTGTTTGTTTGGTTGTTTGTTCGTACTTTATGCGCGGTCATACCGTTAATCCGATTGTGATGGGGCTTTTTGAAAAATGTTCAGGAGATTCCCGGGATGAACATAGGCTATAAGAGAGTTGTGATACTCAACACTTACACCCTTAAACATCGCCCTTTGTACTGGAAAACAAGAAAAAAGTAGCTCTTTGAACGCTTAAATGGCTTACCTGAACCATAACAAATAGGCCTACACAACATTAATGTACACAGAATTGAGTATGTTAAAAACCTCTTCAAAAATTTCCGCGACAGCATATGTTTATCTCTTACGGATAACTCACAATAACCATTTTTGTCTTTCATTATGCCAAGAAGATCGAGATAAGTAGATTCCCGGACAACACCGGGTAAACAGCACGGAGAATCTTAAAATTATTACGATATACGTTTATAATTATTCTCATTATACTTATTCAACTAATCATAAGTAGTACATTAATTTTGTCTTTCAGCTCATTTACGCCAAGAAGATCGGGATGAGTAGATTCCCGGACAACGCCAGGTAAACACCACGAGGTATCTAAAAATAATTGCGATACAAATTTTTCCTTTCACTTCTTTAACTAAACACACAACATATTAATTTTCGTTTCAGCTTTTTTATGTCAAGAAAATTGAGATAAATAGATTCCCGGGCAACGCCGGGTAATCAGCACGGGGTATCTAAAAAATATAAATGTATAATTATTTTTCCCTCCACTTATTCAACTAAACATAATAGCACATTATTTTTCATTTATTTAGGCGTAGCAGCGCACGCCGGGTATTAGCTAATCTGACATAAAATAAAGTTAGTAAAGCTTTCTAGATGAATATTTATAGGTATTTACAAGTATTGAATATAGCTGTTATGCAGTTAATATTTTCATTGTGTGGAACGTGAGATATCAGTTAATATAGATTTAAGTAATGATAGAGATATACAGTTATAGAAGAACGTACCCCCATAGGAAGTAAGTAGCACCGTTTATGTAGAACATAAAAGAGGGAATACAACCTATAAATCAGGAAGTAGTGTATTTACAAAGCTGTCCGGTTTGATCTCAATGTCAGCTGTGGCGAAACTGTTTCAATTATGAAGAAAGTACCACAATAAAATTTTTGCTTCATCAAGCACAAAACACAGGTCTGTAACGGAGTTTCAATGGACTGCGGATTCTACGATATTCAATTCAACTGCCGAACGCCGGAAATATCGACAATTTTATTTCACTGGCCACTCGTTTTAATATTGATAGCCTATATTGCAGTGGAACATAGCTGCGCGCCGCACAAACCAATGCATTCCAATACAAAACATAACACTTCATATTAACGGAATAAAATTTATTTTACTTATTTAAATATGGATGTAATAAATGTGCAGAAATTCCATTAGACTTTAAAATAAATAATTTGTAAGTATCCTTTAAGATACATTAGTTTAATCTTTATATAAAAATGAGTGTCTGTTAGTCTGTTAGTCTGTTAGTCTGTCTGTCTGTCTTTAATGGACTGAAAAATGACTTGATCTATTTGAATGGGACAATTAACACATATAACAGCATATGTATATATTTTATGGATAACTCAAAATTACTATTCTTTGTCTTTCAGCTCATTGATACCAAGAAGTTCGGGATAAGTAGATTCCCGGGCAACGCCGAATGACCAGCACGGGGAATCAAAATAATTAAAATACAATTTTATGATTATTTTTGATTTTGCTTATTCATCTAAATAAAAACATTACATTTATTTAGACATAGTAGCTCACGCCGGATATCAGCTAGATTATTTAATATTTTAATTAAATAGTAGAAGCATTAATCAGTAGAAATTATTTAGATTTGTGTCAAATTATATAAAAGTAGTCAAAAGATAATAACTTACGGTTATGAAAGGTATGTTTTCTCTGCAGTCCAACACGTTTAAATAAGCCAGCATAAAAAATTGAGATACTCCAATTAAGATCTCGTGTTTCCACTCTTGTTATTACTCTATCCATCCAACGTTTTATTACTCTACCTCTTCCCTGTCTTCCTCTAGCCTGCCATGTAAGGACATTTAAGGACATTCTTAAGGTTTCTTTGGTATTCTATCGTCTTCCATTCGTAAGATTTGTCCATTCACCTTAAACGCCTTTCTTCTGAAATCTTTATAGGCCAATATAAAAAATTCAGCCGGTTTCGAGGTCTTCCTTTCTTTGTTTCCTCTTCTAGGTAGAGTCATTCCAATGTTTTTCTGGGTAAACTTTCTTCTTGCATTCGTCGTGCATGCCCGGGTGTACAGATTTTCATAATAATCGACAGACTACGTTTCGAGTTTTGCGAGTACGAACAATTATTTAAATGCTTATCTTTATATATAGCCTATAATTCTTCTGTACGTATGTTTGTCACTGAACTCCTCCCAAACGACTGGACTGATTTTGATGAATATTTTTTATGTATGTCTGATTGGGTATCTCGATGATTTAGATTTACAATTGGATCCTCTAAAATTATTAGTTGGAGGAGTTTAACTGAAGCAAAATTCAAAAAGCGCTCTAGCGATCACATTTCTTATGTTTCACAACAAAATTCAGTATATTCTATTAAAATAGACTGAGGTAAGTATTATCAAAAACTGAGTGAAATCCGATAATTGGAAGTGGAGGTTTACTTGAAATCCGAAATTAAAAACTGCCTAAACGACTGGACCGATTTTGATTCATTTTTTATGTGCGTATGATTGGGTCCCTCGATGGTTTAGATTTAAAATTGTACCTTCTCAAACCATTAGGTGTAGGAGTTTAACTGATGTGAAAATTTAATAGTCGATCTAGCTGTCACACTTTTCGATGTTTCACACGAAAGCCAGTATATCCTATTAAAATAAACCGAGGTAGGTATTATCCAAAAATGAGCGAAATACGACAATTAGAAGTGGAGGTTTACCTGAAATCAGAAATTAAAACTGACTAGCAACCGCCATGTTTGTTTCGTCTGAGCGTATACCATCCAATTTAATTAACCTATAATGTCCCGCGCCGTAGCCGAGCGGTTAAGGTAGGAAGCCTTGGCGCAGAGCTACGGGACTTGCGCTGGGGGAAGAAATTTTCTCATGGTATTTCGGCCAGTATGGGACCGGTGCCCACCCAGCATCGTGAGGCAATTGGGTAGCTACAATAAGTAGCAGCTCCAGGTTGAGGAACCGGCTATAACGGCTGGGGGACTCAACATGCCAACCACATGACACCCCTACACTGGCTGTTGATCATCTATCTCTGTGATTGATACATGTGGATGTGAAGGGCCAGCAGCCGGCTGGTAAAAGGGCAACCGCTGAAAAGTGGAAATACCCTCAATCGGATAATGTTTCATTCTTTTAGGCGTAGCAACGCACGCCAGGTATTAGCTTCATATATAATCTACTATTGAATATCAACATATTAATATGTTAACTATTATAATATATAGGCGTAGCAACGCACGCCAGGTATTAGCTTCATATATAATCTACTATTGAATATCAACATATTAATATGTTAACTATTAGGCCTATAATATATAGGCGTAGCAACGCACGCCAGGTATTAGCTTCATATATAATCTACTATTGAATATCAACATATTAATATGTTAACTATTATAATATATAGGCGTAGCAACGCACGCCAGGTATTAGCTTCATATATAATCTACTATTGAATATCAACATATTAATATGTTAACTATTATAATATATAGGCGTAGCAACGCACACCAGGTATTAGCTTCATATATAATCTATTATTGAATATCAACATATTAATATGTTAACTATTATATTATATTAATATACTACTTAATATTAATTTCTTCACTTACGATTTTATTTTACTTTTTAATTTTATTTTATTTTGTAATAACACATGCAGGGTTAAAATGGGCTCAGAACTGACAGAAGAGTTGATAACTACAAAAGGGTTATTACAAGGGTGCACAATGTCACCGACATTATTTAAAATATACATAGAATTGTGTTACAGGAATGGTCAAAGTGTAAACCAATGGGATTAAAATTAAAAGAGAATAAATACATACATAACTTATTATTCGCAGATGATCAAGTGGTAGTCACTACAGGATGTGAAGACGTAAACTACAATTCACGATGGGGTTTAACAATTAATTATAATAAAACAAAATATATGAGCACAGATTTTTCCGAGGAATTAGAAATAAATGGAACAAAGATTAAAACAGTAGAATATTTGAAGTATTTGGGATAAATAATTCAAAAGATGGATCATCTGAATTAGACATTGAAAAAAAGAATAATATAGACAAAGAAAGTTATTGGCATATTAAATTATATTTTATGGAGTAAGCATATAATCAAGAGGGCTAAATTATTAATATATAACACAATTGTGAAGAGTATTTTATTATATGGTGCGGAAACATGGACGTGGAAGCAAATACACAGAAATAAATTATTAGTCACAGAAATGGACTTATTAAGAAGATAAATAATGAATGTAGGAAAATATATTGTATAAGAGATCGAAGAAATTCAACTAAGATGGTATGGACATATAATGAGAAGAAGGGACACACAAACAAACAAAGAAGTATTGAAAAGGTAAACGTGGTAGATCAAAACCAACGTGGATAAAGGTAATTCAAGACAACTTGAAGAAGAGAAATATGACAAGCAGACAGGCAAGATCGGGAAATGTGAAACAAAAAAAAGAATGTATATTTTGGTTGAGGATACCTACAAATAACAGAAACAATCCTGAAATAATATTTTGTTCCCCCCAATTTTGAACATCATGCTGTTATCGTCAAGATATCCATTTCCATCGACATAATTATTATATGATAAAATTCGTATCTCAAATTAACTACCAGGCACAATGATCGATAATCACTGTAGTTAAACCCGAACCTTAAAATGATGACAGAGACTGTACACAAGGGTCAAGAGTCCCATGGGAGGGTCTGCATTCATTCGGGCGAGTGAAAAGAGATGGAGGTAATGAGATGAGCCACCGGTCTCTTCATCATATCCCTCATTTTGTACTGTTTGAAAATTAGGTAGGGGCGGATGGAAGATTGGGGTGGTTGGTGGCGTTCAGGGAATAGGAAACATGTGTCTTGTTCTGCCTCGGTCAAACCGTGACGCATAGCAACAATATCTGCCGTGTTACTCCGTGGACGTCCACCTGGGGGAGATTTTCCACAACCCCTCTCTATTTATACAATGGGTCTAAAATTTATCTCACAACTAAAGATCTCTGTTGTGTAGTAAACATAATTGGCTTTGTGTCCACATCCTGTAATGATAATAATAATAATAATAATAATAATAATAATAATAATGATAATAATAATTCATTTAAATTGGCAGAGTTAAGATCATATGGCCCTCTCTTCCATCCAACCAATGGAAAATATTAGAAAAAATGTAATAGATCAAAACATTTACAATTATAAATAAATATTTATACAAATTAATATAAAATTAAAATGAATCAAGTCAATATTATTGGAGAAGCAAAAAATCATAAACACCAATTATTCCTCCTTTAAAGTAAGAATGCATGTTTCATATCTATATGATACATCTGGTGAATAACAGTTTTATATATGTTCAGTTTAATGTTTTTTAAGGGAAGAGAAAGCATTACGAGTATCTTTATATATAATTCTTCTGTACGTGTGTTTGTTACTGAACTTCTCCTAAACGACTGGATTTTGATGAAATTTTTTGTGTGTCTGATCGCGTCTCTCGATGATTTAGATTCATAAATGGACCCTCCAAAACCAATATTTAAAATTCGCTCTGGTGGTAACATTTTTCGATGTTTCACAACGAAACTCAGTATATCGTATTAAAATAAACCGAGGTAACTATTATCGAAAAATGAGCGAAATCGGACAATTAGAAGTGGAGGTTTACTTGAAACCCGAAATTAAAAACTGTCTAGACGACTGGACCGATTTTGATGAATTTTTTTTGTGTGTGTGTTTGAATGGATCCCTGGATGGTTTTGATTTGTATTTGGACTCTGTAGTGGTGCTGTGATTGGGTTACAGGATATTTTTATGTCAGATTAGCTGATACCCGGCGTGCGCTGCTACGCCTAAATAAATGAAAATTAATGTGTTTTTGTGTTTAGTTGAATAAGTAAAAGGAAAAAATAAGTATATAAATCTGTATGTTTAGATATTCCGTGCTGATTATCCAGCGTTGCCCTGGAATCTACTTATCTCGATCTTCTTGGCATAAATGAGCTAAAGTCAAAAGTCGTTATTGTGAGTTATCCGTAAAAGAATACCCGTCATGTGCTGCTATGCTTGCACAGGAATCTACGTAGATCTACTTGTCTCGATTTTTTGGTATCAATGAAAGAAAAAGTTGTTATTGTGAGTTATCCGTAAGAGATAAACATATGCTGTCGTGGTCTTTGTTGAAGAGCTTTTTGAGATATTTAATTCTGTGTACATTAATTTTGTGTATTTGTAATGGTTTAGACAGCGTAAGCCATTTAAACGTCCAAAGAGCTACCTTTTCGCGTTTTTCACTATAAAGGGCGAATTTTAAGGGTGCAGATGTTGAGTATCACAATTCTCTTATAACCTATGTTCATCCCGGGAATCTCCTGAACATTTTACATAAAGACCTATCACAATCGGATGAACGGTACTTGCGTGCATAAAGTACGAAGAAAGAAACAAACAACACCACCAAACAAACATTCACTTTTATATATATTAGATGTGTAGTCAATTGCATTACCGACATATTCCGCGCGACAAAAATGTGACGTCATCATGCATGGTTCTTGAGCTACAATAGATGACAGTGAGGAGTTATTTTGTGAACTTATTAATTAGTGTATTTTATGTTAAAAGTAAGTTATATTTTCATCGCCCGCCATGACACGAGAATTTAATTTTCGGGCTGGATATCGGTTGTCTGGTCCGCTAGTTTGAGAATAAATATCTTAGAAAAAATGTTGGATCAAAGAGAGATGAACAGACAGGTGAATGGAAAAGACTTTATAACAGAGGAAAAGCGCACAGTCACAAGACTAAGAATAAGGTGGAAGAATAACATTAACCATGATTTCAGGAAAGTAAATTATACAAGGGATGATTGGAAAACGTTAGCGCAGGGTAGGGGTGTTTGGAGACTTTACGTTGGCGCTACCCCCATGAACCTAGTTTCCATAGTGCCAGTGAATTACTTACTTTTCTATTAATTTGGGAAATAAAAATCCTGATCATCCATTAGGCCTAAAATAACAGCAATTTAACTTGTGTCTGCAGTACAAGGGAATAATATAAAACAATCCAAATAATCCTAGTATTTAGGTCAAAGTTGAGATGAAGCGGGGGACGGCGCGCAGTAGTTTACAGTAGTTACCTAATAGGCCTACTTAATACAGACTTTCCACTTTACAGCAGTTCGCCCTTGATTCCTGTTTTCCAGAGATTCATATCATCCCATTGTCCCTCTTCCATACTCCTCTTCATCATGACATCATATATTCCCTCATACTATGTTCTTCTACTTCTTCCCCTCTTCTTTCTGCCTGGTACCATCCAATCTAACACCTGTTTAGGCCACTGGTCTTGCGACATCCGTTGATTAAGCAAATACACTATACCCTGTCCGCTCTTAAAGTGATCCTCGTCAAAACAAAGCCATGTGTCCTGCTTGCTTTTCATTGGTTTTGAATACCTAGGTACGTTGTAGAAGCAATAAGTACGCGAGAAAGTAGTTTCCTTCATTAAATTAAAAGTATGCCCTCTGAATATAGGCCTACTGTTATTCTTCGTGAATGAAAATAATAATATTCATCATCATCATCCGGTATCATGGCAGTTGACGCCCTCTTCCGGAAACCAAACGCCATTCCTCTCTGTCCATCCATTGATCTTCATCTAATCCTATGATATTCATAGCTGCTTGTACCCCTTCTATCCAAGTTTTCTTCGGTCTTCCTCTCTTCCTCCTTTCCATTGGAATCCATTCCATAACAATTTTAGGCAATCTTTGCACTGACATTCTTTTGACATGGCCATATCACTATAATATTTTCTTTTCTATGATGTCCGGCTCCTCTTGCACACCCATAATTTCCCTTATTTCTTTATTTCGTATTTTATCCATTCTAGATTTTCCAGCTGATCTTCTTAAAACGCCCATTTCTGTACTTAAAATTCTTTTCGTTTTCCTGGTAGGAATTTGCTAGACTTAAGCACCATATGTTAAAATGCTCAGAATTATGGTTTAATATATTTGTAATTGTCTATTTTTTTTATATTTTTGCTCCACCAAACAAAGTTTAAAGCATATATTGCTTGTTTTGTTTGTGCGATTCTATTTTAAATTTCCACTGTGTTATCGCCTGAATGGTCTAATTTTGTTCCTAAATAAGTGCATTCAATACTAGGTTTTAGTTCTTCTCCATTGTTGAAATTTATTTTTTTTCCATTTCTTCTCCTATATCTAGTTTTCTCAATGTTTATATAAAGTCCCCATTTTTCATATATATTCAAAACATACAATATATTCTAAAATATACCTAATTAATAATTACAACTTAAAATAGTTTATTACATATGGATGATGCATTTGAGTCATGCTTCAGTCGATTCTCATGAAACAAAATGACTGAAAGTGTCGAGTCTTCTGTTGATATGTCGTCATCTCCCTGTCAAAAGTGACCAGGAATTGTGGCGCGAATGGCGGAAGGATATTGCTTCTACAACGTACGTCGGTGTCCATAACCAATGAAAAGCGAGCAGGTCACACGGTTTTGATTTGACGAGGATCACTTTAAGAGCGGACAGAGTATAGATGTCGGTTGGTCGCGGGTTACAGTCGCGGTTGGGGTTCAAACTATTTGGCAACAACATGTTCCTGCGATAGACGCAGCTTCTAATGGGGAATTTGGGTAGCTACAGAATGTGCTACTTCAGCTATAACGCATGGGGAACCGATAAATCTATCGACACGTTACTCCTACAATGCCAAATTGTCCTTTATCTTTGTCATTAACACATGTTGAAGCGAGGATGGTACCGGCTAGTAATCCACGGGCTTCTATCCCTAGAACAACAACTAATTGACTCTCTTGCACTCTTGAACCCTTAGGTTCATAGTCGCGACGACATAAGTTCTCCTTACATTCCTATCCTTACCTAATGTTTTTCACTCATCCCCTGTATAATTTACCTCAGTAAAATTATGGTTAATATTATTCAATCCCACCTCTTTCTTGGCCAACCTATTGAGCACTTTCCCTCACATTTTCCTACAAGATTTTCAATCCAATGCTTCATTTATCATTCGTGCAACATGTCTTGTCCATTGAGGTCTACGAGATTTAACTGTTCTTACTATATCTGCTTTCCCATGAAGATAATGTAACTCATCGTTATGCAGTCTTCTCCATTCACCAGTCTGTTCGTCTCTGTTTGGTCAAAACATTTTAAGTTTATTCTCAAAAATTCGTAATATTTATTAGGCCTACTAGCTAATACCCGGTGTCAGCTACTAGGCCTAAATAAATTAAATGTGTTTTTATTTTTATTTGTGTAAGTTGAAATAAAATTACGGTTAATTAAATTGTATGGTTGAGTGGTAAATAAGGCCTTAACTCTGTCAGGTAAAATAAAACTATTATTATTATTATTATTATTATTATTATTATTATTATTATTATTATTATTATTATATTGCGACAAACCAATCATGGATTTCAGGTAAATCCCCAGTTCTAATCGTCGAATTTCGCTGATTTTTCGATAATACCTACCTCAGTTTATGTCAATAGAATATACTGAGTTTCGTTATGAAATATCTGAAATTGCGACTAATTCAAATATTTTTAAATTTTGATTTAAGATGAACTTCTACACTTAATGGTTTTAGAGAATAATATGTAGTGATTAACATTCCCGTACCTGAAAACCTGTATGTACAAATTTTCTTGAAGATATGCTACGCGTTTTAGAAGTTTGTAAATCACAAACATACACACATTCGATTCTATATATATATGTATATTAAGATGTCCTCAAATTTTAGCAGAATTGTATATTTGAATATTAGGATGTTTTGAATTTTTCCTCTGTTTAGCGAAAATGTGTTGAATCACTACGTTCTTGTAATGGATTATCAGGATTCCTGTACATATTTGAATATATCGATTTGAAATTCCATTGATGTTTATAATAAAAAAAACATGGGACATGAAATGGTGTTCTTGTAGTGGTAATGTGGGCAAATTTTGAACATGATAATCTGAAATCTCTGTGATCAGGAGTCCATGTACAAATGCATTATGACTTGATGTGTATGTTCGGTACATGATGTAAATAATCGCCTCTTTATCTGCCAGTGCATTGTATACATTACAAACGTGTCGAAGGATTGTGCATTATTTGCATTTAGATCCTATTCGACAGATTTTTATTCCAGAGCCATCATAATGGAACCAATTAATTGGGTCTCTTGTTACGTAATGCAGCAAAATAAAGCGAGTTAGCTATATTAATTATTATTCCCACGCTTGTACTAAAATAACAACTAAATAAGTACATAATCCTCTAACACCAACAAAAAGCATTAAACTCACACTGATCTCCGTCAAAATGTATTATATAAAAACCTTTCACAAACTATTAAAGTATTTTAACCAAAGATTCAAGTTCATAATGTTTGTATTAATTAAATCACTGGAAATATCAAATTCAGAAGTTCATGGCCACGCTGATATAAGCTGTCCATACCTTCCTATCCTGAGCTAACGTTTTCCAATCATACCGCGTATAATTCACCTCTCTCAAATAATAATAATAATAATAATAATAATAATAATAATAATAATAATAATAATAATAATAATATAATAATAATAAATAACAATAATAATAATAATAATAATAATAATCATCATCATCATCCGATACCATGGCAGCTGCCGCGTCTTCCGGAAACCAAACGCCATTTCCACTCTGCCCATCCATTGATCTTCCCCCAATCCTCTGATATTCATAGCTGCTTGTACACCTTCTATCCAAGTTTTATCGGTCTTCCCCTCTTCAATAATAATAATATCAATAATAATAATAATAATAACAATAATAATAATATAAATAATAAATAATAATAATAGTAATAATAATTATAATTATTTAATATTTAATAATAATGTAATAATAACAATAATAATAGAATAATGATAATAATAGTAATAGGCCTAATAATAATTAATAATAATAATGATATAATAATAATAATAAATAATAATACTTCTATACTTACTTACTCACTGGCACTATCGAACCCGTAGGTTCATGGCCGCGCGGACATAAGCTCTCCCATAAATCCCTATCCTGAGTTAATGCTTTCCAATCATTCCCTGTATAATGTACTTCCCTCAAATCATAGTTAATGTTGTTCTCCCACCTCATTCTTGGTCTACCAACTGGGCGTTTTCCCTCTGGCTTTCCTACAGGAAGCTTCCATGCAAGTCTTTCATTCCCCATACGTGCAACATGCACTGCCCATCGCAGTCTACGAGACTTAACTGTTCTTATTATATCTGGCTTCCTATACAGACCATGTAGTTAATTGTTATGTAGTCTTCTCCATTCACCTGTCTGTTCATCTCTCTTTGGTCCAAAAATTTTCCTAAGTACCTTGTTCTCAAATACTCGTAATCTACTTTCCTCCCTTAAAGTAAGAGTCCATGTTTCGCACCCATATAATATAACTGGTAGAATAATAGTTTTATATATTTTCAGCTTAACATTTTTTGAAAGGAGTTGGGACATCAAAAGTATCTGCAATGCATAATAGTATTGCATTTCCAGAATTGAGCCTATGTTTAATTTCTTTGTGCGTCTCATTCCTATTTGTGATTATTGTTCCTAGGTATTTGAATTCAGCCACTTCCTCAAAATTTCCCTCATTTGTCATTAGCTGTCCATTTCTATTATATACTGAATTTCTACGTGTGACCATATATTTAGTTTTACTGATATTTACTTCCAGTCCTAATTTCTTAGTGTTACTCAATAGTGTGTGCGTTTTGGCCTTTGGTATCTCCTCGCTACCGGCCAGTAGTACTACATCATCAGCATAAACTAACAGCTTATTGATACCATTTATTTGTAAGCCTTCCTCATTCTCTAAAGATTTAATGGCATGCTCTAGTACAAAATTAAATAGTAGAGGGGATAGTGCATCTCCTTGCTTCAACTCATTCGTGGATTACAAAAGTGTCTGAAAACTGTTTGCCTAACACGCACCCTACTCTTAGAGCCATTTAGACACATTCGTATAAGTCTAACTAACTTTTTAGGAATTCCGAACTCCAGCAGGATACTATAATAATAATAATAATAATAATAATAATAATAATAATAATAATAATAATAATAATAAAACAATATGCTCATATCGGAAAAACACTAAAGTAATGACTTTTGAAGGATTAAACCACAAAAGATGCAAAATAATGATCAATAACAAAATAATTAGAACAAGTAAACAATTTGATATATTTAGGTTTTAACGTATTTACTGTCAAAATAATGATATAAACATAAAATTAAATAAGTTTTATAATAAAACTAACCAACTCACTGGCACTATCGATCCCGTAGGTTCATGATCGCGCGGACATAAGCTCTCCAACATATCCCTATACTGAGCTAATGTTTTCCAAACATTACCTCTATAATCTGCTTCCCTCAAATTATGGTTAATTTTATTCTCCTACCTCATTCTTGGTCTACCAACTAGCGTTTTCCCTTGGTTTTCTTTTAAGAAACTTCCATTCACGTGTTCATTCCCCATTCGTGCCACATGTCCTGCCCTTCGCAGTCTATGAGACTTCTGTTCTTATTATACCCGGTTTCCTATAAAGGAGTATGTATTCACTCTTATGCAGTCTTCTCCATTCATCTGTCTGTTCATCTCTCTTTTGGCTCAAAAGTTTTCCTAAGAGCTTTATTCTCAAATACTCGTAGTCTCCTTTATTCTCAAATACTCGTAATCTCCTTTCTTCCATTAAAGTAAGAATCCATGTTTCGCATGCATATAATGTAACTGGCAGACCTAGGTATTTGAATTCAGCCACTTCTTCAAAATTCCCCTCATTGTCATTAACTGACCATTTCTATTATATAATGTATTTCTATGTGTGATCTTATAGGAAACATTAACAATTCAAGGGTTAAGACAGTCAGACTATTAGAAATGATACATGGGGTTTAGTTGCCGGTAAAACGGTTGAAGAGGAGGAGACAGCAGTCAGTTGTGGAGGGTGGTCTGTAATGCAGTACTATAATTTGGAGAGCAGATGTTAACGTTATGTCAAAACCATCTGGAAAAATAATGAAATGTATCCGTTACTAAGATATACTCCCATCATTTATTTCTTTAACAAAAGTAATCAATCCTATCATGTCTTTGTGGCTGGAAATTTACTTTTTTTTAACATCAAGAGCAACAACTCAATGGTATTAATAAGCTGTTAGTTTGTGCTGTTGATGTAATTGTATTGGGCGATTGCGAGGAGATACTAAAGGCCAACACGCATAATCTATTGAGTAACAATAAGAAATTGGGACTGGAAGTAAATATCAATAAAATAATATTTGGTCACATATAGAAATGCATTATATAATGAAATGGACAGCTAATGACAAATGAGGGAAATTTTGAGGAAGTGGCTGAATTCAAATACCTAGGAACAATAATCACAAATTGAAATGAGATGCACAAAGAAATTAAACATGGGCTCAAACCTGTAAAAGCGTACTATTATGCATGGCAGGGACTCTTGACGTCCCAACTCCTTTAAAAAAATGTTAACTGAAAATATATAAAACTATTATTCTAGTTATATTAGGCCTATATGGATGCGAAACATGGACTCTTACTTTAAGAGAGGAAAGGAGATTGCAAGTATTTGAGAATAAAGTTCTAGGAAATTTTTTGGGCCAAAGAGAGATGAACAGACAGGCTAATGGAGAAAACTACATAACAGTGAACTACCTGGTCTTTATAGCAAGCCAGATATAATAAGAACAGTAAGTCTCGTAGACTGCGATGGGCAGGACATTGACACGTTTGGGGGAATGAAAGAGGTCTATGGAAGCTTCTAATAGGAAAGCCAGAGGGAAAACGCCCAGTTGGTAGACCTAGAATGAGGCGGGAGAATAACATTATCGATGATTTGAGTGAAGTAGATTATACAGGGGATGATTGGAAAGCATTAGCCCAGGATAGGGATGTATGGAGAGCTTATGTCCGCGCGGCCATGAACCTACGGGTTTGGTAGAGCTCGTTAGTTAGTTAGATACTAATTCCGAACTAAGTTCAGTTGTGCAGTAAACAAACTTGTATGAGGTATTACTTCGCCGACACCGTCTATTGCGGGAATCATGATTCTACTTTTACCCGCCATATGACTGAATTGTGTACGGAAATGTCATTGGTTAGAAACATTGTTCTTAGGCAACATCGTACTTTACGACAAAATCGTCGTCACGATTTAGGCTTTTTTGTTAGTCTGTTCCGGCTCCAAATTGCTGCTGTTTTCATCTTTTCCTTGATCTTCCCTTCCTTCTTCTTCCTTGTGGTTAATAGTTGTATGCTGCCTTTTGTATTCTGTTCTCATTCATCCCCTAAGTGTACAAAGTAAAGATGATACCAATAATTAGGAACTTGCTCCGTTTTTAATATAATTATGACAAAAAATTATATATGGGTAAACCTAATCAGACGTCTACATTTTTTCATTGATATTTTTTATTTAAAATGTCATTACGAGCTGAATCTATGCACCATGCTGATTCATCTGTAAATTCTGTGTTGTTATTTTTACATCTTCAATGGATAATGTAGGATATTTTCATTAAACTGTTCGAAAACATTCAAAATAATTTGTTTTCTCGCCGCTTTTCAAATATTTCCTTTTTTTGATGCTATAAAAATTGTATACAGGAAACAGCCATTTGAAACAATTGAAATTCTAATGTAATCTGCATTTATAATGCTTAAGAATTAAGCAATGAATTATTTAATCTATTAAAATTGTAATTATAAGATTATACCATGTAACTTATATAGACCTGTGCTAGGTAATATTCTATTCTATAGTAATTCTGCCCAGGGCAGGTCTATCACTGGAATCATAGCGTTTTCATGCACTGCTTTGCAGCTCTACTAGGGAATTATAGGTGGAGGTAGCTTCCCGTTGCATTCTACACCGGTGAAGGATGATGGTGATAATGATAAGGGTAGTGATGATGATTATGATAAGGATAATGATGATGGCCGATAATTTTAGGGGACCGTTGTGCACTAAGCTTCCTGACATTTGACTTACAGGTGAGAAAAGAACTTCACCCGGGAGCCTGTCCTGACCTGGAGTCGAACCCGGGCCTACTGCGTGATAAGACAGCACGCTACCTCGAGAGCACACCGGTGAACTCTAGAATATATATACTTTAACTATTTTTATTTTCTTTATTTCGAACGTTACAGAACGAACTACTGTACGTTTTCTTACATGCTCTAAGATAAAACCATTATTCGACCAATGAAAACGCAGCCATACATCTGGTTTGTTTTACATTACAACTGGAACTTTGCTCGGAGAGGTACAGTAATATTTTAACGACGTTCTTAATAACACAAGTTAGCAACTGCGTAATCTCAGTTTTACAGTAGTTCTGAAAAAGGACCGAAAACATCGGACTCCTACCGGCGATTACGATATGCGATTATGTACAATATCTGAGAGATCTGAAAACAAAATACACTATTAATAGGAAATTGTACGATTTGGAATATTGGAGGCATCAGTTTTTACCGAATGTGTTTCTAAATTCAAATCGTGATGGATTGGCATGCTAATAGCTAATGGCAAAGTCGGACAATTGGATTACCTTGGGCAGGTTTCTGGGCAACACTCGGGAAATAAGAACAACACTCATTCGTGAATAAATAAATATCTAAACAAAGTGTAATTAGTACTACAAAATAATTTACTACTTAGTTAATTGTTTAATTTGTAATGTAATTTAATTGTAACTTTATTAATTGTTTTTTTTTATATTGTTACCGGACATTAATATTTATTAATACGGACTGTCAAATGCAGCCACTGTGATCCATTTGTAAATAACAATGTATATAAATTTTACTCTAATGAAGTCCTACTGCTACTAAATATACTGATTGAGTGGCCTTATGCCCTTAAGTCTGCTACTTTAAATAAGACTTTTACTACGGATATTATTCTAAAACAATACGATATTTTTGATAGTGTTAACGACGAAATCAATCGGATTGAAAATCAAGTTGGCAAACTTGTTGTTTGGATGATAAGAGTTTATGCATAATCTGGCAGCCCTGATTTTTTTCATTTCAGTACCTGCACGTAGTGTTTGTGGTGAAGATCAGACAGTTTGTGTCTAGATTTGATAGCTTTAAGTGAAGAGGGACGAGATATTTACTTGTTTGTGCGCGTGTTTGTGAATATTTGACAGTGTTTCTCGATAAACTGTTTGTGTATTGCAAGATAGTGGAAAACAAAAGTAACTGGAATCCTTTCCCGTTTTGTTTTAAAATGGTGACTTGGAAACTTAAAATTATAATACACATAACTTGAAGACAAGGTGAGTTACAAATGCAAAATATTTTTAAACGTGCAATGTGTAGCTTCCCTAATAATGGATACTGTAAAATCGTATAGTACAAATCATATTATATAAGTTTTAATATATTTAAAACGGGAAAACATTCTCTCAATGGGTAGTCATTTCCTTGAGTCACATTTCAGTTAATTTTAAACGAGAACTTCCATGGGCACCATTTTAAAATTATTTTTCTACAATTTTGGGCAAGTTTTGAGATAATTTAGTTTTAAATATAAACACATAGGCCTATGTATAATAACATTTATATGCCGGTACTGTAATTAATTGCAGCCATTTTGAGTAATTGATTCTTCATAAAATCGTTCATCCCTTGTACTAATATTTAATGCATTATTTAGAAAGAATTTTATTATTTTAATCTAATGGGATTAATATAATACAAATTAGAGAAAATAAAAAAGAATAAGCATAGTGAAAAAGCGACCATAATAAGTGTAAAACGTAATTGTAAAAATAATAATTTGGCCAATTTCTAGGCTATTTTATGCCTGGTATTAGTCTACATATATTCAAATAAAAAAACAAAAACACGCACAAATTATTGTAGCAAGAAATATCATAAAATTAAATGACAAATTGAGGTGAAACTAACATAAATTTGTCATATTTACTATAGAAAATATGAAAAGTCATAATTTTCGCAACTGGAATTCCCTAATACTATCCAAATTTCAGGTTCACGGCCGCGCGGACATAAGCTCTCCATACATCCCTATTCTGAGCTAATGTTTTCCAACCATCCCCTTTGTTGATTCTATGCCACCATGTCACCTAAATAAATTGTTATAAAAATGGGAAAAACACCCAATTTATTCCTGTTGTATGTGTATGATTACATGAGAGAAATATATATGTTGATTTATACAAAAATGTGGAAAATGGCTTAAATGAAGTGATAAGTTGAGCCCAAAGTAATCTAAAACTACTTCCCCCTAATAATCTTTATGTTATCCGCTCACCTCATTCCTGGCTTGCCTACTGAGCGCTTTCCCCCTGGTTTTCCTACAAGAATCTTCCATTTTCCTCTTACATTCCACTTTCATGCCTCATGTCCTACCCATCTTAGTATAGAGACTTAACTCTTCTTATTGTAGTATTGTTTTCTATAAATATTGTGGACATCACTTTATGTAGTCGATCGAATGTGGAGCTATTTTACCTCCGGAACATTTTATCCCAATTGAATCCATGTCGCTGCGACAGGAAATCAGGATGTTAAAATTATAAAATAATAATCTATATTATTATTTTCTTTAACTTTTTTAACATTGTCTTCACGTGTAATGTGCATATATTAATTGGCGTTTCCCATTTAATTTATATTATTATAATAATTATTATTAATAATATTGTTATACATGTATGCATTTTTAAAACTATATGTTAATTATAGAGATTGGTTGGAAAAAAGACTCAATGATGAGAATATTCTCAAAATGAATTTATTATTATTATTATTATTATTATTATTATTAATACTTGTTAATTTTTATTTCATGCCATTCTAAGACTCGAGTAGTGTGTGGCATCTAAAAAATACCAATAATGCGAGATACAAAACTAAGTATATATATATATATATATATATATAAATAATGCCGGTTTCTGAAAGACCTACAGTTTTAAGAAATAACCTAGTTGAGAAGGACGGCACTTGCCAAGGTATTTCTTTTAATATTCTATTCTTTTTACTATTTATCTCAACGAAATTCTATTATGAATTTTATTAATATTGAATATATATTTAAACTAAATTTTGTGTAACTAATTGAGAGGGGAATCTGACGTAAATGCGGTTTCGGATACTAGCAAATTGTATATTTAAAGATTTCTTACTATGTTGCAGTCTCAGAGATAGAATGTTTTTATGTTATGCTATCTGCATGAGCTGCTTGTCAGCGTACCTTCCCCACTCCATCTTCACTACAGTGAGTCAGACAGATGGTTAATTGTCTCAACAACACAAGTTTTGTTGCCTGAGAACGACATTAAATTCGTACTTTTAAAAACATAACAGGTTCATAATGAATTCCGCGAATTCCATGGTAAATAACAAACAAATGCAACAAAATAAAATAACATTTTATTTATTTTTAGCCTTTAGCTAGTAGGGCACTATTTTTTTGTCTTCAAAACATTTGTATACATTGAATGAATTTAATAGTGAGACAACATTTTACTCCCTCTTTGTGGAGTTATATTTCGCACATGAAATAAAAATAAGCTATAGGACTACATTGTAAATCAAAACATTAATTCTATTTAAACAATAAAACTTATTTCTTATATATAAAATTTATCTCCCCCAAATGATGTAACAAGTACAACAAAATAAAATAACATTTTATTTTTATTTATTTTTTGTCTTCATCTAGTAGGAAACTACTTTTTTCTTCAAAGCATTTATATACTGTATGTGTAGTTTTCAATCCCTTTACAGAAAATATGGAGTTTCTATCCTTAATACTTGTACTTAAAATAAACGGTTTTCCATCGGTAACTGACGTAATAGCATGATGTTATACATAGGGGGTAAAATAATATTCCCTGTGTAATTTTAGATTTTTTCAACAAGCAATTGTGAATGTGGTATATATAGGAGGAGTTAAAAAATAATTCTTCTGAGTTTTATGTTCTAATACATTTTAACCACTAATTGTACAAAATAAATATAACTGACGTAACAACTAACGGCTCTGCGTGGTGTAAGACATTTTAGTTAAAATAAATAACAATTCTTTGTTACTTATGAATTTGAACATTTTATATAATATTTTGGGATTTAGGCAGTAGTAATAGTCCTCATACAGCTTTGGCAATCAGGAAAGAAACTTTAATTTTCGTATGTTATGTCAAATATTACATGGACATTTATTTATCTTTATTATTTATAGGCTTATGTTTATCAGGAGTAACGTATAGACTGCGACGAGCAGGACATGTGGAACGAATTTGGAATGAAAGTGGGGATAATCTGAATAAAGTATCCTTCAACTGTTTAGTTATTTTCCTTGAACGATTCCGGGAATGTTTATATGAACTTTGTCTCCCTACTGTTATTGTACAATATTGCAAGTTGGTTGTCTATTAATATTATTAAATATTCGGAGAATCTTTAACACATTATTAAACTTAAAAAAAGCTAACCCATAAAAGCAAACTTAAAAATACAACACAAATCACACTAAACTTATATTTGTCAGTTTTGTAGGTATTTTATTTGTTAGCTAAATTTTTTTTTTTTGGGTTCCGCGCAGCCGCCGAGCGATGTAAAGCATCATGCCTTAATGCATAATTATGAAACTTGTGTTACTTCAAATTCTCATGGAGCAAGATGTTTTATCTTAGAATATCGATTAGCATGGAATCAGTGCCCATCCAAGATCTTGAGGAATTTGAATAGATACAATAAGTAGCGAGTAAAGATTGAAAAAAAAAAAGAGTTAAACTGCTAAGGGACCCGACATACTATCCACGTGATTCCCCTGTTTTGGGTGGACGACCGTCTACTTTTGTTATTAATATAATATGGTTGTGAGGCCAGCAGTCGTCTGGTAGAGCAAGAGTCTTCTGGGCTATTAGGTCCTGAAGTTAGATTAGTTAGTGAAAACTATGAAATGTGTTAGAAATTTAACTTATATTTACCTCAGTGAATTCATGCGTATAATCTGCGAGCTTATATTAAATTATTACTCCTAATTATTTACCACCGTACGCCACAATTATCCTGCCAGCTCCTATTATGTACGAGTATTAACACTTAAGGGATGGTATAGGCGATATTTTCATATCATTTGGGCGACTTGTAAGGTATACAAGACTAGTAATACAATTACAATACTGTATTACTATTATTCAATTTGGTATTCATTTATTATATTTTATTTTGTTTATATCATTCCCCCTGCTTAGATTATTTGTGTATGTTAGAGTGAGTTTTTTATATTTTGAAATTTTCTCCTAAATTTATTTTGCTTTATAGTATATTACCTAATGTATTTAATTACTTTCTTTAGTTTGGTATCAATCTATTAGGGCCTACATAATGTTTTGTTTGTATAATTCTCCTCTAAAATTTCAAGAAATATAAAACAGTACCTGAGATCTTAGTCGTCTCGGGCACTGTTTCATATTTCTTAAAACTTTAACATGGTGACCTCAACGGAGTTTCGTAATGTACCTTTAAAATATTGACTCATTCCCCTTTGCGCAATTCTTTGTGTGTCAGAGTGCGTTTTATACTTTGAAACTTTTTCCTAAATTTGTTTTGTTTTATATTACTTCCTAATGTCTTTAATTACCTTATGCAGTCTGGTATTAATCTATTCTATATTGCTTTGTTTATTTTATTTACCCTTGAGCCCTAAAAATAAAACTTTACAAGGACAATAAAACCAACTGGAGCCTTAATACATTTTATAATCCTATCATCTATACTATGGGAATATTTTTACCCTAATTTTAATATTTTTAAAACTATTTTTATGTGTCAGAATTTATTTTATATTTTGAAACTGTCTCTTTAATTAATTTTTTGTATCCCCCCTCCCTAAAACTAAAACTATTTAATGTACTATGTAAGTTATATTAGTTGTATAACTCAACTGCACCCGAGCACGAGTAGGCCTACTTACCGTACTTATTCGGGCATCTATACTGTATACAACATTTATTTGTAAATAAAATTTCTTTTTATGTTGATATTAAATTAGGATCGTCTGCATATATATGTGCATCGCTGTGGTCTCGCCTTGTCACGCAGCGAGCCCGGGTTCGATTCCCGGTCGGGACAGGTTTCCTGGGCGATGGTTTTTTCTGGGTTTTTCCTCACCTATAAGACAAATGTCAGGAAGGTTAGGCCCCAACGGTCCTCGAAAATCATCCAGCCGTTATCATTATCTTTCATCGATGTGGAAAGTTCCCTAGTAAAGCTGGAAAGCATAGCATGAAAATGCTATGATTGCAGTGAAAGACCTGCCCTCGGAAAAAACACTATATACATATATGCCTATATAGTCTATGCAGATATGATTAAATTTTTTTTTTTAGAAATTGGTGTAATCACTTCATTTCATTAGATTAGGAAGAGCAAGTTAATGCATACCAGATTAGTTCATTGGAAAATATGTACCGGTAATTCATTTCGTTAGGGTTAGGAAGGGGCAAGTTAGTGTACATAGGGCCTAACATTTCTTACACATATTTGTGAATGCCACTCACATGCCATTCGATATGCTAGAGACTAGCCCAAATAGTAGTTCTTGTTTCACCTACAACAAATGAACGGCTCTCACTACTTCACTCTACCCTTGGAAGTCAACACTTTTTTTGGTAATCTGCCTAGCATAGCCTTCTTTTTTGCAAGGTCAAAGCTCTGTTAACAAAATCGGAGTTGTACTGTATTTTTAAAAATGTGACGAATGAAAATACGTGAATGTTTGGTTACAATCTGTTTCCATATAATATTCAGCAGCAGATTGAAGAACTCTGTTCAATTAAACATGAAGACCAACAATGTGTAAGCACAAATTTCGTACAAAACTAAATACAGAACAGCGAAACCGATGTACTGCGTGGTGTTGGAAATCTGGTGCAAGCTCTTTTTAATTATTTACTACTTGTTTGGGCTATTCTATGCCACCTGTGAATATTCGATCGGAAAACAAGTGCCTACTAGCATCATGTTGGCCAGTTTTATAACACATGTTCCAGCTAGAACCAGTTGCCAACATATTTAGTCTTATATAAGGGAATTCTATCCCAGAAGTGCACCTACATTAGTAGGCAAGTTAGTGTTACTAGAGCCAATTGCTAACATGTTTACTCACATATAAGGGGATTCTATCCCAGAACCCCACCTACATTTGTGGGCAAGTTACGATGATAAAATGGGCAGGTTAGTGTTAATTTGGCGAAGTTAGTCTTAGTTTGGACAAGTTAGGGGAAGGAATGGGCGAATTAGTACAGCTGAATAGGTTATGGTTCACTTGTTTATTAGCTGGCTTTTGTGATAAGTTGGCTACACTGTCTGAACAATGACTAATGCATATTTCACATTGCAAATATGCTGATTTTCAGTTATTTTGTGCTCAAAGTCTCACTTCATTTTAAAGAATTTCTAACTTTTTTTGGAAAAATCAACATATGTTTTCTCTCAGGTAATTATTTGCATACTGCAACAACACATTGTGTGTTTTTCGGTTTTTTTACGTAGGTGGCATAGATTTCCTCTTGTTTGTTCCTATGTTTACTCTAAAGAAACAAATAAAACTTTTAAAACTTCATTTATTAAGAAGTACTTCCACCGAAATCCATGGATTACTTTAACACTTTGTTCTCACTCTATATCTGCATGCCCTATGTGGAAAAAGGTTGCTCCCTTGCGGGAATTACTTAACCAAATTAATTTAACTATGTTATTTCAATAAATATGTCAGAGTGACAAGTAGTTAGCTCATTACTATAAAAACACAGCTAATAGGCAAAGGTGGTATTCTGTTGAAGGGATAGGACAATTAAGTTTTGCACAGATGCTCCAATTTAGACATAAGTATATAAAATTATAAAACTATAGACCTCCTCAACTGTTGAAATTATTAAAACATTGTAGGCCTTTCGCAACTAGTCACATCCTCAGCAGAAGTTTTTACGTTACTTTCCAGCTACTATCCAGGTACTGCCTGGTCTGTGATGATTATGTAGGTTGTGCATACTGGGTACGTTATTTTTTAAAAATAATTTTCGAGTTGGGTTATGTTGAGTTTATTGTTCTTTCTTTTTTATCTTATAATTGTATTTACTGTGAATATCAGAGGATTGGAGGAAGATGAATGGATGGACAGAGAGGAATGGCGTTTTGTTTCCGGATGACGGCGGTAGCTGCCGTTATACTGGATGATGATGAATTGTATTTACTTTTTATTCGCTGTACCCGTTACTTTTTGCATTGTGGTTAATGTGATTTAACTTTTTGTTGTAATTTTCTTTATTTGTAGTGGTAAGAGTTTCTGACTACAGTTCATGAGGTTCCAGGTTCTATTCCCAGTCAGACCATAGGATTTTTTCCTTAAAGGGAATTATTCCGGTGGTTGCCCATGGTCTGGAATTTATGTTGAGTGTAAGTTCACGACTAATACCAAATGCCGGAATTGTACCATGAAATTTATTAGGCATGAGCTTCTTTTACTAGCGAGAGAATATTCTGATTCAGAACCAACGGCTTAAAGTCCCTACCGGAAAGTTTGTTCCTTGGATTTTTCCATCCAAAAATTCAATCAACCTCGACCAGATTTGAACCCGAGACCTCAGGACCAAAGGCAAGGCACATTAACCTCTAGATCAACGAGCTTGACCCTGACAATATTAGAACGATATATATTATGGGTTCACCGCTGTGGTCTCGAGATAGCGTTGCTGCCTTGTCACGCAGCGGGCCCGGGTTCGATTCCCGGTCGGGACAAGCACCTGGGTGAGGTTTTTTCCGGGGTTTTTCCTCATTTGTAAGACAAATGTCAGGAAGCTTAGGGCCCAACGGTCACCGAAAATCATCCGGTCATCATCATCCTTATCATCAACCTTCACCGGTGTGGAAAGCAATGGGAAGCTACCACACCTATAATTCCCTAGTAAAACTGCAAGCATGGCATGACTGCAGTGAAAGACCTGCCCTCGGGCAGAATTATTATGGATGGATATATTACGGATCTCTGACTGTGAAATTTCCTCCGTTCTACGTATGTTACCATCCCTTACTGGACCGAATATTTGTCCTGGTACACCCCACACTGATATTGTAAATTGTTCATCATCATCATCATCATCTTCTTCTTCTTCCTCTTCTTCTTCTTCTTCTTCTTCTTCTTCTTCTTCTTCCTCCTCCTCCTCTTCACGGTTTAAACTGCAAAATGTTCGTTCCGGTCTCATAAAGAAAAGTGATCTCTCCATTGTGCTCTTGGTGATCCCACACACTATACTCCTCTGACTTATAGGCCTATATAAATAACTGTTTTGTTATACGTTCTTGATCCGTTCTTTGAATGTGGTCGAAACAATCTTATTTATATTATTTGATTCTGTCTGTTAATCTGAATATATTAAGCTTATTCCTAATATATTAGCTATAATTTTATCTTGTAATATATATCCAGCTACATTTTCATTTTTTTTAGTTGATATTTAGTCAAAGTCCAATTTTCGGAGGCATATAACAACGCAGGAACAACCATAACCTTATAAAATTTTAATGTTTTTCTTTCCTCGTGTATTTAAAACAATTTCTAATTGTTCCACACATGTATCTGAATTTATTTTATTTATTTTCGACATCGATATATTGTTATTGCAAGAAACCTCCTTAATTTTATACAAGGTTTCAACCAGGTTGGACAAAAGCCATTTGGAGGAAGAGGAATATTTCTACAGTGCATGGGGACCAATACCAGCATTGTTCTCTGCTCCCTTATTCGACCTCTGACCTCATGACGTCATCTCAAGCCTTAAAATAATGAGATAGGCGCATGTAAACTAAACTCGGGTTCTTTGCTCATCCCCCCGTGTAAATTCTCTAGTATCCTCCCTCAGCCAATCTGCATGCCCTACATTTCCCAGTTCTCCCTCCCCTGGCTCCTTTATAATGGACGTAGAGCAGGCCATGAAGGGTAAATTAATAATTAATATTAGTGGAAATGAACGGCGAGGGTATTAGAGGGAACTTGTGAAAGTAGAACGTATATGTGATGTAAAGTAAAGCGAGCAGTAATGAAACAGATGGCAAGACATTTCATTTTGCTCTAGGATTATGGCCGATATGGTGTAGAGTGTTATAATGTGGGAGTATACCTTCCACACGCATCCATTTGCTTCCCAGAGGTTACAGCAAAGGCGAGTGGTTTTACACCTCAATTTTCCGAGAATCAAATTATCTCTTTAAATTTACTGTGTTACGCAAATTAACTTGCAATACATTCCATGGTCTTTATATTTTCATAAAGTGGAATTATATTACTTATTGGCATAATCGTATACTGTCTGCGCCAGAAATCTCGGTTACTATTCACAGTTTAAGAGACTGTCATGCTGTAAATACAGGGTGAATTTTAATTACACCGACAAACTGCAGGGACTGATTCCTGACTGAATATTGAGGAAAAATGCCCTATGAATAAGTATCCATAAATTCATCGTCGCCACAGTAGATGGCACTGACGAATGGCATTATTCTCTCGGACCACTTCAGAATACTCTTCCTGCTTTACTTGAGAATGTACCTTCGGCAATAAGACAGGTAATGTGATTTCTGCATGATGGAGCGCCACCTCACTTCCGCATTACAGTTCACCGACATCTCAACAAAATTTTCCACATACGTTAGATAGGACGCGGAAGTCCTGTTGCATGGCTTGCTAGATCATCGGACTTAACCCCCCTGGATTACTACCTCTGGGGGCATCTGAAAAGCGTTATGTATGCTGTACCAGTTCCCGATATGCATACCCTTCAACAGCTTGTCCACGTCGCCGCTATTCGGAGAGAGGCCGGAACATGCGAAAGAATGAGGCAATCCATGATACGATGTATGAACGTGTGCATTGCTTCCCAGTGGAGCTCACTTTAAACATCTGCTGTGACGTGGATGCGATTATGCTATATACTGTTTGCCGGGACGATTTGTTGTCGTTGCACCCACATCGTTTATTTCTGGACACATGTCTATAGAAACGTTTTTGCTTCATATCCAGTCATGAATCAGTTCCTGAAGTTCGTCTGTGTAATTGCCGTTCACCCTGTATATTTACTAGCTGAATGCCCGATGTTGCTCGAGAATATATTTAACCAAATCTTCTTGCAACCAATGAACTTAGCCACCGCTAAATATGCGTTTCGAACTAACCGCATCCAATTTTGACATCTTATTTTCACCCTGTCCCGCGCCGTAGCCGAGCGGTTAAGGTTGGAAGCATTGGCGCAGAGCTACGGGACTTGCGCTGGTTCGAGTCTCCATGGGGAAGAAATTTTCTCATGGTATTTTCGGCCAGTATGGGACCGGTGCCCACCCAGCATCGTGAGGCAATTGGGTAGCTACAATAAGGATTGAGGAACCAGCTATAACGGCTGGGGGATTCGACATGCTAACCACATGTCACCCCTACACTGGCTGTTGATCATCTACCTCTGTGATTGACACATGTGGATGTGAAGGGCCAGCAGCCGGCTGGTAAAAGGGCAACCGCTGAAAAGTGGAAAGACCCTCAATCGGAAATTTTCACCCTTCATCGCCCCCTCTTCCCTCTTAGGGGTTTTATGATCATCTTTATTTTATTTATATAGATATTTTCAATTTTTGCTCACCTTTCTGTGCCTAAAGTTTTTTTCCACTAGTCCCTATCCATCCAATCCATGTCCTCCAGTCCTCTTGTTCTCATTCCAGTTATTATTTACTTATTTCTTGCAACCGTGTGTTTCGAGGTCTTCCTTTCTTTCTTCTTCCCGATGGATACCATTCCAATATTCTTCTGGGTAACCTTTATTCTTGCATTCGTTGTTCATGCCCATACAGTTTAACTGCTTATATCTTATATAATGTACTACTGAATATTTAATATCATTTTAATTCATTTGTGTAAATCATTTTTTTTCGGAATCAAGCTCGGCATAGAAATCAATTAAACAAAAGTAAGAAATGGAGGGGCACGGAAACGTCTTGTAGGAAAACCAGAAGGAAAACACCTAGTTGGTAGACCAAGAATGAGGTGAGAAAATGACATTAACTATGATTTGAGGTAAGTAGATTATACAGGGGATGATTGGAAAACATTAACTCTGGATAGGGATACATGGAGTGCTTATGTACGTAAGATCATGAACTTGCGGGTTCGATAGTGCCAACCATTTAGTTATGATCGAGTTTAACAGCAAAACCAAACCATTATGAACAATAATTTCAAAATTGCTCCAACGGCAGCAATTTTCGACTTCTCGTAAAGAAACTCGGTATATGCAATTGAGATCGAACGGAGAATGTATACACAACGATTAATGAAAATCCGACTATTAGAAGTGGGGATTCACCTGAAAGTAAACATTAAAAAATCGTAATTACACTCGCCTTATTTTTTTCGCAACAAAACTGCATGTACTATAAAGTAAAGTGTTCCCACTACAGGCCTCGGGAGGTCCTTGGTGTAGTAGGATGTTAAGGCTCCACTTTTTCTAGACAATTGGCACTTGATGTTAGCCGGGTTGTCAGCCCTGCGTGACGGCCGCCTTTACCCCCAGATCAAGCATCTGGTACTCATTTCAGTTAGTAGCTGAGTCGACCCCAGGGCTATGGTGCCACCAGATGGTTTGGATCTGTTTAAAAATCCTGACTCCACCGGGATTTGAACCATCGACCTTCCAGTTTGTAGCGCACTGCCTTAACCACTACACTACGGCGTTCCCCAAAGTAACGTAATCCCACTACAGGCCTCTGGAGGCCCTTGGGGTAGTAAGAGGTTAAGGCTCCCACTTTTTCTAGACAATTGGCACTTGATGGTAGGGCCGGCTTGCCGGATTGTCGAGCCTGCGTGACGGCACGCCTTCTTACCCCCAGAAAAAGCATCGGGTACTCATTTAAGTTAGTAGCTGAGTCGACCCCAGGGGCCATGGTGCCACCAGATGGTTTGGATCAGTTTAACAATCCTGACCCGACCGGGATTTGAACCCTCGGACATTCCAGTTTGTTGTAGCGCAACCGGCCTTTAACACTACGCTACAGAGTTTCCCCAAAGTAACGTACTCCCACTACAGACCTCTGAGGGCTTGGGGTAGGAGTGGTGGTCAGTTAAGAGGTTTAGGCTCCCACTTTTTCTAGACCAACAGGCACTTGATGTCAGGAGGGTTGTCAGCCAAGCGTGATGGCCGCCTTACGACCAAAACAAGCGTCAGGTACTCATTTCCGTTAGAGGCTGAGTCGACCCCAGGGCCACAGTGCCGCCAGAAGTTGTGGTCAGTTTAAAAATCGTGACCCCACCGGGACTTGAACCCTCGACCTTCCGACTTGTAGCGCAGTGCCTTAACCACTACGCAACGGCTGCGAATAAGAAAAAGCGAGATAGGGATTATTTACGAAAATCAGACCCCAAATTAAAATTGTAGAGGAATTCGCCTAGTTCACGTAGTTCCTGCGTAACAGACTTTTAATAATGTATTAGTTATTAGTTGACTATTCATAAGGAATTTTGAAACATTTTCATTTTATTTTACAACTACACAACACAGTAAATTGGGGGGGACAAATGTCATATTCATACCTTGTATAAGCAAATTTATTATAGAATAGACGAAAAGATTGGAAGGGCCATTTAGAAGGGACAGAATGGAAAACAGCCGACTTGCCAAAAGAACCAAACGTAGATTTCGAACAATTGGAGGGAAAAGAACACGCGGAAGACCCGCACCGAGATGGCTCGACAGTGCATACACATCCAATACATTTTCCAACGAGGAGTGATTTTGGAAATAAACAAGATGAAAATCTTACAAATTATGATTAAGAAGAAGATGAAGAAGAACAACAGATATTTTATGCATTGGAGCGTGTATTATACCCCTTTTCCTGTAACCGGAGAAATTAAATTTTACATTTCTAAATCTCTTCTTAACTGCAATAGTTGAATTTACATTGTATTTTGTTATCTTAAGCAAGCTATATTTATATTTATTTTATCTCATTTCCATTTGAATTTCTTATCCGTTAATAAATTCTGCTTCTGATTTTAAATTGAAATAAGTATGAAGGAAATGGGTGTTGTTTCTTTGAATACATTTTTTAACAATTTATTGTATTTTTTGTTGAAACAGATTCGCTTTACAATTATTTTCAGGAAATATGACCCATAAAATTAGATTGCTTCATAAATGTTTTATAGAATTTTTCATTAGATATAATATTATTTATTTCCGTTTCTACTTGCTACATAGAATCAGTTGAGATTTTTATTAAATAAATTTCCTTTATTCAATATTATAATAACTTTTTGTTATTGGTTTAAAGTATTGAGTACAATAGATCATAACATATAAAGTGGAATGAGCGAGTGGCAATGCTCTTTACTACTATACTATATTAAGTATATTCATAACTACAGGGATCCATTTTAAGTGGAAACCTTTTTACAGCGTTGCAGCGGCTCTCACTTTTCCCGCTATTGTGCTTGCACCGGCGGGGAGCGTGTTCCATTACTACCAGCAAATGAAGACAGTTAGAAGTTACAATATACAAATAATTCAACTAATTTAGATTATTATAAAAAATAGGCCTACACATAGAGGCTTATTACTCACCATTTACCCCCGTTCGCAGTAAGACATGTCTTACTCCTAGGATATGTTAGTTTCTTGCGCCAAACGTTTGAGTGATTTTCTAGTATTTACTTCTAATCACACCCGAATATCCTCAAGTTTCTCCACTGTTAAAACGTGCCTTTCACGCTACTTCGGTATGTCACATACTGAACCTGTTGTATGCCACTTTTTCACCAACTTCAAAACGCACGATTTTGTAGGAATCATACAGTCAGCATATTTTTGAGAAAATCTCTGAACGCGCCTTCTATAGTTATTTCTCAATAAGTAACAACCCACCAAATAAATTCGCTGTTCAACCGTATCCTTCATTTTCGATTACTTTTTTATGTAACACACGACAACAAGCGACATGCGTTCCACTACAACAAACTGAAGCAACTAATCGCTGGAATGTTGTGTACAACTTGTCTCCCACGCTGCGATCGTACTGCTCACAGCGGCGGCAGAATGATGCGAGGTTTCCTCTTAAAATGGATTCCCTGTACAAAGATATGCCGAGTTGGCTCCGGTGCGGTGGCAGCATACCTGCTTCCTGACTAGCGAGCTCAGGTATCATACCCGGCGGAATTGAAATGTTTAATTGTTCAATTAATTTAATTACCTTTCACCGTAAAAATACAATGAATCCCTAAAATGTTAGTCAGACTTATTCGAATATGCCTAAATTATATAAATAGTAGGGCGCTTGTAGGCCAACAGTTTTCGAATACTTCTGAAATTCGCAATGGGTTAAAGCAAGGGGATGCACTTTATCTTCAGCTATTCATTTTGTACTAGAGCATGCCATGAAATCTTTAGAGGATCAATAAAGCCTACATCTCAATGGTTTTCCTACAAGAAGCTTCCATGCACGTTTTTCATTCCCCATTTCTGCCACATGTCCTCTCTTTCGCAGTCTACGAGACTTCATCATCAACAATCACGGATTAAGCCCATATGGTTTGTTCCGGTCTCACAGATTCTCATTCAGAAAGTTGAATTCATCTTTTTTTGATCTACCAATATTCCTATCTCCTCTTGGTTTGTAATTAAGTATAATTTTTGGAATCCGATCATCTTTCATTCTTTGAACATGTTCTTTCCAGTTTTTTTCTAGATTTTTTATTTTATCTAAAAGTTTAGAAATATTTAGCTCATTTCTAATATCTTCACTTCTTCATTTGTCTAGAAGTTTACAGCCAGCCACATTTCTCAGAAATCTCATTTCAGCTGCTTCTAAGATCTTCTCTTCTCTTTTAGTTAAAACCCAAAATTCACTACCATACAATAGGACGAGACTTAACTGCTCTTATTATATCTGTCTTTCTATAAAGAACATGTAGCTCACTGTTATGTAAGTCTCTCCATTCATTTCTCTTCGGTCCAAAAATGTTTCAAAGAATTTTATTCTCAAATACTCATAATCTCCTTTCCTCCGTTGAAGTAAGAGTTCATGTTTCGCATCCATATAATATAACTGGGAGAATAACAGTATTAGTATTTTCAGTTTAAATGGCAAGAAATAAACTTCCAAAATTGGCATTCCAATATACCCCAACTGGACATAGGGACCAAGGAAGACCAAAACATCGGTGGAAAGATCAAGACCATCTTCGCTAGGTTTACCGTACAGGCCACATGGCCTAAAACGAATTTGATCATGATGATGATGATGTTTTTTGAAAGGAGTTGGGACGAAAATAGTCCCTGTAATGCATAAGAGCATGACTTTCCAGAATTGAGCCTATGTTTAATTTATTTGTGTATCTCATTCCAATTTGTAATTATGGTTGCTAGGTATTTCCATTCAGCCATATGTTCAAAATTTCACTCAGTTGTCATTAACTGTTCATTTACAGTATATACTATATTTGTACGTGTCAACATATATTTGTTTTATTGATGTTTACTTCCAGTCACAATTCCATTAGTGTTATTCAATAGAGTGTCGTGTTGGTCCTTAGAAACTGATACATAGTCCACCAAGGGAAAAATATGTAATTTCATAGAAATCCGGTCTCTAGTTACGTGGTAAGAAAATGGCATTTTATTATAAAGAAAGTGAAGATATATGCTCATGGGACAAGATGCCAAGTATCAATATCCCAGAGGAGTTTTCTGAGGTTCCAGTGGACTCTATATAAAATGAGGTTCATAAATCAGTGACCAACAACAGATAAGACAGTATGAACCCAATCTGATGCCGGCTACAAGATCAATATCCTGGTTTCTGCGTCTCATCTTCTACTTTAAGAAAGGATGTGGCGCCTCAAGAATGATGAACCCAACCTGTGTAAAGGATATCACAGGCTTGTTGTGTACTCCGTCACTTTCCTCCTACTTTAAAATAAACTCATCAATTTTATCTACCTCAAGTACTTTTTTCTTTGTTTGTGTATAAATAGTTTTTTGCTGCTTAACTTTTACTAATACATTTTTAGCGAATATAACACTGAGCTACATGATCTTTATAGGAAAACACATGTATTAAGATCAGTTAAGTCTCGTAGACTGCGATGGACAGGGCATATGGCACGAATGAGGAATGAAAAAGTGTTATGGTCGCTTCTTGTAGGAAGATCAGAGGGAAAATGCCGAATTAGTAGATAAATGAGTTGTTAAAATATTATTAACAACATGTGACGCGACTTTTTTTTAAATTCCTTCTTAAGCTCCTGTCAAATTTTATTCTTGGGGTTTCATTTTTCAAATTATTTCCCACCATCTACAACGATGTTCACACTTTTCTAACGATTATTTCAATATATTTTTCTATGATCACTTTAACTACATACATAGCATAAATATGTGGCAGTCATATTTATTTTATGAATATTCTAAGCAAAACAAAGTCGTGTTCCAGTGCAGCCAACATAGTAAAATAAAAGAAAAGTAAAGTGATCCCACTACAGGCCTCAGGTGGCCTTGGGGTAGTAGGAGGTTAAGGCTCCCACTTTTTCTGGACAATCGGCACTTGATGTCAGCCGGCTTGTCAGTCCTGCGTGTCGGACGCCTTTACCCCCAGAACAAGCGTCTGGTAATCATTTCCGTTAGAGGCTGAGTCGACCCCAGGGTAAAAGGTTAGAGTACTTAAATTGTGTTAGGTTGGTCTTTCACAGGTTAGAATACATAAATTGTGTTTGGTTAGCTTTTAGGTTGGTTTTTCACAGGTTAGAGTTCTTAAATTGCGTTTTGTTAGCTTTTAGGTTGATCTTTCACAGGTTCATTCATAGTGATCTGCACAAGAGCAGGTATTTCACTGCAAACTCAGCATTCTCCACTCTTTCCTTAACTCAGCCTTCCTTTTTTGTATCTGCATAAAAACCATTTATTTTAATATTGTCTATATATGTCTTTTTCTGCCTCTAACTTTCTTTCCGTTGACCATTCCTACTAGAGCATCCTTCAGCAGGCAGTGGCCAATCCAATTTAATTTTCTCTTCTTTATGAGTTCCAGTATTGTTCTTCTTTCACCCACTCTGTCTAGCACATCTTTATTTCTTAATTTTTCTGTCCACTTTATACGTTCCATTCTTCTCCATATCCACATCTCAAAAGCTTCCAGTCGTTTTCCCTCATTCCGTCGTAATGTCCAAGTCTCTGCACCATACAATGCTACACTCAACACAAATCACTTCACTAGCCTCTTCCTTAATACTTTTGTCAAAAGTCCGCAAAAAATGCTTCTCTTCTTGTTGAAAGCTTCTTTTGCCATTGCTATCCTCTGCTTTACTTCTTGACCACAGTTCATGTTACAGCTGATAGTACTACCCAAGTATTTGAAGCTTTCAACTTGCTCAATGGCCTCGTCTTTATTCCTTGGTTTCTTTCCTATAATCATGACCTTCGTCTTATTTATATTTATCTTCATCCCATAAACCTCGCACTTATCATTTAGCTCCATCAGCATGTTCCTCAGTGCCATTGCATCTTCTGCTAGCAAAGCCATATCATCAGCAAATCTTATGCACTTTATTCTTCTTCCTCCCATGTTTACGGCTCCCGTATTGCTGAAACAGTTGTTCATTAGGTCTTCCAGGTAGGTGTTGAAAAGAGTAGGTGATAGAGGACATCCTTGCCTTACCCCCCTTCAAATTTTTCTTACCTCTGACATTTCTTCTCCTATCTTCACTTTTATTCGCTGTTTCATATAAAGACTACTTATGAGCCTCCTTTCCTTCCAATTCACGCCAATTTTCTTCAAGATCTTCAGGAGTTTGAACAGAAAATATAGGTATTTTACCAAAAATGCGAGAATTATTCTTAAATAAAAGAGAGTCCAACTTCCAGTTTACTCTGCCAAAGGCCTTTTCCAGGTCAACAAATACTGCTTAAACGTTTTTATATTTTTCTATATATATTTCTCCTATTCTTCGTATCAATCCAATTGCATCTCTTGTACCCCCTTCCTGAAGCCAAACTGTTCTTCTTCCAATTCGCCTTCCATAGTAGAACGTAAACGTCGATTCAGTATTCACAGGAGAATCTTTGCAGAGTGAGATATCAAGCTGATAGTCCTAAACTCCTTACATTTCTTTGCATTGTTTTTCTTCGGTAGTGTTATTAACACTGTTTCAGTCAATTCTTCGGGTCATTCACCTTCTTTATATATCTTGTTGCATAAACGCAGAATTTCCTTCTTTCCTTCGCCCAAGCATTTAACCAGTTCAACGGGGATTCCATATACTCCTGTTGCTTTCCCATTTTTCATTTCCTTAATTGCTAGTTCAACTTCTTCCTTCAGAATTGAAAATCCTTTTTAATTTTCTGATACTTCTTCATTTCCTACAGTATATCCAAGTTAGCCGGACTGTTTGTTGTCTCAAGTAGCTCTTCTACATATTTCTCCCATGTATTCATAATTCCCTGTTTGTCTGTTATTTCTTCATTATTTTTGTCCTCAATCAGTGCTTTTCTTTCCATAGTCCAAGCTTTTAACTTCCTGGTACATTAAATCATATTTTTCTTTCCTCTCAAAATTCTCTAGTTCTTCACATTTCTGCCTCATCTATCCTTCTCTTGCCGTGTCAGTTTCTCATTTAAGTTCGTTGTTTAGTTTCCTGTAGTTTCTTTTGGCTTCTTCTGTATTGCTATTTTTCCATTTTCTTCTTTCTTCCATCTTCTAACATTTTTTCTGTGACCCAAGGTTTCTTAATATTCTTGCTCTCTTTGTATCCTATTGTTTCCTCTGCAGCTATCTGTATAGAGGTTTTCAAATGACTCCAGTGTTCCTTGGTATTGCCATATGAGATTGCCATGGTAGAGGCTTTCTCCTGAAAATGTTGTTGGAATTTTCTCCTTTCCTCTTCAGTTTTGAGTTTCTCAAAGTCAAACTTCTTTGTTGCCTGTCTTCCTCTTATCTTCTTCAGGCAAATATCTACTTCGCCTATTAGTAAGACATGGTTTGAATTGATATCTGCTCCTGGTAGGGTCTTCGCATTTTTCAAACAATTTCGGAATATTTCCTGTATCAGTATGTAGTCGATCTGGTATCGTTTGTTGTCCATAGGGCTTATCCAAGTGTATATTCTTCTTTTATGCTGTTGAAACATTTTATTTCCAATTATCATTGGATTTATTTTATAGAAACTCACCAGTGATTCGCCTCTCTCATTAATTTTTCCTAATCCATATCATCCAACTTCCTACTTCCATCTTGTCCTCCTCCAACTACAGCATTCCAGTCAACCATTAGGATAACACATGCCCCTTCTTCTCACTCTCATAAATATCTTCTATCTTGCCATATATTCCTCCACTTCTTCATCTGCTAACCCACTATGGGACATGTAAATTTGCACTATCACCAAGTCCACTTTTTCCCCTTGTAACCTCACCATTATTATCCTGTTGTCCACATAACGCACGGATATCACTTTTTCTTTCAGATTAGCTTTCAGGTTGGTATTTCACAGATTAGAGTATTTAAATTGCGTTAGGTTAGCTTTTAGGTTCGTTAAATATCGTGCATGTGGTGGCTGCATTCCATGACTCCATAGTGTAAACCACTTCGTGTTTGTTGGCGCATGCGCATGGTGTTTGATTGAACTTAGACAATTTTTTTGTGTCACATGTTGTAAAGAATTCCCATAACACTAACCATGTTTTGAGGGAAATAGGTTATACAGGGAATGATTGGAGAACGTTAGGTCAGGATAGGGATGAAAGAAAAGCGCAGCCATGGACCTACGAGTTCAATAGTTGAATACACGATACGTGAACAATTACTATCAGTAATAGGTGTTGAATAAATGTAGCGTAGAAAATAACAATAAATGGCTTGTGTGGATAAATTACGTGATTAATTTTAAGTCCTCTTCCAGTTGTGCTATTCTTGTTATTAACAAGAAAATAACCGGTTTACAACATTATTTAATCTTTTGAGTTAAAGCAATGACGAAATTGAATTCTGTGCCGTTTAAAAGAGGAAGAGATAAAATTGCTTTCATCAGGAAGATTTTTTGTAATTTATAATACAAGGGAACTCGCTAATGATAAATGTTTAAGAGGAAAGTCAGACTCAGCATTTTGTACAGAAGTTAATAATGGTGGCCGAGAGCCCCTCGGCTTGATGTTTCCCAGTTGCGATTTGGAAGCATTAGAGGAAATTAAGACAGTGAAGTTCTTGCCTTAACAAAGTGCAGGCTGCCATTCATCTGACATAATAATCACATTAAATATAAATTTCGAATCATTTTAATGATATTCTCAAGATTAAAACATGTACACACGTACTTTAAGGGATGGGGTGGGGCATATGAGCTCTTGATTATTAAAATGGGCCATGTGCATTATGTCTTATTTGGTAAAACTAAATTGTATTTTATACTAGCTAATACCCGGCGTCCGCTGCTACACCTTAAATAAACGATAATGTGTTTTTACATTTAATTGAATAATTAAAAGGAAAAATAAATATATCGATAATATTTTTAGATACCCCGTGCTGATTACCGGCGTTGCCCGTGAATCTACGCATCCCGATGTACTTGGCATAAATGAGTTGAAAGACAAAATTCGTTATTTTGAGTTATCCATAAAAGAATACACGCCGTGCGCTGCTATGCTTATCCGGGAATCTACTTATCCCGATCTTCTTGGCATCAATGAAAGACAAAAATGGTTACGGTATTGTGAGTTATCGTTCAAAAGATGAACATACGCTGTCGCGGATTTTTCTGTAGAGTTTTTTGAGATAATCAATTCTGTGTACAATGATTTTGTGTATTTGTTATGGTTTAGGCAGTGTAAGCCATTAAGCTAACAAAAAGCGACATTTTTTCACGTTTTTTCACTACAGAAGGTGATTTTTAGGGGTCAAGGGCTTGAGCATTAAAACTCTCTTATAACCTATAACCATCCCGGGACCTCCTGAACATTTTGCAAAAAGCCCCATGGCAATCGGATGAATGGTATGGCAGCACATACTTGCCCGGGAATCTACTTATCCCGATCTCCTTGGCATCAATGAAAGACAAAAATGTCTATTGTATGTTATCTGTAAGAGATAAAGATATGCTGCCGCGGACTTTTTTGTAGAGTTTTTTGAGATATTCAATTCTGTGTACATTAATTTTGTGTATTTGTTACTGTTTAGGCAGGGTAAGCCATTTAAAGGTAAAAAAGGTACTTTTTCCACCTTTTTCACTAAAAAGGGTGTTTTTAAGGGTGTAGGAGTTCGGTATTTCAACTGTGTTACAGCCTATTATTTTGGAAGACACTCCATCACAATTGGATCAACGGTATGGCCGCGCATAAAGTACAAACAAACATTCATTTTTATATATTAGATATCGATTTAAATAATATATTATAAACCGTATGTATAGAACAAATATTTTGTTCTAGTAAACACTTGATAACTCTAAAAAAATACAATTATAAACATAATAGTACATTACGATGCGAGGTTGGGAAGTGATTTTTACAGGAGCGAGGAAAATATTTAGAAACCGAGCAACAGCGAAATTCTCGGAAATTAAAAACCTCGCTATCGCTCGGTTTTTAAATATTTTCCTTCCTTCTGTAAAACACCTCACTAACTAGCGTTGTACACTTAGCGACAAAAAGAATAGGCCGACTCTTGATTTCGAATATTTCAAGTTCTAACGCGTGATTCACACGAGTTAAATAATTGTACAGTAGAGCTACAATACATTTTCCTTCTTCCTTCGAAGAGTATTCTTTCTAAACGCGATAAGGCAGCGAAAGCTTAGCTCAGTGCTTAGTGGTTTGATTCGCCTGCAAGAGGCTACAGGTTCGATTCCCGGTGATGTTAATTTTTTAAATTATTAAAATGCTTTCTATTTTATTCTGTATGTCCATTCTTAAAGAAAATAACGTACTAACTATTTGGAAGTATTACTATTTTATTATTATTTATTTATAAACAGGTTTACAGTGTAATAAAACATCTTCCTATGCCCAAAACTTTTTTAACTTTTATCTTCTTTCTCCATTCTTCTCTGTCTTCTCATTCCAATTCTTCCAGACCTAGCCCCCTCATACCTCTTCTTACATCATCCATCCATTTAGATCTAGGTCGACCTCTCTTTCCTTTTCCAGGTGGAATCCATTCCAAAGCTTGTCTGGTTAATCTTTTCTCTAGCATCCCTCATATCCATCCTATTCTAGTTGCCTGTATCTCAAAAAATCTAATATTGAATTTTGGACTTTCATTAGTTGTATGATGATTGTATCTCTGATTTTTCCCTATTTAGAATGTCTAGTTGAGCGTCTGAAACAATCCATTTCAGTAGACATAAGCTTCAAACTTAAATGTTTATTCAACTGCCAAATTTTTGCACCGTATGTTAGCGTGCTTCGAATACGGATTTATAAATTTATAATTTGCTATCTATTCTTATGTTCTTATCCACAAAACTCTGTTTAACATTGTCATTACCGATCTGCCTTTTCCAATTCTATATCTTGTCATTTTCTTGGGTACATTTTGAGTTAATTTGGATCCCCAGGTAATTAAATTCTTCACATCATTTGATACATCCCATTATTTTTATTATTATTATCATTATTATCATTATTATTATTATTATTATTATTATTATTATTATTATTATTATTATTATTATTATTATTATTGTTATTATTAGTCCACCGCTGTGGTCTCCAGGTAGCGTGCTGCCATGTCACGCAGCGGGCCCGGGTTCGATTCACGGTCGGGACATGCTCCTGGGTGAGGTTTTTTTCGGGTTTTTTCCTCACCTGTAAGACAAATGTCAGAATGCTTAGGGCCCAACGGTCCCCGAAAATCATCCGGCCATCATCATCATCCTTCACCGGTGTGGAAAGCAACGGGAAGCTACCACACCTAGTAAAGCTGCAAAGCATAACATAAAATTGCTGTGATTGCAGTGAAAGACCTGCCCTCGGGCAGAATTACTATGTATGGATTATTATTATTATTATTATTATTATTATTATTATAGATGATGGATGATAATAATATTAATAATAATAATAATAATAATAATAATAATAATAATTTTTTCATTAATGTCCATCATCTATGGGCTATTATTATGCTGGACTTGACATATGTAAACTAAATATTTTAATTAAAGGGTCAAACTTTTTCCTCACTAATATGCAATAAATAAATAAACTCATAAATATATGAAGCTATATTATATTTTATTACTTAAATTTATAGCATTATTATTAAAACATGGTACTGCACACTCAATTCAATTTATACCGATAGCTAAATAGTGTACAGAATTTACGAAGACAGGAATATTACTTAATATAATGTAAAGTGGACGTAGATTATGTGGCAAGAATTAAATGTTATAGGATGTATTTTGCGAAAATATAAATGAATAAATAAAATGACGGAGGATTCAAACCCTGGCTTCTACATACATTTCATTTTGTTGTAAGTAGTTTAACGGTCTACGCTACTCGAACATCGGATACTAGTTCCATTGTTTATTTTTACACTATGAACGAGAGTTGAACTTTATTTAAAATGTCGCAATTTGAGTAATATTGCATTTGTCGAACACTCGTAAATATCTAGAAACATGTCTCCTTCACTGTTCTTTAACTATTTAAGACGATTAAAACCAAATACAGCTTATTTAAAACATTTAACAATGCGTTACCTCGTGAACCGCAGCTATGGCTTTTCGAGTGTGCGCAGTGGGCAATAATAAGAACTCTGCTTTTTGAAGCGGCTCATTCTTTTTGTCACTAAGTGTATATTATTTTTGCGCGATGGTGTTTTCACAATAATAAACAATAGTAAAATAATATCTTTGTTGTAAATATTTGCGTTCATTATAAACAACTGATTAGCGTTAACAGTGTGAGCAATGTTTATTAGTTGAAACTACAACAGGTCGTGACACCTATCAGTAATAAAATGGCGCAAGTACGTATATATTGTTTTATATTGTTTGAAATAAAGTTCAGTTCATTTAAAATAAAGTATTTGTTTCGTATAACGTATATCAACAATACTTTTGAGTATTTTTTGTATATATATTGTACGTAGTATCCACAGAGGACAGTAGTTTTACTTCCTACAAGTGGTTTGTTGGTTTGTAATATGTAATATTACATTATAGTTATTTAGGTTGGCAACTCCGAAATGTAGGAAGTTCAACGTTCAATTATGGTCGATATTACTGTAAGTACAACAAAACACACTATCGCGCAAACATGTACTTTTGAGCTATTAGTAATCATGCTCACTTGTAAAAACACCAATGCTCCAAAAATATCATGGCCCATTTCAATACTCAAGGGATCATATATATTAGGACTGTCCTATGCCACCGTTTCACCTATGTATAATCGTTCCAAGAACTAGTAACCTGCTAGCGTCATATTGGCCAACGTGATAACACACGTTTCCGCCAATTAGCAACATGTTTACTCAGATATAATGGGATTCTATTCCAGGAGTTCACTTACATTAGTGGGCTATTTCGCGCAAAAATTGGGCAAGTTAGTGTTAAATGGCAAGTTAGTGTTAAATGGCAAGTTAGTGTTAAATGGCAAGTTAGTGTTAAATGGCAAGTTAGTGTTAAATGGCAAGTTAGTATTAAATGGCAAGTTAGTGTTAAATGGCAAGTTAGTGTTAAATGGGCAAACTAGTGTTAAATGGGCAAACTAGTGTTAAATGGGCAAACTAGTGTTAAATGGGCAAACTAGTGTTAAATGGGCAAACTAGTGTTAAATGGGCAAACTAGTGTTAAGTGGGCAAACTAGTGTTAAGTGGGCAAACTAGTGTTAAATGGGCGTGTTAGAACACCAGATTAGTTTAGCGTTCACTTGTTTGTATGCGGGTTTTTGTGATAAGTTGGTTACACTGTCTGAGGAATGACTAATACATATTTTAAAATACAAATGGGTGATTTTAGGTTCTTTGAGCTCAACCTCTCATTTCATTTTAAGGCATTTCTCACATTTTTAAAAAAAAGTCATTCAGCATATATATTTCTTTAGGGCAGTGGTTCCCAACCTTTTTCGACTCACGAACCCCTTCCACAACGATTTCAATTCCGTGAACCAAATATACATATACAGTAGATATACATACAATTTAATTCCAAGCAAATAATAATAATAAATGAAGGAAACAATAACAGGCCTAACCCGCCATTACAGAAAGGTTTTGGCGAACACCCTGAACAATTTTGCGAACCCCCCGCGAACCACAGATTGGGAAATGATGCTCTAGGGTAATTATTCACATACTCAGCAATAACATTTATGGTTTTCCGTTTTTATATTTTAATTTATGTAGGTGACTTGGTGGCATACAATCCCCAATATTTGTAAATAGTATATAGGCCTAGTATTTATTACCACTTTCTAACTTTCCTGTACCTTTTAATGTAATCAACTAGAAGTTGTCAATGGCATTTAAACTATAAAAAAAATTGACGTTGCTAACTCATTAACACTATCAAACCAGAGGTTCTAGGACACGCGGTCATAAACTCTTCATTCTTCACCATCTCAGGTTAATGTTTCTCAATATTTCCTTTTTAATTCACTTCCCTCAAATAAATTATGATTAATGTAATTCTTGGTCGTTTCGGTAGACGTGTGTGGGTAGCCCACTCGGCTGCCTGGACTGAGATCTCAGGATTGAGTCCTGGCTATCATCAGCATTTTTTGGGGTTTCCTCGCAGTTCTCCCGTTTTCCAAATCTCATCCCATCAATATTCTCCATTTCTCCGCCCTCCCACTTCACGTAGTTTCGTCTTCAATCATTCATTTCATATCATATTTCACATCATCTCATGTTAGGTAATAATATTCTGGTTTAGAAAAACCACGTTTAAAATATGTGGTTGTGCTGATCTAATGTGGTTATATACTCATATATTTTCTTGTGAAATCGAAGAAGTGTGACAATTTAGGGGAAAATAGGACAAAGGGAGGGTTATAACCCTTCCTCAAGGCCTTAGGTGTAGCCCAAATACATAACGGTATGAGTAGTGTATGTGAATTCTTTATATGTGTCGAACCATGAACACCGTAACAGACTATACATCTCCGTAGAGTAGTTTTCTACTCATTTCATTTCATGAAATAATTATGGATAATACATTAAAAAAAATTGCTGTGTTAGGGCCTTTAAACCCGAATCAATCTTTACTAATCTAATGTAATGTTATTTTATCTCATTCTTTGCCTTACCTAGTGATACTTTTTCTCTGGTTTCCCTTCAAGAAGTTTCCATTCCCTTCTTTCAATTCCCATACATGCCATATATCCTGCTCGTCGCATTGTACGAAACTTAGTTACTTCTATAATAACTTGTTTCCCATAAAAAACAAGTAGCTGACTATTACGCAGTTTCCTCCATTCACCCATTTGTTTGTCTTGGCTAAAAAAACTAAGAACTTTATTCTCAAATACTCGTAATATTTTGTCTTCCCTTTAAGCAGACAGATTATGTTTCAGATCTACATAATATAACCAAAAGTTTCATTTTTTTATTTTAATATTTTTGAGGCCGTTTGGATGACAAGAGCCCTTGTAAACTGTGAGTTTTCAGAATTGTCCATATATTTAATTTCGGTCTGCATAAGTTATGTTTCCTGTTGTAACTACTGTTCCTAGGTATGTGAGTTGTGCCATTTCTTCACAATTTCCCTTATTTTAAAGCATTTCTCCCTTTTAATGTATTTATAATTGTAACCATGTATTTAGCTTTTTAGAAAAAAGTAGACATATGAAGATTAAAACGAAAGAAGAAAGTCACATTTTCGTCGAACTGGAGTTTTATATGTTAGTAGATTCTCCATGGAAGCACTATCATTTATAAATGTGAAATAGTGAACGATACCGATTAGTCATACGTTTATTTACTTCCAAAGTTTGACATAAAAATAGGAAGAAGACCGTTGTACAACTAAAAGTAAGTTTCCTAGGTTATAAAGAAAAAGAGACTTACTGATTCTTTCCCTGTATTATTCGCATGTTCCTAAAATTTAATGCGATTCATAAGTCGTCACGAACGCCATACCCAATACTTTTAAATTTATTACGAAACAACTTTGAGATCACCATATAACAGTTAAACTACAAAATTCTTATCTGAGATCTCAGACATCCTCAACTTTAATGCTATCAAATAATCAAGAGGCTTCTGGGAGGGTACTAACCATTGGTGGTCATAATTTGGTATAGAGGGTTCAGGTCACTGGGTGTATTCTCTTTTAGTTTATTGTATGTTCTTGACTTCTTTTATTATTTCAATTCAATATTTCAATTACAATTTTTCCATAAAGAAGCAATAACTCGAAAATCAATATCCAGGAAGAAACAGAAATAATAAAAGAAGCCAACAACGTAGAAATTTACTAAATGAGAACTTACCCAGTGACCTGAACTTTTATTACAATATCTTGACCAGCAACAGTTAGTACTATTCGAGAAACAGATGATGAAGCATATGTTTCGAAATGCCTCCTGTGTATTAACAGCATTTAATAGTTGAGGACGACTGAGATCTCAAGTACCAATTTTATATTTTTAAATTTGTCATTTCATATGTTTTATATATTCGGATTTAGCTTAAAACAATTTTTGAATTAAAATTCCACCATGCGGGAGCAGCGTAAACTAAGTGAAATCCTCACTAACACGAATTTAAGGTCCGATTTTCTTGGTTTACGAAATATATATTCTTTCGTTAAATAAATCGCAGTTCCGTTGCGAGAAAACTGAAATAGCGGATCGCTACAGAAATTTCCAAATTTTGTTAAGACAAACCTCCACTCATAGTTGTCCGATTTTGTTGATTTCTTTTGGTAATTAAATTTTTTACACTGGTTCGGTTGCTAGAAAACAATCATGCGGCCGCTAGAGGGATTTTAAATTATCGCTTTCAGGAAAATCCTCACTCCTAATGGTTGGTTTCGATGATTTTGAGATTTTTTATCTTTTATTTCAATGGCGCATGAGTTTCTTCGCTACAAATCGAAAAATCGCTCCCACTTCAGTGAATTTTAAATTTTCGCTTCAGATAATCCCCTTCTCTTAATGGTCTTATTTTTATGGTTAAGAAATTCGATCCTACTTTTTTAAAATTATTACTGTATGTCATGTTTACTTCATATAAAAATTGCGGCCGTTAGAGCGGTATCAGACATATATTTCTGTCATGTTCATGTTCCATGTCTACTAGCTAGGATCGATGAAAATCTTTGAACACTTTTTCTTAAGTGCTAAAGTAATGGCAACGCTGTTAAAAATTATCGATCTTAGTGGTTGGCAATTATAATCTTGTAGTATGTTGTTGAGCAGTCTTTCTTGCATAAATCCGTAATATTAAAAGTAATATTACAAGTTTTGAAATTACAATATTTTGTGAATATAATCACTGTTTCTCGCATTTAATAAGTATTACCGCCATAAAAAAATGTTCAGTAGAATTGTTCAGAAGGCGAAATTGGGAAATTCTCGAACATCCACCAAATTCGCCAGACAGGAGCCCTTGTCATAAGTAATGCCACGAATGATTTCCAAATTACCGATAAATTCACGACTCACGAAGTGAGGATTGAATTTATCAAGAGAATGGAAATCAAGAGTGGCATTTGTTAGGATTACAGTATTTAACGAATAAAATTAAGCTGTTTACTCACAAATCATTATTTAAATATAGTTATTTTAAAAGATTTATATATTTAATGTAAATGGCGATGTTTGAAAACAAATAAGAGACGATTGGTACGCTTCATTTGCTTCTTTTGTTCATCACTTCAACCAGATCATATTATTTATTGCCGAAGGAACGCAATGTTGTAAGAATGCACCCTAGTGGAGAAAAAATTAAACACATCAAACTGTATATTAATTCATTTCTGATGTCCTATGATGTAAATATGACTATTTAACTCATGCCCCAAATGGGAGTCAATAACCAATCACGTTTCAATGATTTCTGTTTTACAACCAATCAGAGTCGTGTTTCACCAAATATTTATCAGTGTTATAATTACCATATTAAAGAAAGCTCCTCCTTACAATATTGCGTTCCTTTGGCAATAAATAGTATGATCTGGTTGCAGTGATAAACAAAAGAAGCAGTAGAAGCGTACCTATCGTTTCTCATTTGTTTTCAAACATAGCTGTTTACATTAAATATATAAATATTTTAAAATAACTATAGTTAAATAATGATTTGTGAGTAAACAGCTTAATTTTATTCGTTAAATAGTCCTAACAAATGCCACTCTTGATTTCCAAATTCTCTACATAAATTCACTCCTCACTTCGTGAGTCGTGAATTTATCGATAATTTGGAAATCACTCGTGGCATTACTTATGACAATTATATTTTTCTGGAATGTTATTACCTGGGAAAAAATACATGTAAGAAAGTGCCAACAGTAGTTTCTTTTTTTTGGTGGTATAATTAATTGCTACAAATGTTTTTATATTAACTCCCGCACGCGCTATGCGTTGACATTCATGCACTATATATACAATCAGGTAGCCGTATTTCTTACAGTCATTCACTGCAAAATAATGCTATGACCTATTCAGAATGTTAAAATGGAGGTACTTTCTTTATTATGATAAACTTTAGTTGGTAAATTCTAGGCGAAACACGACTGTGATTGGTTGTAAATAAAAACATAATTGAAATGTGATTGATCATTGAGTCCCATTTAGGACATGAGTTAAATAGTCTCTATAAATTATTCTCAAAGATCAAATAACCTTTACGAGGCGTTCGATTACAATCAAGAATTGTTATCCAGAAAACTCTAGATCGATTAGATGTATTTATCACTACTTATCAAATGCCCTAGCATTTTCATGAGAGCAAATTCAATAACTGGATTTATTAGGAATTCCCTAAAAGAGCATGAGATCAAACTTACCTTTAAAATTACTTTTTTTTTAATTTAACAAAGACAATTCTTTGCATATCAAGTTAGTTTTCATACTCTAATTGCATCAAACAGCATATCATCCTGAATATAACAAATTATTTTCAGGTGTTGCTTTGTTTGTGGCACACTAACTCTTATTTTTAAAACTAAGTGCATAAATTTTCAAGCACCTGCATATTAAAGCTATAAATAAAAACAATAAAATTAAATTCAGAAAGCTTTTTTAATATATAAATACAGAGAGCTTGTAATTATGGCCTCCTCCACTCACAGGATGTAACGGTTGGCAAAATGCTGTCTTATTTATGTTCTAACTGTACGGTACAACACAGTTATCCTTCTCTTTCACACACTAGGTCATACATCTTCCACCTGAAGGCTAAATTTCGACGGCGCTGCGTAGCGTTGGTAGGTTTAGTTTGAATTAATATAGACTTTATTGTTAAATGTCTCAATAGAACCCGTATCTATGGTAAAATGTCTCTATTTTGGTGACCGTCATGAGAATTTCAACTGCATGGACATGATATTCATGAGCTATCAAACATTTTGGTAAGTTTTTTTTTTCCACCTTCTTAGGGAATTCCAAAGAAATGTAATTGTTAAAGTTTTTCATCACCATCATCCGTCACGAATTAGGCATTTCTAGACCTCTTTCGGCCCCAACTAGCATTCTTTTAAGATGCCTTCCTGGTCGACGATGTCCTTAGCGTTTATATTGTATCATTTTTGGGGTTCTTGATGTATCCATTCTTTTTACATGTTCTAACCAGTTTAATTTATATCTATTGAGTTTTTCTTCTAATGATTCTACTTCTAATTGTTATAAAATTTCTTCATTCTTTTTTCGATCTAAAAGAGTGTATGCTGCTCTCCTTCTGAGAAATGTAATTTCCGTTGTTTTGAGTCTGAAAGCAGAAAGAAAAAATCAAATCTTAATCGACCTTACTTAAACATACCTAAAATGGCCATCACACACACCACACACACAGAGACTAGCCTATATCGATGGCTTAGTAAATCGGTTATACTTAAGTACAAAATCAGAATTCTCTGAGGTTTATTAGAAAGGAACAAACATTTCCGTTAACTTCTAATTATATATCTTATTATTTTCCCCTATTTTTAGTTTATTTTTGTCTTTATTATTATGAATAATTTTTCCTTATTTAAGAGGTTCTCATTTATTTGAATTTTATTTTGCACAAATGAATATTAAGCGTTTCTGTAGTTCTGTTGTGGCAATATGTTGTATTTATCATTGTGAAATATTGGGTATTGAAATTATAATTATTTTTCTCAAACTAATTAGTACTTACAACATGTGTGCACTATACCATCGTTATGTAAACCCCAACTGCATGGTTTGACAGGCCTAGAATGCCTTGCCCTACTACTTTGCAGACTCACATCCACATGTGTTAATCACACAGATGGGCATTGATCATACCAACATACGAGGTGTGACATGCGGTCAGCATATCAACTCCCAAAGCATAATATCTGAATTTCACAACTATAGACGCTACTTATTTTAGTTACACAAATCATAATACTGCGTGAACACAAGTCCCACACTGATCGATATTCCGTAAGAAAATTTCTTCTCCCATGGGGATTTGAAAGAGCGCAGCACAAGACATCGTGCCTTAAACCACTTGGCTAAGGTGTGGGATATTGTAAATATATATATATAACTCCATTATTTAAGCTCCATATTATATTACTCAACTGTAGACAGATCTAGAAAGTCCTTGACCAGACAGCCAGCTGCTGGTTCGCACACTCATATGTTAATCACAGATAATCTAATATATAAAAATTAATGTTTGTTTGTTTGTTTGTACTTTATGCGCGGCCATACCGTTTATCCGATTGTGATGGGTTTTTTTCAAAAATGTTCAGGAGATTCCCGGGATGAACATAGGCTATAAGAGAGTTGTTATACTCAAATCCTACACCCTTAAAAATCGCCCTTTTTAGTGGAAAACGTGAAAAAAGTAGTTCGTTGGACGCTTAAATGGTATACGCTGCCTAAACCATAACAAATACACAACATTAATGTACACAGAATTGAATATCTCAAAAAGCTCTACAAAAAGTCTGCGGCGCATATGTTTATCTCTTATGGATAACTCACAATAACAATTTTTGTCTTTCATCGATGCCAAGAAGATCGAGGCAAGTACGTAGATTCTTGTGCAAGCATAGCACCACATGGCAGGATTCTTTTACGGATAACTCAGAATAACGAATGTTGTCTTTTAGCTCATTAATGCCAAGAAGGTCGAGACAAGATTCCCGGGAACATCGGGTAATCAGCACGGGGAATATTAAAATAATTACGATATACATTAATAATTATATTTTTTATTTTACTTATTCAACCAATCGTAAGAAGTACATTAATTTTTGCTTTCAGCTCATTTATGCCAAGAAGATCGGGATGAGTAGATTCCCGGACAATACCGGGTAAACAGCACGGGGTATCCAAAAAGTAATTACGATATAAATTGTTCCTTCTACTTATTTAACTAAACATAAAACACATTCATTTTCGTATTTCAGATCATTTATGTCAAGAAGATCGGGATAAGTAGATTTGCGGGCAACGCCGGGTAATCAGCATGCGGTATCTAAAAAAAATATAAATTTATGATTACTCTTCCTTTTACTTATTGAACTAAACATAAAAGCACATTAACTTTAATTTATTTAGGCGTAGCAGCGCACGCCGGGTAGCAGCTAATGTATTCTATAAGTAATGACAACACTGTTGTAAATCAGCGATCCTAGTGGTGACATTATAATCTTGTAGTATGTTGAGTAGTCTTTGTTATATAAATCCATAATATTGAAAGTCTCGAAATAGCAATATTTTGTGAATCATTCATTGTTTCTCACACTTAGTAAGTCATACCGACCTAAAAAGATGTTCAGTAGAATTTATTTCGAAGGTGGAATTGGGAAGTACTCGAACATCCACCAAATTCACCAGACATAAGCCTTTGTGACTATAAATTATTCTCGAAGATCAAAGAACCTCTACAAGGCATGCGATTCCAATCAGGAAAATCTCTAGATTGATCAATGAAACGGATATCCAGAAATAATGCCGCAGATGGAGTGCCTCGTCTTCCAATGACTTGGTAAGATATAGTTGACTTGGTAGGAGACTATAAATGAAGTTCGTAATGTCATAAGTAACCTAAAATGTTTGTGATGTTATAGAAGTGTTGCCATTACTTATCTAATATCCTCGCATAATGATATAAAACGAGGATGGTATATCCAAAAATCAACGAAATCCGACCATTAGAAATATGTGTTCACCTGAAACTCGAAATAAAAAATTCGCTCTAACTGCCTCCATACATGCTTTGTCAAAATGTATTTGTATATTATAGAATTTAACATATCATCTTTATCATCACTTATCATATATCATTGGGGCAGCGTAAATTCGCCTTCCAGACCACCCAACCTCAGAAGTGGGTTACAATAACGCCATACTAAGAGAGGATGCCAGAATGTCTAAATGACTATGTGGTGGCATTGAATAAAAAAAATTAACCCTTAAATTGGCAGTATCCTATAAGATATATTAATTTTACTTATTTAATATTTTTATAAAAAAGCAAAAGGAAAAATTAATGAGTGTAAATTATTTAAATGTATGTCGAATTATACAACGATGTGCAATAGGTAATAACTTACGGTTATGCATGGTTTGTTTTCACTGCAGTCGCACACATTTAAATATGCTGGCATACACAATTGAGCCCTGAATTCTGGAAATGCATGGTATTACGCATTACAGGACTCTTGTCGTCTCAACTCCTTTTAAAAACGTTAAACTGAAAATGTATAAAACAGTTATTCTCCCAGTTATATTATATGGATGCGAAACATGGACTCTTACTTTAAGGGAGGAAATAAGATTACGAGTACTTGAGAATAAAGTTCTTAGGAAAAATTTTGGGCCAAAAATATGAACAGACAGGTGAATGGAGAAAGCTACATAATAGTGAGCTACATGATATGTATAGGAAGCCACATATAATCATCATCCTGCCAGGTATTAGTCCTAGAAGAACTGTTACGGCCTGAGAAAGCGGTTTTCGTGTCATCTTTTCATAGGTCGACCAGGTGACCGTTTCCCATTTGGACAGTAGTTCATTATTGCCTTGGGGATCCTGGATCTAGCCATTCTTGAGACATGTTCCTTCCAGTTTAGCTGATATCTGGAGATGTAGTCCAGCATTGGTGACACATTAAGTTCTTGAAGGATTTCTACATTTTTTTTTCGATCCCATTTGGTGTAGCCAGCTTATCGGCGCATAAATTTCATCTCACAAGCTGTTAGTCTGCTTTCATCTCTCGTCCTTATAGTCCACGCTTCACTCCCATAACATAGGACTGGTCGAGCCATTATTTGATAAAGACGAGTACGAGTTGATTTTTGCACTAATGAAGGTTTTAAAACTCTATTAATGATTTCCCATTGATTTGTTGAATTTCACAATTTTCTCTGGTAAATCCAAATGTTCAACAAAAGAGAGTTTATATCCTAAATAAGTAAACTCATTAACTCTCTCTAAAATTTTGTTATTTAAACAAATTTTGCTTGGTATTGGGGATTTTCCACAAAAGGTCATTATTTTAGTTTTATTGGTAGATATTTCCATTGAATATTTATGGGCTATCAAATTTAAATTATGTACTGACCATTGTAAATCATCTTCAGATGGTGCTAGTAAAACAAGATCATCTGCAAACATTATTATATCTAATTTTAAATTTCTATTGATAGTGATACTTCCATGTTTTGTTTCTCTAAAGTGTTTTATAATGGCATTCATATATATGTTAAAAAGTAGAGGGGAGAGGCCACAACTTTGTCTGACTCCTGAGTTTATTTCTTTCCACTGTGTTATTTTTTCTTTTATTTTTAATGCAATGAGAGTTGACTTATAAATGTTATAAATATTATATATGATCTGCTTTGGGATCTGATCTTTCATCAAAATTTCAAATAACATACTTCTGTTCACTTTATCAAAGGCTTTTTAAAGTCGATAAATGCCAAGTGTGTTTCTCTATTAAATTCACGATGTTTCTCAATCAAAATTTGCATTCTGAAATATCCATCAGAGCATGATCTACCCTTCCGGAAGCCATTTTGTTCTTCTCCAAGTATATCTTCGTAATACACTGCTCAAAAAAATTAGGGGATATTGTAGAATAACGTATTAAGACTATGTTTTTAGGAACAGTATTAGATGCAATCAGTTTCTATTACTCCAAAAGAATGTAAACAAGAGTTTGAAGTCATTACGTAACCTCTGTACCACACCAGATGTCAAAGAGATCCTGATTAGGAATATGGCAAACAAACGAAGCAACATTAACATGGGTGAAAATGTTTCTTTAGTATGGTGTATGGTCTCCTCGAACGGCCAGCACTGCCTCACACCTGCGTGACATTGATGCAATGAGGTTAGCAATGAGTTCTTGGGGGATACATGGCCACTCTTTCATAAGAGCAATGTGCAGCTCTGGAACAGTTGTGGGAGGTGCTGGTCTGCCTGCAATGCGCCTGCCTAATGCATACCACACATGCTCAATCGGATTTAAGTGGAGGAAGTTTGTCATTGCATATGCTCGATACCCTCCACTTCCAGTATGTCGTCCACCAAGCCAGCTCTGTGGCGTCGTGCATTATCGTCCATAAAAAGAAAAGAATCACCTATGGCACCAGCATAAGGCATGACAAAAGGTCGAAGAATCTCATCTCTATACCTTACCGCAGTCAAAGTACCACCTTGGATGACTAGAGGTCCGTACGTCCACCACTACTGACTCCTGTCCACACCATCAATCCACCGCCACCATATGGGGACCTTTCACGTACAAAAGCTGGATTTTTTCGTGTCCCTTTTTCTCTCCAGATGAATACACGCCGACTATCACATTCCACGTTGAATCGCGACTCATCAGAAAAAAAAAACTGATCTCCATTCAGCATGCCTCCACCCACGATGTTCCTCCGCCCAGTTTCTGCGATCTCTACGGTGTTGTGGAGTTAACCTGGTACACACCATGGGCCTACGGGCATAGAGACCACTTCCATGCAGTCGATTAGGGACAGTTTGAGTTGACACCCTGCGTCCTGTTGCTGTTTGAAGTGTATTTCGCAGTTGAGTTGCATTCTGCTGTCTATTCCGACGGGCTGTTAACAAGAGATAACGGTCATCCCTTGCTGTTGTTGCCCTTGGTCGACCTTGTCCGGCTCTTCTGTGAACAGTATGTTCTTTGAAAATGATTCCAAAGTCTGGAAATCACGCTTTGAGACACCCCAATGGATTGTGCCACCTCTTGTTGTGTCTGTCCAGCTTCCATCCTTCCTATGGACCTCCAAGCCATTGGTTCAGGTAAATCACGTTGTCGAGGCATCACTGTCCCTAAGGCAAGTCATTCACTAACTGAAAACTGGACTGGATTTAAAAACAGCAACAAAACATTCACCCCAACACCGCCCTTTCACATCAACAGTACAGACACTGCCCTCTGGTGTGGTACCGAGGTTACGTAACAACTTCAAACTCTTATTTACATTATCTTGGAGTAATAGAAAGTGATTGCATCTAATACTATTCCAAAAAAAACATAGTCTTAGTAGGTTATTCTACAATACCCCCTAATTTTTTTGAGCAGTGTATTTATATAATGTATTCTTAATAATAGTGGAATAAAGTTTGTAACCAGAGTTTAATAAGCTGATCCCTCTGTAATTATCACAATTGGTCTTATCTCCTTTTTTAAATATTGGAATTACTAATGATTTTGACCAATCTTGAGGTGGATTTTCTCCTTGCCATATGATATTCAAGAAGTTTAAATATATTTTGAGAAATAGTTGACTGGAGTGTTTAAATAGATCAGTGGGTATTTCATCTTCACCAGGTGCTTTGTTACTCTTTATATTTTTTAAAGCTATGTGAAGTTCTTCTAAGGAAATAAAGTCTCTTTGTAAATTATGTGGCTCTTGTATGTGTAAAGAGGGACAGATGTTTGTCCATACATTTTGATAATAATTAATCCATTTATCATGAGGAGTTATATTTATTCTAGCAATATCTTTGTTTTCACTATTTACATTTTTCAAAATTTTATATATTGATGGTTGGGGCCTTATTACATCATTCTCCAAGAAGGATACAAATTGTTCCCAACTTTTCCTATGGTGCTTGCGGACTTCACGTTTGGTAATGGCTCTTTTTTCTGTGGTATTCTATTTTATCTTCATATTTTTTTGTACTAATGCATTTTATATATGCCATCTGTTTTTCTTGTATAATCTTTTTAATTTCATCATCAAAGTTTTTTAGGCCTTTAGCTCGTTGCCATTTTCGTTTTTTGCCAAGACTTTCATTAGCTGCTTGTTTTAAAATTGTTTTTATATGTTTCCATTCTTCTTCTATATCAGTGCCTAAAGGTGTAGTTTCTATTAGATTGTCTAATCTCTTTGATAAAGCCATTTTATGCTAGTATCTTGAAGTAAATTAACTTTAAATGAGAATTCTTCCTTCCGGTTTATTTTTTGTTTCTTTTTATACCAAGAAGGTTTTAATCTTAATGGGCAAACTAGTAGATAATGGTCAGTTTCAATTTCAGGGCCTCTGTAAACTCTTGTGTCTAGTACAAGGTTAGCTAATTTTTATTGCAAATTGCACAGTCGATCAATGATTTCAAACCTCTGGCCTTCCATGTGAATTTATGACTATCTTTGTAATAGAAAAATGTATTCATGACTTTCAATTTGTTGTAGGTGAGGGAATCTATTAGTCTTATTCCATTGTTATTCTATGTCTCTTCTCCAAACGTTCCTATGGATTGTTCTATTTTACAGTTTCCAATTCTTGCATTAAAGCCACATATTAATAAGAAGAGTTAAGTCTCGTAAGGCTGCGATGGGCAGGACATGTGGCACATATGGGGGATAAAAGAGGTGCTTGGATGCTTCTGGCAGGAAAACAGGGAAAACGCTCAGTTGGTAGACCAATAATGAGGTGGGAGACCAATAATGAGGTGGGAAAATAACATTATCCATGATTTGAGAGAAGTAGATTATACAGTGGATGATTGGAAAATTATCTTAGGATAGGGATGTATGGAGAGCTTATGTCCGCGCGTCATAAACCTACGGGTTCCATAGAGCCAGTTAGTCAGTTAGTTATACAATTGAGCTTCTCTTCCATTTAAAGGTAACAAAGGAGGTATTTACAAAACAGTAAAATCGGCCATAAAATCGACTTGCTGAGGAATTCGCTTAGTTTATGCAGTTTCTGCGTGACGGACTTTTAACATTTTCCCTTGATTTAAATTCTCTCATGTTATATTTACACAGGCGGCTGATAATAGATTTCATGAAAGATTTTATATAGAGTGTAATATCTGTCAGAGAGCACAGCTTTGTGATCAATACTAATATCTGAGCATAGAATATTCTTCTCGTTCCCTGGAATTTTAAGGGAGATGCAACGTTACTGTGAGCGATTCCCTTGTCCATTTTCATTAGCGTTAATGCCGTGAATTAAATCATCTACCAAAATCATAGAGAAGGGAAAATGTCATATCTACATAGCATATATATGTATATCCATCCATCCATCCATAGTAATTCTGCCCGAAGGCAGGTCTTTCATTGCAGTCATAACATTTTAATGCAATGCTTTGTAGCTTTACTAGGGAATTATAAGTGTGGTAGCTTCCCGTTTCTTTCCACACCGGTGAAGGATGATGATGATAATTATAATGATGATGACCGGACGATTTTTGGGGACCGTTGGGCCATAAACGTCCTGACATTTGTCTTACAAGTGAGGAAAAACCCCGAAAAAATCTCACCCAGGTGCTTGTTCCGACCGGGAATCGAACCCGGGCCCGCTGCGTGACACGGCAACACGCTATCTTGAGACCACAGCGGTGGAATATATATGTAGGGTGTAAATGAATTATACCTCACAAATTTAACTACGTATAGAGGGGTATTATATAAGCATTTGAGATAATTAACTAATGGTCTACGAATAAGAATGTCCAAGTTAAGATTCAGTTTGTAAATGGTTGGCACGCCACTGATTATTTAAAATTAAAATGGAAATAATATGATACAGAGACTGTAACTTGTAACAAGTATGCGCCTGTAGCTCAGTGGTTATAGCAGTCTTGCTATTGACGAAAATTTAGATTGAAGCATGTTCGAAACTACCCGCAGAATGTGAACAATTTTTTTCCCTATCTTCCTTTATTATGTACGTCCTGTAAATAGTTACATACGTAGATTTACTTCTGGTTTTAATTACGTATTCATTATTTTACAGAATACGGTATTGGAATGTCGACGCGCAGTACATGAGTTACATAACTAATCTACGTTCGTATTGTACAGACAATATTTGAAAGTTTGTAATAATAATAATAATAATAATAATAATAATAATAATAATAATAAAATAATAATAATAATAATAATGATAATGATGATAATAATAATGATGATAATAATAATAATGATAATGATAATGATGATAATAATAATAATAATGATAATGATAATAATAATAATAATAATAATAATAATAATGATAATGCACATATTGTAGAGTACAATAGGTTTCGCAAATAAAATGTGTAATTGTACTGTACAGTATTTATGTACTTAGATAAATGATAGTGCAGCGTTCGTAGGAGTAATAATATGAAGAGGTACAATGTATGTACACACGACATACATAATGTTATTGGGAAATAAAAATCAATACATTTGAGTATACCAGAAAGAAAGTAAAGCACCTGCAGATTCATTACAGATATTATTCAAATTGGCCACCTCCATTCTCACAACACAGACGACATCGGTGAATAAAGGATTCTCGTACCCTGTTCACGATACCAGGTGACTCGCTGATCGCATCACATGTTGCGATTATGCGTGCAAGTAACAGTTCATCTGTATCAACAGGGGTCGCATACACCATGTTTTCAAGTGTCCCCACAAAAATAATCAAGTGGACAGAGATCTGGAGAGCCACACTACAGTTAAAACTACCTCTTCCTCTATCCAACGGCCAGAATATCCAAACGGTTTCACAAATTCCGGCAGAAATGGGGAGGAGCCTGGTGTGAAGAGGAGGTTCTTCTAGCATTCTAATTAGGACGTGCTCATGATTTCTTATAAATGACGCCATTTAATCTTTGGAGAAGAAGGTAGGGGCCAATGATATGGTCAGAAATTATGCCTACCCATACGTTCGCCGAAAATCTCTGCCAGTGACCCCTCTCGAAAATGGAATGAGTATTTTCATAATCCCGCACATGACTGTTCTTTCAGTATAGAACCATCCTATCAGCATTAAATATTGCTTTATTAATGAATAACACCGAGGAAAATAAGTGCGGTGGCTGCAATAAAGCCCAATTACAAAATTGTACCCGTTCAGCGAAGTCCACTGGCTGTAAGGCTTGTACTTTTTGCAGATGAAAGGGATAGAGCAGGTTTTCGTTAGGACTTCCCATACACTTTGATTGTTCGTGCCCTTACACGTGCGAAAGCACGAGTACTAATACAAGGATAATCTTCCACCCTATGAAGAACATTTTCTTAGAACTCTGCAGTGCGGCGCGTACATCTTTCACCGGCGTCTACTAATGTTTACCTTCAAGTCCAATGCTCCCGCAAACGCCTATTAACAGACTCTAGGTTTGTTCGGTGAGGATGACATCTATTCGGATATCGCTCCGCATACATGGCAGCCGCTCTTGCCCATTACCTTGTGCTGCATCTTAAATCAGATGCATTTCGGCAAATTCAGCATAAGCAATTAAATATAAAATTGTTACCTGGTTGGTCAGTCATCCTCAACTAAATTATTAAATTTCATTAAGTAGTTTCAAGATGGGGGCCTTTCAAAAACAATGTTTTATCTTCTGCACTTTAACTGGTTGAGGACGACTGACCTACCAGATACCAATTTTATATTTAATATTTTATTACGTAACCTCAACGGTGCTTTAATACGAATTTTAAGTTTTGAAAGTTCAGCATAACTGTAAAGATGTTCCATGATGCTTTGATGTAATGCGACTGATACTTAAGTAACTTCTAAGCAGATGTTAATGTGATGACCAATATGGGAATAGGTATTTTGCGCATGCCTATATTGAACAAATTTCAGTGTCAATATATCACAGTGTACACGCAGGGGGAAAAAAAAGTGGCCAGCCGTGAATTGAACCATCAGCGTTGGAACTCAAATCCATGACTTTAACCATTAAGCCACGCGTTAACTACACAGATTCTGCGTGTTTCTCTTTGAGCTAAGGCTCTCATTGTATCGATGCTACTTTAACCAGTGCAGTGGCGTGCAATTATCTACTATGTTCGAAATTTTAAGGAATTTGATAACCCAATATTTGATAAATGTTGTTGATGAATTATTACCAAGATTTGAAGTTATTCTAGTATAATTTTCTTTCCTACTTTGCTCTCCTATTGATTTATCTGCATTAATTGTCGATAACTTTGATTCCCTATAACGAGCCAATTTTCCCTCATAGACCATTGGATCCCTATTTCAAATTATTTGTATAATATCCTTCTATAAGCAGTTAAAATTATGCGGTATAATTCATTTACACCCTGTATATATATGGTATGATAAGAAAAAGTAAATGCCTGGTCGGGATTCGAACCCGGATCTCTGAGTCTGTACCTCAGTGTGATATCCATTACACCACCAGGCGAATCCAATTCAAACATTTTTTTTTCTTATATATGTATTATATTCCCCATAATTACTAGATGTCGCAAGAACTCGGTCTTCACTGCCATCTAGTAGCTGACTATAACAAGTAAGCAAATTAAAGAGAACATTTTTACTTTATAGCAGTAACGCTTTATCGATGTTATAATTAAATATTTAACATTGAGCAATGCAAGCTTAATATGGTATGATAAGAAAATATATATAAGCGAATGTGTTTGTTATTTATAGGCTTTAAACAGCTCCGCCGATCTTCATGAAAATCTGTACATACAGGTTATCAGGTGCGGCGAGTGTTTCGCCGCTATCTATTATGCTCCAAATCTATTAGATGTAGGAGTTCACCTGAAACAAACTTTTAAAAATCTCTCTAGGAGTAGCAATTTTGGATATTTCACAGCGAAATTCAGTACATGCTATTAAAATAAACCAAAGCAATTGTTTTTTTTTTAAAAACTGTGATATCCAACCATTAAAATTGGGAGTTTACCTGAAATCTAAAAATTGATTGTTGCAACCGCCATGTTTGGTTCGTCGTATTGTATATCGTGCAGTTAATTAACCCTTGAATTGACAATGTATTACATAAGATAAACTACATTATTTTAATTTACTTAATCCGCTTAACCGACTTCTATGAAAATGTATATATATATTTAGGCGTAACTGCGCACGCCGGTTTTAGCTTCAATTTTACATATTAGTCCATAAACCGTCAAATGAGTTCCTAAAATAATCATCAATTTTTTTGTTCCTCTAGTTGACAGTACTTTATTTAACGACGCTCTTTAACAACTTAGGTCATTAGCGTCGATATATTACATAGAGACCGGTTATTTCAGGCTAGGAGCTCTTTTAGATCCCGTAAATCTACGACACTGGATTTATTTCTCTTCCCAAGGAAGAGTTACTTAGGATTCGACACTGGCTGGTTTGAACCCGTGAACCTCGAAACCAGGGGCGAATATGTATCATCAAAATAAAACTAGGAATATTTTTTCCAAAAATAAGCGAAATCCTACCATTAGTTGTGGTGATTTACCCGAAATTAAAAAATCATTCTAGCAGCCGCCACGTTTCCCTCGTCCCAGCGTATTAATATAGTCTTGTAACACAATTTAATTAACCCTTAAATTGGCAGTTTATCCTACAAGATATGATAGTTAAATTGATTTGATATTTTTAATAAAATAATAGAAAAATTAATTAGTGAATATAGTTTAAATTTGTGTCAAATTGTACAATAATATTCAAGAGATGACTTACAATTACGATTGATTTGTTTTTTCTGCAGTCCGACAAGTTTAAATAATAATAATAATAATAATAATAATAATAATAATAATAATAATAATAATAATAATAATAATATTAATAATAATACCAAGAAGAATGTATAATTATAATCCAAAAGGAAGAAAAATGTTGGGAAGACCATTGAAGAGATGGAATGACCAATTCGACCTATAATGAGATCGGAACAGGGCATTGAGCTTAATCCTTGTTGTTGATGATGATGATATTAATAATTATAATAATAATTATTATTTATTTATTCTGGCAGCGTTAAGGCCATAAGAACTTCTCTTCCACTCAACCAGCACAAATTACAAGTAATATTTGACAATATATACACTATATTAATTATCTTCTTGTAATCTTGAAAGACCATGTTTCCCTTAACAGATAATTAGGCGCTCTCCCCCTACAAGGAAGAATTTGAACCAATACTAATTTAATTACACTTGTTTTCGTATAGATGTCATTTGAGTGGTCCGTGGTCAGCGTTCCGCCTCATACTGACATCTAGGAAACCAGGGTACTCCGTAGTACTAGGACGGGAAAATTCGGTAAATTTTGCTTAGAGGCCTTTTCATTCAGGCTTAAGGATCTTTTACGAGTCTGAAAATCTTCAGACTCGGGACCCACGGCTCTTAAAGTCCCTCCCGGAGGACTTGCTCCTTGGATTTTTCCATCCTAAAATATCCATCGACCCCGGCCGGGTTTGAACTCGCGACCCTCGGGACCAGAGGCAAGGAGCATAGTCCACCGCGGCCGATGCCGATTAATTATAAAGAATTAGAAATATTTGTAATGCTGCAATGGAAATTTAATTTAAAAACAATATTTTATACGATGGTAATAACAACAATAGTACTTATAACGATGATAATAATAATTATAGTATAAATATGATAAATTATACGAGAAACGCCAGTTAATATATCTACCTTACACTGGGTAATGATGAAGTCGAGGTTAGAGCAAATATAAATTTAGATTTATTTTAAAAGATGCCAATGTCCGGCAGCCCCTTTTAAGTTAGACTAAGAAATTGAGTTTCTCCAATTTAACAAAAGAAATGTATATTCCATAAACTAGTAAAATCGCGCCATAACTTTGACTTGCTGACAAATTAGCTTACTATACGCCGTTCCTGCCTGTCGGACTTTTTTTTAATGTTATTTCAGTTCCCAAATAGTAGACCTATATCCAATACAATAGTTTTGCTGACTGGCCTCATAATCATAAACTGTGCTGTAAAGTCAAACTTGTGTGTTTTGTTTCGATATTTATTCGAATCCATATTTCACAAGTGTTCTGTTACAGAACACATGACCATAAATTACTGTGAATCAAATAGGTCAGATACTAGATTTTAAATTATTGACAATTTAGGATAGCCGTTTATCGTTCAATGTTTGTACACAATTCAAACCGTAGATTTAAACTCTTCAAATTCATGTGTGTTGTACGCATGTGCCCGCATGTGTGTGTGTGTGTGTGTGTGTGTGTGTGTGTGTGTGTGTGTGTGTGTGTGTGTGTGTATGTGCCAGACAGGGATGGAGAGAGAGTTAGAGAAAAGCAGAATTGGACACACATATAATATCCTATTTATTATATACTAGGCATTTGCTTAAATGTTGTAGTTGTGGTAACAGAGCAGTTTATAGCGTTCTCTACGTTACTAGGCGGCAAGCCGGACCGGTGTCAGCATTTATCGTTTCCGGTGAACGGGATCGGCAGCAGTCGCAGCTACAGTTATCTCTCCCTCTCTCTCTCTCTCCCTCTCTCTCTCCCTCTCTCTCTCCCTCTCTCCCTCTCGTTCCCTATTTTCTCTCTTTATCCCCATCTTCAAGATTAGTAAACGGTATGAATACTGTAATTTTAATAGCCGACTGTATGAGACTTTGGTCACCATAAACAATAAACGTTGGGAACGATCCTTCTTGCCGCAGAGAACCGAAAATAATTTCATAGACTACTCTCTCTCTCTCTCTCTCTCTCTCTCTCTCTCTCTCTCTCTCTCTCTCTCTCTCTCTCTCTCTCTATGCATAATATTTTCCCATGGATTGTCGGCCAGTATGGGTGTTCTTTCAGTATCGAGAGAAATTTGGGTAGGTAAAATAGGTAGCGGCTCCAGATCTGTTATAACGACTGCTGGATCCGAAATGCTGACCACATAATACTACTATATACTGGCTGGATAATCATCGAACTCTGCGATTAACACTTTTGGATGTAAGACCAAAACCCGGCTGGTAGGGCAATAGACTTTTAAGTCTTTTGCGCTATGAAGTTTGGTTTATATATGCATACTGATCCCCTCCTTCTTAAACAATCTTTTAACATTTGAAAAACTGAGGAGAAGGGCAAAGCCTACGTGGCTGGAATCTTCGAACTATAACACAAATGGCTACTGCTTGGGATGCATACTGACAAGGGATCTGTCAACAATTCAATGTCGAAATCTACCTTGAAAATTCTCCAAGAGAAGCGTTCTGATGTACCAAGACCGTGTCCAAAATATATCTGCCGTTTTTAACTGCAAGGTACAGGAATCGAAGCCAGAATACAGCATTTAGAATACAATGTACGGAGCAGATGTACTCTCTGCTTGAATAAGAGCGCAATGCAGGCTTTACGCGCGGCGGACGGCAGGTATAGAGGGATATCTGTTCTACCTATTCAGGAGTTGTATTATTCCCTATAGTTTAAATGAGAGATTTGGCGTTGGATTTTAGTACATTACAATTAAAATCATATATGAAGGGCTTAGGGCAGTAACATGATAATACATATTCTGTTATTAAGAATTGTCATTTATTACAATGACAGCAAATAAATGTATTCAAATATTTATAACAGTATATTATGATGCGAGGATGGGAAGTGGTTTTTACAGAAGCGAGAAAAATGTTTAAAGACCGAGCGATAGCGAGGTTTTTAATTTCAGAAATTCTGTAAAACACTTCACAAACCTGCATTGTACATTATTTTTTGTCCGATGGTGTTTTCAAAACAATAAATAATAGTAATATAATATATTTGTTGGAAATATTTGTGCTCGTTATAAACAACTGACTAACGTTAACAGTGTGGGCAATGTTTATTAGTTAAAACTACAGCTGGCCGTGATACCAATTAGTGATACAATGGCGGCAAGTATGTATTTATTGCTTCATATTGATTCAAATACAGTTCAGTTAATTTAAAATGCAGTGATTTGTTTCGTATAATGTATATTAACACTACCTTTAGGATATATTTTTGTATATACAGTACATTGTACGTAGTATACATAAAGGGCGTGGTTTTACTTCAAAGAAGTGGTCTGTAATATGTAATATTTCAGTATAGTTATTTAGGTTGGCAATCCCGACATGTAGGAAGTTGAACTTTCAATCATGGTCGCCATTGCTGTAAGTACGACAAATCACGGTATCACATGAAAAAATAATATGTATGTGCGCCAGTGATTCGTTAAAACATATAGACACACAATGTCTTAACAACAATACTGCCCAATTAGTATTTATAATTTTTCGAAACATTTAAATCCTTATATCTCAGAAAGAAGAAAATGTGGCTTATCATGTTATTACCCTAAGCCCTTCGTACTATATATATATACATTCGCTCTGCCTTGGTACATTACAACGCTTCTCTGGAAGAAATTTCAAGGTATTTTTCGGAAAGCAATGGTTTACAATCCCATTATGAATTAAGATTGCCAGATAAGTTCATCACCAAATGATATCTACAAAAGTTGTATTTTTTAATTGGAAACTTTTTTAGATAGATCATCGGTTGATTAATGTCTTTGACATCGTCCGATTCCTAATAGCCAATTTTGACGGTCAATCCAATCTCCTGGTTGTAGATGTTTCTCCTTCTCCTTCATGTATAAACATATTTCCTGACTCCAGGAGGTTTTAGGTCTTCCCTCAGGTTTCCATTCCAAAACAGATTTTGGTAGCCGATCTTCTTCAATTCGCTGGACATGTCTGTACCATCTTAATTGCTGAGTTTTAATATAATCTAAAATAGTGTCTTCAATCTTCATTTTCAACCTTATAACTAAGTTCCTAATTTTTTCTCTTCTTGAAATTCTTGCTGCCCCTCGTATAAAATCCATTTTCGTTGCCAAAAGATACTTATTTGTTTCTTATTGTTAATGGCCGAAGTTCTGCTCCATAAGTAATGATGCTTTTAACAATTGTATGATTTTATTTTTATTACTTATATTTTTATCCTACAGTATTCCATTGAGGCAAGCAATTGCAAATTTTCCTTTATTATTTCTATTTCTTATTTCCTCTTCATAACTCCCATTTTCATTTATTTTAATTCCCAAATATGTCATCTCCCTACAAGATTTTATTGTATCTCCAGTCTCAGAAATTAAATTTTGTTCTGGTTCACCAATTTATAAATATTTTGTTATTTCATGTTCAAAATTAATCCCCATTTTTCGTAGCTTTTTTACGATAAATAAATAAGAAAATAAGTTACTGTGGCAGTACATTTTTTAAATTATGTGAAAATACATACATGTACAATATTAAGTTCATAAACTCATTAATTTAATTTCTATAGTATCGTAGTTAATTGTAATGTATTATAGGCCTTCTAATCTTTATGCCTTCAACTAAAAAACATAGTTAATTATTCAAACAAGTAAACATTGTCACCTATAACTATATTAAAAACTAATTGTAGGATATTGGAACTCGTAGGTTCAATACCTCATTGCCTAAAAACCTCACTGGTCCTATCCTTAATTGAATCCGATTCTTACGTGTTATTACTTATTATTATTGAGTTCCATGCGAAAAATATTTTTGTCCCACCTCAGCCTAGGTTTTCTAATACTTACAGGGGTATTCAAATGACAGTTTATTATGAATGAATAAATATTCTACTCTCACTCATTCTATTTTATGACCTGAATATATAAAATAAATTAATAAAACTAGGTTAATATAAGAAATTACATGTTTATACAAACAGAACTAATGTCAATCTTTTCTTTGTTTCAGGTAAGACTGTGAACCTTGTTTACATCACATTGTGGAGTGAATTTACTGAGTAAGTTACAATTATTGTATGTAGGTTGGTTCCATAATGTAAAGAATACTCTTTTGTTATTACTTACTTTTAAGAAAGATTAACTTTTTTTAGGAAGATTTTAAAGTTTGGAAGTCAGTTTATATAAAACATTATTACCATTATTAATATTGTTTTTATTAGAGGAAGTTCGTTTAATTTGGACCCGTATTATGAATTTGTTGTTTTTCTTCTTTTAATTAAGATATTTGTATTTTGTTTAATTACAGTGATTATCATTAATGTTATAACTATGAAATAGCATTTTTATTTTATTCAAATATGAAACATTTTCATAATTTATACACTTTTTACATTACAAGAAAGGTCCAATTTAACCTCCATATTCGAGTATAGTTGACCCCAGAGTACAACCTAGCTTTAAGAGTATTTTTAACTTTATTTGCTCTATTAATTTATACAGACAGGCACAAATATATGAGGAAGTAATTAAGAATAATCGTAATTAAAAAAAGTTGATATTTATTTAATATTTTGAAAAATTATTGTTGATTGTAAAATTCACTCGTCATTAATCTTTGGGGTTTGTAAAATTACATGGATATCAGATAAAATTAATCAAGTGCATGTTTTTTCCAGACAGCATCCTCATTGATAAAATATATGTATTCGTGTAAAATGGACCCAGATCCACTTTAACAGCTTCGTGGAGGGTCCACATTAACCGAATCGCTTTATGTTTAATTATTTTATACAGCCGTCTTATCACGTAATATCAAACCAAAACTATCAGTGTATTCAAACAGCATCTACATAACATAATATATTTAGGAGATTTTTCAATATCTATAATATTCAATTGCAGAAATTAAGAATTAATTCTTAGCTTAAAAAACTTTCAAAATGATCCATTTCATAAATTTCACGAACATATCTTTGCACAAAGAATAAAAAGAAACTGGCATTGAACACGTCGAAGTTGAAAATGGGAAGATGTTAACATATTTTCTGTTCGAGTGCAGCACTAATTAAAGAAGATATTAACAGTCCACTCAAACCGAGAGGGTCCACATTACCCGAACTTCCTCTATAAAGGTTTCATTTAATCTGGAAGAGAGAAAACCACCAACGCAGCACATTCCATTCAACCACTAAAAATATATTTTGCTTTACACATATTAGTACTAATCTTAGTCATTATCATCATCAAGGATTAGACCTTAAGGTCCATTCCGATCTCATGTTATTTTTGATCTGTCTATCTTTTACTGGGTCTTCCTATATTTCCCCGCCCCTTTAGTCTGTACTGAAAAATCTGTTTCTTAATTTTATTATTATCCTTTCTATTAATATGGTCCATCCATTCGTCTCTGTATTGTGCAATCCATTCTAATAGCTTGAATATATTTATGTTCGTATATCTTCATTTCGGTTTCCGTTCTGCTATTGTAAGGCCAGCTATATCCCTCAAAAACCTAATTTCTGAAGTTTTTAATTCTTCGTCCTTGGTTGTTTTGTTTAAGACCGGTAAAATAATAATAATCCCATCAATCCATAGCAATTTCTGCCCGAGGGCCGGCCTTTCACTGCAATCATAGCATTTTCATGCTATGCTTTGCAGCTTTACTAGGGAATTGTAGGTGTGGTAGCTTCCCGTTGCTTTCCACACCGGTGAAGGATGATGAGATAATGATGATGATAATTATAAGGATGTTGGCCATGTGATTTCGGGGACCGTTCGGGCCTTAAAGTTTTCCTGACATTTGTCTTATAGGTGAGGAAAAACCCCGATAAAATCCTCACCCAGAAAAACTGCCCCGACCGGGGATCGAACCCCGGCCCGCTGCGTGACAAGGCAGGCACCAGCTACCTCGAGACCACAGCGGGTGGACATACTAATAATAATAAAATAATAATAATAATAATAATAATAATAATAATAATAATAATAATAATAATAATAATAAAAAGTTAAAATGCCTTATCTACCTCTTAGCCTGTAAAATAATATATTATTTAAATATAATAATACTACCACCACCACCAACAACAACAACACTGCTACCATCATATATAATGATAACGATAATAATAAATAATAATAATAATAATAATAATAATAATAATAATAATAATAATAATAGCATTGTGAATTTATTATTTAATATTGCAGAAGAATCCATAATGACAAGTAAAATGACGAAAGCGTAAAAAAAAAGTACTAACATTAATTCTAGCCTAAGTTGATAATCTAAAATACAGTACTTAAACAGTGAGCACAACGTCTAAATTTTCTTAATAGTAAAAACATTGATACATTTATAACTTTTTATTTCGATATACATGTTGGATAAATAATCAACATTGTTGTTATTCGGATGGTTTTGTTTGGACTTGGGATCGAATGATCCTTTGGAAGAGGTGTGAATTAATTATTACTGAGTAACCTTCGCGGGCCTACGCATAACGACTCCCCAAAGTTTTAACGCAATCGGATGAATGTTATAGGAACGTATATGGGACAAAGAAAGCAAAATTCTTTTATATATATATATATATATATATACACACACACACACACACAGATTAACCAGGTGGCCATTATCTCTTTTCGTTCCCTACGCTAATTTAAATAACACGATTAAATGCAATGAACCAGAGATGGAGCTGAGCTCTTTTGAGCCAAAAAAAATGGCATCCACAAATCCATTCGAACACAACATATGTTATTATTCTTATATATTATTTTATTATTATTATTATTATTATCTATTATTATTATTATTATTATTATTATTATTATTTATTTCAGGATTATTTCTGTTATATACACAGGTATCCACAACCAAAATATACAATTTTTTTCTTTCACGCTTCCCGATCTTGCGTTGTCTGTTTCTGTCATATTTTTCTTCTTCATGTGTCCTGGATTTCCTTTATCCACGTGGATTTGGTCTACTACGTTTCCCTTTTCAGGAGGTATCCATATCAATACTACTTTGTTTGTTTCGTGTGTTCCTTCTACTCAATATATGTCCATACAATCTTAGTTGGATTTCTTCAATCTCATTTATAATATCCTTTTCTACATTCATAATTTCTCTTATTGTATTATTTTTTATTTTGTCTAATTTTGATATTCTTGCCGATCTTCTTAAAAAGTCCATTTCTGTGACTAATAATTTATTTCTGTGATTTTGCTTCAACGTCCATGTTTCCCGATCATATAATAAAATACTCTTCACAGTTGTGTTATATATTAATAACTTAGCCCTCTTATTATTATTGTTATTATTATTATTATAAGAGGATTAAATTATTAATAATAATTACTATAATGCGTGCTGCCTTATCACGCAGCATGCCTGGTTCGATTCCCGGTCGGGACAAGCTTCTAGGTGAGGTTTCTTTTCCGGGGTTTTCCTCACCTGTAAGACAAATGTCAGGAAGCTTAGGGTCCAACGGTCCCCGAAAATCATCCGGCCATCATCATCAACCTTATCATCAACCTTATCACTATCATCATCCTTCAGCGTGTGGATAGGAACGGGAAGCTACCACACCTATAATTTCCTAGTAAAGCTGCAAAGCATAGCATGGAAATGGTATGATTGCAGTGAAAGACCTGCCTTTGGGCAGAATTACTATGGATTATTATAATTTAGGAACAATAATCACAAATAGGAATGAGATGCACAAAGTATTAAACATAGGCTCAATTCTGTAAATGCGTGCTATTATGACATTACAGAGACTTGTGATGTCCCAACTCCTTTCAAAACACGTTAAAAACTAAAAATAGGCTATATAAAAACAATTGTTCTACCAGTTATATTATATGGATGCGAAACATGGACTCTTACTTTAAGGGAGGAAAGGAGATTACGAGTATTTGAGAATAAAATATTTAAGAACATTTTTGGAACAAAGAGAGATGAACAGACAGGCGAATGGAGAAGAACTACATAACAATGTGAACTACATGGTCTTTATAGGAAGCCAGAGTATAATAAGAAGAGTTAAGTCTCGTAGACTGCGATGGGCAGGGACATGTGGGCACGTATGGGGAAGGGAAAAGACTTGCATGGAAGCTCTTCTTGTAGGAAAACCAAATGAAAAAACGCCCAGTTGGTAGAACCAAGAATGATGTGGGAGAATAACATTAACTATTGATTTGAAGGAATTATATTATACAGGGAATGATTGGGAAAGCATTAGTTCAGGATAGGGATGTACGGAGAGCTTAGGTCCTGCGGCTATGAACCGACGTGTTCGATAGTGCCAGTGAGTTAAGCTATAATAATAAATAATAAGAAGCTAAGAAGAATAGAAGAAGAAGAAGAAGAAGAAGAAGAAGAAGAAGAAGAAGAAGAAGAAGAAAAGAAGAAGAAGAAAGGAGGAGGAGAAGGAGGAGGAGGGAGATAAGGAGGAGGAGGAGAAGGAGGGGCGAGAAGAAGAAAGAAGAAGAAGAAGAAGAAGAAGAAGAAGGAGAAGAAGCAAGAAGAAAGGAGAAGAACAAGAAGGAAGAAGCACCAAGCAGGGGCCCCGAGAAAGAAGAAGAAGAAAGAAGAAGAAGGAGAAGAAGAGACGAGATAAGAAAGAACCGAAGAAGAAGAAGAAAAGAAGAAGGAGAGAAATAGAAGAAGAACCAGAAGGAGAAAGGAGAAGAAGAAAGGGAAGGAGGAGGAACAAGAAGAAGAAGAAGAAGAAGGAGAAGAAGAAAGAAGAAGGAGGAGGAGGAGAAGAAGAATAAGTCAGTAGAAGAAGAAGAAGAAGAAGAAGAATAAGAAGAAGAAGAAGAATGAGAAGAAGAAGAATGAGAAGGAATAATAAGAAAAGAAGAAGAAGAATAAGAAGAATGAAAAAGAACAAAATAGTAAAATAATAAGAATAATATATTGATGAATAATATTAATAATTGATAAGTCATAATAATAATAATTATAATAATAATAAATATAATCAATAATACAATAATTATATATAATAATTATAATAAAATAATAATTATTCTAATAGTAATAATAATTATAATAATAATAAATAATTATAATAATAAATAATACTTATAATAATTAGTAATAATAATTATTATTATCATATATTTGGTAAAAGAAACGAATAAATTCCCAGATAATGTATATTCCTTCAAATTTATTTTTTTTTGCTACAAAATAACCAACGTTTCTGTAAATACAGTTCTTGTTAAATTAAAATATTTCCCCCTTTTTCTGAAAAGAACAAAAAAGAAAAAAACCACAACGGCAGTATCATTAGCAATTTAACGAAATATTAATGTACATAACAAAATATAGTGTTATAAAACTATTAATCTTTAATCAAGTGATTTGGTGTTTACTTGATGATAATCCATATTTATATATTTACATATTAATCTGTACCCTATATAAGTTGCACTGCCCGATGCCTCGATTTGATTTATCATGAGAACGCAACTAGCAGGTTCAAGTGTGTTATAATTATTACGTTCTGATAAATTTTAAAATATGAATCCAGGAACTTGACTGCAGGTTGAATTAGTTTGGAATATCATCTTTAAGTTTCTGGTGAAATCATATAACTTCTTCAAACTCCGTGCTACACAATAGATCGGCTTTCTTATTTGCTTATAAATTTCCATACCGTCTAGGTGGTATTCATTACAAGATGGTGCTAGTTATTTGACATTTTTATAACAAGGTGCTTCGTTAACGTTTATTCTTTCTTTTTATTTTTTAACACTCCGCTTTGATTTTTTAAAAGTGAAGTGTGAGTCAGGCAAGGAATTGGCGCGAGGCCTGTCGCTCTGTGCAGTTTAATCTAGACAGAGTTTAATCTTTATACACAGAGCTATTGAGAAAGAAGGAGCAGACTTCAAACATTTATTTCTTCCAAACTACAAAAAAATAGAAACACAATTAAAACGTTCCTGGAAAGAGAAAAGTTCAAATTTCATTATTTTATGCATTCAATACGAGCACCATGTGTTACATGACAAATATCAAAACAGTGGCTCATTTCTTCCCACACACGAATCAGCTGGTCTCTAGTCATCGAATTCACAGCTTCAACAATTCGATGTTGCAGATTTTCAAGAGTGTCAGGCATAGGAGGAATAAAAACACGGTCTTTTACGGTTTCCCACAGTTAAAAATCACACGAGGTTAGGTCTGGTGACCTGGGAGACCACCGGCGATTAAGTTGATTTTCACCCCTCCTCTCCCAATCCAACGTCCTATTGAGTCGCCATTTTATACAAACAATCAACATGACAAGCAACAGCGCCAATGAGGCCGTGATCGGAACTTCAAACATTTCTTTTTCCAGGAACGTTTGAATTGTGTTTCTATTTTTTGTAGTTTGGAAGAAATAAATGTTTGAAATCTGTTCCTTCTTTCTGAATAGCCCTGTATAAAAATACGTGTCTGTGAGCCTGTCTGCTCTTTATAGACTCAAAAACTACTTGACCGTTTTGAGTAGGATTTTTTTTTTCCATCGTTTAGAGAATTTTTTTTTGGTCAACTGACGTATATAACATATTACCGTACATACTATAGGGCCGAAACTAAAAAACAGGGCATCAGTGCATTAAAAAGGTAGTTTTTTCGACGCTTAAATGGCTTACGTTGCCTAAACAATAACAAATATACTAAAGTAACCACACAGAATTGAATATCTCAACAAATTCTACAAAAAAGTTCGTGACAGCATATGTCTATCTTTCATGGATAACTCACAATAACCAATTTTGTTATTCTGCTCATTGATGCCAAGAAGATGAGGATAAGTAGATTTCCGAGCTACTCAGGGTAAATAATAAACATGGAGTATCTAAAAATAATTACAATATTTATAAATTGGTATTTATCTTTTCACTTACTCAACTAAACATAAAAAAAACCTTTATTTAGGCGTAGCAGCACACGCCGGGTTAATTACATTTTAATTATAGCTTGTTTAATTATAACGATGTACGAAAAAAATGAACCTCCATTACATTATTAATGAGTTGGTTGATATCTAACACTAAAGTCATTAACAATCGTTGCATACATTTTCTCCTCAACTACTTCTTCAGTAGGATGCGGTGGTCTAGTGGTTATGCTCTGTGTCGTTACTCCGGAGGGTCGCAGATTCAAACTTGGCCGGGGTCAATTAATTTTTATGATAGAAAAATCCAAGGAACAAGTCCTTCGGGAGGAATTTTAAGCTGTGATTTTCGGGCTCGTACAAAACCCTCCACCTGAGAAGAAGAAAAAAGGCGCTGCACAAATTTTAACCGGCTCTCTTCCATCCAACAAGAGACCCCAAATTGGCGGCTGGACTCAAGTCATGAAGCCAAAGAGATTAAATTGGTTTGGTCAAGAAATACCCGCTAATGGAGCTCCCTGTCTCAACGAGGGACTATGGGGTACATACATAGATATTTACATTTGTATTGAGTTTTCTGGACTAGGGAGGGGATGAAAGGGGTGCATGGAAGTTTCTTGTAGGAAAACCAGAAGGAAAACGCACAGTTGGTAGACCAAGGATGAAATGGGAGAATAACATTATCCATGATTTAAGTGAAGTAGATTATTCAGGAGATGATTGGAAAACATTAGCTCCGGATTGGGATGTATAGAGAGCTTATGTCCGCGCGGCCATAAATCTATTAGTTTGATAGAGCCAGTGAGTTAGCTACAGAAGGTGAGTGGTTTTTATAAAGATTGTGTTCTAAAATTTACTTCTAGGCCCAATTATTTTTTATTTTTATCATCTCGAATATACGTTAAAACAGCATTGTTTTTATTTTTTTTTCTGTAACTCAGTTTAACCTCTCAGCTTGTAGGTACTTTTTACATGCAACGTTCCGCACGGGACGACCTACTGGAGAGGGATTTTAAACTGTAGATCACACGCACTACTATTTTTACCTTACAAGGACATAGAAGGTCTACCCGATTGAGTGATCAGCCCCATGTCAGGGGCCTCCACCGAGACAACACAACATGAAGACGAAAAGCACAATTCACACATACATTCATACCAAAAAGGGCGAATATGACAATGATATTTATTATTATGGTCAGATAATATTCGGGATCCGCTTGAGAGTTATTGTTTCCTGTCATTTGTAAAACAGGTGAGGAAAAACACAGAAAAACCATATCCCATTAAAATTATCCCTATTAGGGATCGAAGCCAGTACCACCACGTACGAGGCAGCGACGCTACTCCGAGACTACAGAGGTAATTTGTTTTGAAAATAATAAGTAATTTAATAAATACTAATAACATTCATTGTTAAAACCGTTGAGGTGGAGAGTCATAAAATAAAATAAGTTAAAATATACCTTCTTAGGTAAGATCCGTCGTCCTCAACTTATAAAATATATATTCTTTATGCCTGTAGGCCTTTCAGAACATCCGTTCCATCTTCAGCAGGTCCCTCTTCGCTACAACATCCAGTATGGTGGTTGATGCTGCTGGTCCTAATGTGGTGTTGTCGTGACTAAAGCTTCTTCCTGACGATATCGTATAGTGGGTTGTTTAGTCTGGGACTGCTTTCATTTATTAAAAGCTTGTCTATTTCCTTGATAATTTCCAGGTCTTCCAATATATTGATTTTAGTTGGATTTCCCTCTTTGTGTACTATTGTAAGGGTTCATAGAATTAACTCAATAGAAGACACCCTTACAACAGTACACAGAGAGGGAAATCCAACTAAAATCAACATATTGGAAGACCTGGAAATTATCAAGGAAATAGACAACAAGCTTTTAATAAATGAAAGCACTCCCAGACTAAACAACCCAAAATACGATATCGTCAGGAAGAAGCTTTAGTCACGACAACACCACATTAGGACCAGCAGCATCAACCACCATACTGGATGTTGTAGCGAAGAGGGACCTGCTGAAGATGGAACGGATGTTCTGAAAGGCCTACAGGCATAAAGAATACATATTTTATAAGTTGAGGACGACGGATCTTACCTAAGAAGGTGTATTTTAACTTATTTTATTTTATAAGTCATTTAATATATATTCCAATTGTTATATTTTACTCATATTAGATGCCTCTAGTCCCAAGTGTCGTGGGATCAAACCCTCCTGAAGTCGATGGATTTTTACAATGCAAAAATCCAAAGGACAAATTCTTCGAGATGGACTTTATGCCAGGACTCCCAGGTCAGAAGATTTTCAGGCTTGTAAAAGGACAGCAAGCCTGAATAAAAATGCATGTGTGCAAAATTAAACCGACCTTCATCCATCCAGGTAATAACTTATTTCCCTACTAGATGTCTCATGGAGACGATGTGCAACCAATTGTTACTTTTGACATCTGTGGATAAATAAGCGTAACTAAATTAGCTTGGTTAAGAAACTCCCGCTAGTGAGCCTCTGTGTCCCTACGTAGGACGTATATGGCATATAACTTATCCCTTTATATAGCACTTCCTCTTAATCAACTTCTTTCACAGTAGTTTCTGCCCGTTCCTGGAATTCCCTCCCTCAAGATATCGGGGTTGCCGCACACTTGACACTTTTAAGTCAGGCATATACAATTATTTGTTGTTACGTAATTATTCTCAAAAACTAAATTTATTATATGTCTTTAATAGTCCTTATTTTCTCATTTTCTCATTTTTCTGTCTTGTACATTTTATATTTAATTCGTTTAATGTAGATTATATGAAAATATTTTGTAAATAATTATTGTATTGCATACATAGGCCTGCTATGTAATAATTTTGTTTATTGCAAATTAGATGTTATAATTATTCTTGTATTTTTTATATTCTTGTTGAGTGATAGACAAGGCCTTAAAATCTTAACTCTCGAAGGTTATATATATATATATATATATATATATATATATATATATATATAGGGGAACAGGGGGCAGAACGGGGTAGTGGGGCAGAATGGGGTACGTGTATTTTTCTCTCAGTATGTGGCACGATATATCGGAATTTCTCAAAAGTATCTCTGTAACGTCTCAGCTGCTTGTACAGATCAGTTTTTCGCCATCGGTAAAGTCTTTGTTACTTTTTTGCTTGTGTGGTCAGTTTTGAAGAGATTTTTGCAATATTACACCTTCTCTTCAGTGCATGCAAATACATCTAAGCTTCATTTGAATAATATCTAACAATTACTGTGTTAAAGATTTATTCCATTTTCTTTGTAAACATGTTTACTGCATTAGGTTTTGTTTCAAAATAATCCGGTCATAACGTCATAAATTATAATTGAGTTCGTGGGGCAGAATGGGGTAGGGCAAGACAGGGTACTACCCCGTCTTGCCCCATGCGGTCTTCATATTACTGACTGACTCTTTTCCTCTGTGTAGTTTCAAAATGGTGAGAAATTATAAAAATAAGACACAGAGAGAAGAATTGTCCCTTGTGTCTATGCTAGAAGCCGTTAATGGATCAATGGTGTACAAAATGGCAGCTAGTCAATTCCAAGTGCTTCAAACAACTCTGGACGACACGTGAAGAAAAAGAGAGAAAATGTGGATTACACAGTAAGGAAATCGATGGAAAATTTCTCCTGCGTTTTTAGTGAAGAGCAGGAAACCGAACTTGAATACCTAAAAAAATGGAAGCCCAACTCTTCGGCCTCAGTGTAAATGAATTTCGAGGACTTGCCTTCCAACTGGCGGAACGGGTAGTGCTTACGTACGTGCCTCAACAATGGCTACAGCCGTCAATGATTTTCGAAAAAACTGGGATATGGCCAGTTAATGTGAATGTTTTTGATGATGCAGATTTCTTGCCTTCTTCAACAACAGATATTCAGATTGCTTCTGATAGTAATAGCAAGGCAACACTTCCAAACCTCAGGAACATCTGACGTCAGAAACATTTTCCTTCCCTGAAAATCTAGGGTCGCCAAACCACAGTCATTTTCAAAGTGCCAGCCAAGAAAATATCACACCCATTCCAAAAGGGTCTCAAAAGAACAAGCGAGTTTAAAAAAATCGAGGCGAAAGTGCAATTTTGACATCATCAACATAGAGAAGTGCACTGCAACATTCTGAAAAGGATAAATTAGAAAAGAGGCCTGTAAAAAGATGATTTGCTTTACCAGAAAGTGACTCGAAACCAGGACCATCTAAAGTTAAGGCAGTCAGGTTAAACCTACCTAGTTCGAAAAATCATTCTGGCTCTGCCAAAAATGACGTTGAGGAAGATGATTGTCTCTACTGTCATGACTCTTCAGAAGAAGGCTGGATTAGATGTCCTTCTTGTCTTCAGTGGGCTCACAACTCTTGTGCTGGAGTCGATAGTGATGATGATGATGCCACTCATGTTTGTGTATTTTGTGAAAAATTAATCATTGTGCTATAGTTTATAAGTTTACTGATAAATATTATTAATTAGTAATGCAAAATACAAATAAAAAATTAGTACCCCATTGTGCCCCATCCATGTATTGCTCTAGTTTTATTGGATGTATATCCCCGAATTTTTTATTAATTTGTAATGTGATTATGTTTTTCTGTTTATTAAATATCAATGAACATATCCATATCAGAGAACAAAATTTTACTTATTTATAATGTAAAATACATTGGATCAAACATTAGATACCCCATTCTGCCCCACGTTCCCCTATATATATATATATATATATATATATATCGCTGTGATCTCAAGGTAGCGTGCTGCCTTGTAACGTAGCGGGCCCGGGTTCGATTCCCAGTCGGGACAGACTCCTGGGTGTTTTTTTTTTCTCACCTGTAAGACAAATGTCAGGAAGCTTATGGTCCAATGGTCCCCGAAAATCATCCGGCCATCACTATCATCTTTATCATTATCATCGTCATCCTTCACCGGTGTGGAAAACAACGGGATTCTACCACACCTATAATCCCCTAGTAAAGCTGCAAAGCATAGCAGTGAAAGACTTACCCTTGGGCAGAATTATCAGATATCAGAATTATTTAGATAGTTTTCTTGGGTTTTCCGCGTCGTGAATTCAGGGTTGGCCTCTGGTCACTGATTCCGACGTTTCGACACGATCCCAGATACCATTTTCAAGGAATGATAATGATTTCCTTGATAATGGCATGTGGAATCATGTCAAAACGCCGGAAGCTGTGGCCAGAGGCAAACTTTGAATCCATGACGCGGAACGCCCAAGAAAACTTTCTTAATTATATATAGGGCCTATACATATCCGCGCGAAAATCTAAAATATTATATATATATATATATATATATATATATATATATATATATATATATATATATAATTAAATATATTAGAAATAACCATTATTTTACGTGATGAAAATAGTGGAACATGGATTAGACCATCACACTGGCACACCATAAAGCTCTGATGATTTCAAAATGAGTTAGTTTGAGTTGGAAAAATGCTAAGCCGATTTTAATCCTAGTCGTAACAACAGGTGTTCAATAAAATGTGGAAAAACTCGTGTGATTTTTTTCCAGTAGAACACGCTTTTATTTTCTCTCTTTTTCTCGCTCACATTTAAAAGGGGTGATGGGTGGCACTGCATTGGTATATAGAGGTTTATATAGCTAATCCCATTTACACAGCTTGATGTATTACCAGAAGACCGAGTGCGTGAAGAAAGACATTAATTGAATGTGTAAAAACGAGAAGTGTACCAGGTCTCACTTGGGATACAAACTAGAAATAGATCCAAGCTACGTGCAACTTCGGTACAGTAATTTATTCACAATGGAAAGAGAATTTGATGTCGTAATGCTACAGTTTCAAATTCTATTCAATTTTGAACACCATTGCAATTCCATATAACGTTATCAACAAATCTAAATTACTCTTATCTCAAATAACGATATAAACAAATTCGAATTTCCATGATTTCAGATTGGAAGAAAACCTCGATAAAACAAAATAGAAATACATTGTTTATAATGGAAATGGAGAGACAAATGAGAGAAATTAAAAAAAAATAGCTTTGTTCAAGTATTTAGGAACAATAATTACAAACATATATTAAATATTTAAATATATATCCATTGAATAATAAAATCAAAGAATGTAGGGAGAAATGGTTCAGACATGTTGAAAAAATGAATGTAACAAGATTATCAAAAGCAGCATTCAACTACAAGCCAAGAGGTTCAGTGAATGTAGGAAGGCCAGTGAAAAGATGGACAGAACAACTGTGAGGCGGAACAGGCTATTTTGCCTAGCCTGTGAAATGAAGAAGTAGAAGAAGAAGAAGAAGAATTACAAACAGGAATGAGGTGCACAAAGAAATTAATCATAAGTTAGTTCATTTCTAGAATTCATGCTATTGTGTATTACAGGAACTCTTGTCCCAACTCCTTGAATTTTTTTATTCATTGATAATTTTCCTCAACATTGAGGTCTTTCTTCAACCAATCTTAATAATTAACATGGTAATTTTAAAAAAATACATAAATGACATATAGATTATCAGTTTGTAATACATAATTACAAATTTCACTTAATGAAAGTTCTCCATCGTTCTCTCTTATCTGTGTCTCGATCGTTACAACCAAATTTCCTTATTGATTGTTGAATGTTATTCTTCCAGGTTGTTCTTGGTCTTCCTTTTCTGCTCCTTCTTTCAATTTTTCATGTATGGACCAAATACGATTAGAATCTTAATTGGGCGGGACGGATTAGAGGTGTTCTCATATTTGGTAGTCTTCCACCCTGCATTCTTCTTACGTGTCCATACCATATTTACCTTTTGCGTTCAATCTCATCCATTATACTTCTTTCTGCATTCATCCATTTTCTAATTTCTGTATTTCTAATTCTTTCCATTCGAGATTTGAAAATTTTACAATCAAATTTCCGTCCTCGCTGGATATCAAACCAAGACCAGCTAGTGAGGAGGCAGGCATGTTACCATCTGCGGTAGCTCTCGTACATTAATCATTTATACTATCTTCTTCTTCTTCTTCTGCTTCATGAAATTAGGCCTTTTGACCTGTTTTCACATCAAGTGGGATTTAATGAATCCTCCCATCTAGTAAATGGGCGTCCAACATTTCTATGTCCAATTGGTTTGTACTTTAGTTACAGCTGAGGGATTCTATCTGTAGGCATTCTCTTGATATGTTCATACCAGTTGTTTCTCATGTTGTCAATTCTATTTGTTAAATTGAAATATTATTGAAATATTACGACTCGACCGAACTGGCAGAAGTGGCAACTCTTTCTCCAGAGTTTAAAAGGAGCCCATACTCGGGGTAACAGGAGTGAAGTCTCCAACGACTTAAGTCGGACGGAAAAACACCCCTTTGCTGCGGGGAGTCTCCACAGCAAAGAGCACGTCCAGAGGCTCTAAGGTGGCAGCCCCACCCCTCGACTGGCTCCTGCGTAACGCTCGTAACGTGACCAGGAGGAGAAATTTACAATAATGGCAACCATCAAGTGAATAACCGGAATGATCAACCTTAAGACAACCAGCGCAAGAAATAGGAATAAACGATTAGGACTTGTTAGAAAAATGAGAACTGCTACTTGGAAACGGTTAGAGGATTAGCAAATAAAGAAGAAGAAACTTCAAAATTGAGTTAACAAAAGCCAATGTAGATATTTGCCTTCTCACCGAAACGAAAAAAGAAAATGGAAAGGTACACTAAGGCATCATTTATACTATAATTTTTAAAAAGATATATAGACAATCTGTCATTACTGAAGAACGGGGAAAAAAGTGCGATATTTCTTAGGTTGAATATCAACGGATTATATATTGTTTACATTGGTCCACGTAAACAGCTGTAAGAGTGTACAGTCTGATAATGATAATCTCATCACTACATTCAATCTTAAAACTAATAATCTGTGAATACTGGAATGAAATTCTTGTATAGTTATGTATTATAACTTTCAAACTATAACATCCATTCAAAACAAATTGAAGAGTTATTTAATAACAAACTAACTTTTACACCTCACTGATAGTATTCTTTTAACAATTAATTATAATTTAATTTACGAAAATAGTATTAAGATTAACAAATATTTTCAGTTGTTTGTTTTAAATATTATTTAGCAGACAAATTGGTGTATATTTCATTATCTTCGTTTTTTTGTTTCTTCCATATACGTTAGATAGGGACAGTCTACCGAACAATTAAATTTATCTTGCTTGTGTTCTTTTTAATATTAGTTTTAGTCTTAATTTTAATCATCAATAATATTATGTCATCGATATTAATCTGTGTCCACCGCTGTGGTCTCGAGGTAGCGTGCTGCCTTGTCACACGGCGGGCCCGGGTTAGATCCCCGGTCGGGGCAGTTTTCCTGGATGAGGTTTTAATCGGGGTTTTTCCTCACCTGTAAGACAAATGTCAGGAAAACTTTAAGACCCAAACGGTCCCCGAAATCATATGGCCATCATCATCATCCTTATCATTATCATCGTCATCATCCTTCACGGTGTGGAAAGCAACGGGAAGCTACCACATCTACAATTCCCTAGTAAAGCTGCAAGCATAGCATGAAAATGCTATGATTGCAGTGAAGGACCTGCCTTCGGGCAGAATTACTATGGTTGGATGGATCTTAATCTCGTAGTACTTTATTGATCAAGTTTTTATTTAGTATTTAATACGAGTTAATTTTGATAGCTATATTCTAATGTATTACTAGGACGTTGTGGTCGGTAAATTTTGCTTAGATACCCTTTTATTCAGGCTTAAGTATATTTTACGAGCATGAAAAATGTCTCATTGAGTTGGTGTGTTCCCCGCGTGTCATTAATGACATCTGTGGGCAAACAAAGTAACTAAAAATTAAGTTTGTTTAGTAACTCCTAACAAAGGAGAGGCTATGGCTCAACAATGGACTACGCCATTTAAAATAATATTCTAATGTAACATAATATGTTTGTCATGGTAAGTGGAAGAGAAGGCCACAAGACCTTAACTCCACCAGGCAAAATTAATAAATAAATAAAATAAAGAAAATAAATAAATAAAAATAAATTCTTTTCGAATTGTAGTCTCGCCTGGAATATATATATATATATTTCATGTTTCTCAAGAAAACCTCTAAAATATGGATTTTCAAGTAGGGTATTTTTGTTATGTTTGATGTATCGGTGAGTATCTATACGCCATACAATCTACCCTGCAACGCGTGTTAGCGCACATTTCTCCGCTCTTTAGAGATTAGATTTAATAGAGTCTATAAATAGAAATGAAATAATGAATCGAGTCACGCAGGAACTGCGTAAATTAAGCGAATTTAAGGTTCGATTTTGCTGGTTTAGGGAATGTTTCGTTAAATAAATCTTATGTAGGGCTATACAGATTCAATGAGAAAAATTAAACACGGCGCCATTTGAGTGGCTTCTAAATTTATCTTTTCATACTATTTAACTTATGTCCCAAATGAGAGTCAATGACCAATCACGTTTCAATGAATTTTGATTTACAACCAATCACAGTTTCACCTCGAATTTATCAACTTATATATATTAAGATGTAAGAATCCCACAATGCAAGTGGCTCCCAGATTGTATATAATAGTGCCGGAATGTAAGCAAGTACCACTTGCGAGATTTAATGGGAAAAAATTGTAGCAATTGATTATACCACAATAAAAAAACACAGTTTGCACTTTCTAAAACGTATTATTTCCCAGGTTTTAACGTTCCAGAAAAAATATGATTGACATATTTACATCATAGGACGTCAGTTAAATTGATTAATAACCTATCATATTGGTTATAATATACTGATGTGTTTCATTTTTTCTCCACTAGGGTGCATTCTTACAACATTTATTTGGCAATATATATGATCTGGTTGCAGCGGATGAACAAATGAAATTAAATACATAAATATTTTAAAATAAATATATTTAAATAATTATTTTTAAGTAAACATCTTAATTTTATTCGTTAAATAGTCCTAACAAATGCCACTCTTGATTTCCAAATTCTCTAGATAAATTGGAAATCACTCGTGGCATTACTTACGATAAACATCCCTTCCTAATGGTCGGATTTTGCTGATTTTTGTACAGTATTCTCCTTATTTTATTTCAATGGTATACACCGAGATTCATTGGGAAACTCGGAAACTGCGGCCGCTAGAACGATATTTGGATTTTATCTTGAGGTTAATCTTCATTCCTAATTGACTGATTTTGATGGATAACAGACTCGTCCGAAAAAAATCAGAATAGCTACGGCTCCTAGAGCGTTACCCTACTTATGTAAGGTTATATATGAAGCGATTATCCAATATCGGTTATTATAATTTGCCTGATCGTGGCGCTAGGTGTCTCATCTCCTCCCAAGAGACAGTCCCGTAATTCCCTTTGCTGTGGCTATTGGAAATGGACAGTTGATGACAAATGAGGGATATTTTGAAGAAGTGGTTGAATTCAATTTCCTAGGAACAATAATTACAAATATTTGAGATGCACAAAGAAATTAAACATATGCAGTGGAATGCATACTATTATACCTTACAGGGATTATTGTCGTCCCAACTCCTATAAAACATATTAAACTGAAAATATATAAAACTGTTATTCTCAAAGTTGCATTATATGAATACAAAACATGGACTCTTACTTTAACCAAAGAGAAAAATTACAAGTATTTGAGAATAAAGTACTTAGGGAAATCTTTGGACCAAAGAAAGATGGACAGGAGAATGGAGTTAGACTCCATAACAGTGAGTTCCGTGATTTTTATAGGAAACTAGATGTAGATCTAATGATAATAGTTAAGCCTTGTAGACTGCAGTAGACAGAAAATGTGGCACGGAAGGGGAATGAAAGAGGGGCATGGAAGCTTCTTGTAGGAAAGCCAGAAAGAAAAACGCTCAGTTTATAGAGCAAAATGATGTGGGAGAATAACATTAACCACGGTTTGAGGGAAGTAGGTTGTACAGAGGACGAATTGGAAAACATTAGCTCAATATAGGGGTGTATGGAGAGCTGATGCCCGCGCGGCTATTAACTATGGGTTCGATAGTGCCACCGAGTTAGTTAGTTAGTTAATGGCTTTTACTTACGATCAATTCACCACCAGAGCTAACTGTATTACGCCAGTTTTCCCCATATATTATACATAGCTTAAACTGGCGTAATACAGTTACCTCTGTTGGTGAAACAGGTCCTTAGTGTATAAAGTGGTTTCTTACTATATTTTTTTTATTCGTGTGCTCTGTGAGTAAGTTTTAGTGACATTTTCATTCTATGAACGTGTAGGCTATATAAGTAACTCGGTGATAATATCATACTCTGGATTCATGACCGCGCGGACATAACCTTTCCATAATCCTATCCTGACCTAATATTTACCAATTATCTCCTGTATAATTAACTTTCTCCAAATCATGGTTAATATTACTCCCCTACCTCTTTTTTGGTCTACCAACTCGACATTTATCTTCAGGTTTTCCTGCAAGACGTTTCCATGACCTTCTTACATTCCCCATTCGTGCCCAACTCAAAATTAGAGATGATCTTATGTATATGTAAATGTCAACACAAACAGGGACAGTGTTCTTTTGTAGTATGAATACAAAAAAGAAGAGAAACCTTCCGGAAACAAGTATTAAATTCAGGCGGATTCTGGCCCTTAGACAATAGTGAAATAATGAGAAAATATACAAAAAAGCTTCCAAAAACAAGTAAATAAAATATATTTCGAACAGCTTCAACAAAAATGAATATAAATAGTGGCATGAAAGAAAAATGTAGCACATCGTGTTTATAAATGTTAAATTATCTATACTCCTGGCGCGACAGGCCTACAAGGACCTTAGCCTACCAGCCGGCTGCTGGCCTCACATCCACATGTGTCAGTCACAGATGTAGATGATAATCAGCCAGTGTAGGGGTGACATGTGGTCAGCATGTCGAGTCCCCCAGCCGTTATAGCTGGTTTTCTCAACCTGGAGCTGCTACTTATTGTAGCTACTCAAATGCATCACGATGCTGGGTGGGCACCGGTCCCAAACTGGCCGAAATACCATGAGAAAATGTCTTCCCCCATGGAGACTCGAACCAGCGCAAGTCCCGTAGCTCTGCGCCAAGACTTCCTGCCTTAACCACTCGGCTACGGCGCGGGACGTTAAATTATCTACTGTTTATTAATTTTGTTATTTAGTATGTCGGCCGCGGCGATGATCCTTGCCTCAAGTCTCGAGGGTCACGGGTTCAAACCCGGCTGGGGTCGATGGATTTTTATGATGGAAAAATCCAAGGAATAAGTCCTCAGGGAGGGACTTTAAGCCGTGGATCCTGATTCTGAACATTTTGATGCTCGTAAAAGAACCGCAAGCTTGAATAAAAAAGGCCTCTGTGCTAAATTTAATCGACCTTCATCCATCCAAGTAATACCTTAGTTACCAACTAGATGTCTCATTATGCTAACCACATGTCACTCGTTGGTATCTCTAGGTAAATAAGGTTAACTAAATTAGCTAGGTTAAGAAACTCCCGCTAATGAGCACAGGTCTCTACGCGGGACATATGGGGTACAACACACATTACAAATACTGTAATGGAGCATGCTGGAAAAACTCAATCTCGCGTTGGATTTGGAGTGACTATTTAACGAATAATACAACACCAGAAGCCAAAAATAATTATAATGTTTAATATTTATCAAATGTGAGGTTATGTATTCCGATCTTACTTCCGGGCGATTTCTAAGCCGGCTGTATAGTTATGAATAGCATATATTTACTAATAAATCTATTTGTTCTTGGGAAAAATCAATAACAGATGATTGTATGAGATATAACTATTAACAGCAATGCAGATTCATTATACAACATGTAATAAATGTTTTAGAGCAACAGAACTAAGTTTATTTCATCTGAAATTTTTTAAGTTGTTTTCTTTTGGCATTTCTTGCTGTATCAAATTGATCGTACACTGTTGAATCGATACCCTAGTCAAAGAAGTTAATTTGCGAAGATATATCTCATTACGAATAGGAGGAGGCAATTTTATCGGTCTATGAGATAAATAATCATGGTAATTTTCGATGCTACTAATTTGGACGAAGAAGGTTTGAAATAGCTTTTCAAACTTTTTTCTTGCGAAAACCCTCAATTATTGCAAAAATCTTACGGAATTCGTTAAAAAATATTTACGCGATATTGCCTTATATTTTAAAGCACATATAAATGAAATTTAAAAAATCATAAATCGTCTACATGCTTTTAAAGTCCAATGAGAAATATCACATACGAAAAATGTAACTATAAAATCACGATACTTTTTTTTATAAAACAGTCAGTGGAGTGAGGACTTGGTTCTGTCATTTGAGCGTGACCCTAATCTGTACTTCTACAATGAGTTATAGCTCCATAATATTCCTCAACAGTAGAGGTACCAGACGGAAATTACTGGGGGTCCCACAGCTATTAATCGACCGATTGCACATTGGACACTCGAAACACTATGGAAAGGGGGCGGTTAGTTGGTATATTCCCCAGACCGTACGATGCAAATGTTGCACATTCATTCACCATCGCTATTCTGAGTAGCACCTACCATTAACCCCACTATATGGCAAAGGGTTTTTTTTTCTGGTCGCAATTTAGAATATGGTGTAGACCCTCCATTTAGAATATTCTGAATAACGGGAGAGGTTCGTAAAAAAAGTGGAAAGGATCTAAATGGATTTAAGTGCTGTGTATATGCTGTATGCGATGGGTAATCAACGTGTATTGTAAAATTCTGTCAATCTAACTGTGTATTGTGTTGTTTTAAACGGGGGCGAAGTAGCCGTAACATGAATTATAAACAGAAACAATTTCCATGCATGGAACACTGTCAATAACAAAACACTTCTATTAAAATTCCATGAACCTCCGTGTAGAGCAAGATCCTTGTTTAAAACTGTACACTCGGGTAAAAAAAAAAAATACACACACACACACTTCCCGGAATGCGTGGAAGCGAATTGAATACTGACTGTTTAGACATTTTTTGGATTATAAATGTGAATTACAGATATGCCTTATGAGTCTTATTCTTTCTCAGCTCTACCAGCCCAGAATAAGTTTTGACTTCATTCAAATTCCTCCTCCATTCATTTCTTTTTTCATTTTGTCATGGTCACTGTCTAACTTTAAAAACCAGATATAATAAGAACAGTTACCGTAAGTCTCGTAGACTGTGATGGGCTGGACATGTGGCACGAATGGGGAATGAAAGAGAGAATGGAAACTTCTTGTAGGAAAACCAGAAGGAAACGTCCAGTTCATAGATCAAGAATGAGGATAACATTAACCACGATTTGAGGAAGTAGACTATACAGGGGATGATTGGAAAACATTAGTTCAGAATAGGTGTGTGGAGAGCTTATGTCTGTGTGGTCACGAACCTACGTATTCGATAGAGCCATTGAGTTAGACCATTTTTTTTTATTCCGAGCAATGGACCGTATAAGTTATAGGCTATAAATGTGTCCCAATCAACTTAGTCTATAGGTCCTATAATTATAATATCCTCAACTCGTTCCAAATCAGGGTCGGGTCGAGGGATTACATGAGATGAAGTCTCCTTATTTTTAGAGGTTTGTGAACTTAAAGGGTGCCTGTGGCCACGCCTGGCGCACGGTCACATGGGCGGATGAACGAAATGGATGAGATGAGCGTGGAGAAATAGTACAATTAAATCTGTGGCATAGGAAAAAACGCGAGACACCCCGTGAGAAAACCTACCCAAGCTTCGTTTTTCGTCCACCACAAAACCCACATGTAGTGACCGAGACCCAATCTCGAGATCCAAACGGGGAGACGCGTGCATCTAACTGCCAACCCCACGGCGCCGCCTTCAGTTTAAATGGTTTTATAGCCTATATATTTTACAATATCCTGTCCTTTACAAATAAGTTTTATTTCTTGAATATTTTTCGTTCTTCATTTGCGACTTTCACTTACTGTCCATACATTTTTTTCAAAAAAAAAACTTTATTTCAATTATCAATATCAATAATCCAGTTTACGGGCAAAAATAGAAAGTTAAAAATCCTCTTCTAAAATCCGACTTAATGCTAATTCGATGGATGAAATGAGATTAAGCTCATTAACTGAATATGCCAACCACACCATCAATAGATAGGGAGATAGATAGTGTTGGCGGTGAGCGATCCGTTTTCATTCTCCTTTATAGGTAGAACCCCGGGTTCCTGTAAAATACATTAGCCCCGGTTTAAATTTTGAATTTAATATTGAAGTTTATGACGATGGTAGCAGGGTGAAGACGGAAGCGGACCTTTTGGGGTTCTATTCCAGCATTTGCTCTTGGAGTGAGGGAAACCTTTCAAAATGAAGTGAAATGAATTGGATGATACGAGCATGAAGAAGTGGTGGAATGAAGCTTTTGGCAACAGAACACGATAAAAGCCGTCGGTATAGCTCTCGGGGTCCAAGCAAATGAGCAATTCCACCACGATAAGATAAAAATACCACGTAAGGATTATTATTAATAATAATAATAATAATATTATTATTATTATTATTATTAATTTTTAACAATGAAGTTATTTAAAAGTTTCCTTTTTACATTTGCGAGTATTGATCATAATATTTATCCTGAATTTCAACTTCACAACGAGGCGGATTTCGTTGAATATGTCAATTTTTTCTGGTAAAGATCAAACAGGATATTCTATTGTTTATATGGTAATCGATAGTTAAAATTTATATCGTGGCAATTTAAGTTTTAAAAGTGGGGTTGAAAATTATAAAAAAAAGAAAGAAAAAAGAGGATGAGAAAGAAAATGGGAGGAGAATTGGAATACATTTTCATACATAGGAAGGAGGGGGAAAAAGCACTTGGACCATTCATCATTTACGTATAGCCTGTGTCAACTCAAAAATATTCTAAACCCTCCGCAAAAGGGTATATCCAACCACCCACGTTGAAAAAATACACACAATAGACTGGAGTTAAGGGTCACGTGGAAATTCGCATGTAACCTGCAACATTGCGCGCACTGTCACCGGCAGATAGATGGCCATTCAGTGCGTGAGAGATCTCCGGCCGTAATTTGCTTGCCCTCTGACACTGTACACAAAAACCCGGGAGGCAGTGATAACACCAGCTCACTTATATATTCCGACAAATAATCCAGTAATTTATTACAATGATATTGTAGAGTTGTGACGTTAATACTACATTTCATTTGTATTATAGTCTTTCTGAATCCTGTTAGATATGTTTATATGCATTCCGTTTATGATGATCTAAGTTCTCTTCCGATTCTTAACTGCCACAATTCCGTATTTTCACAAGTCTTCCAGTATTATTAAGTCCCTTTCTTCTCCCTAACCATTTCGCCACCTCGTCATTTTCCATCATCTTTCTCCTTTTATTTCTGGTGCTTAACTTCTTCTTCATTCTTCCATTATAGGTTTAAACCTGTTCTTTATTCAATTATTGTTGCCTCAACTTGGATCGTCAAACTGCCGCTTTCTGGGACTTCCCTGTTGTCTTCTGCCCCTCTTGAAGTCTTGAAAATTCTATTGTTGTCCATCCTGCTTATATGCGCATTGCATTCTTGTTTTCTCCTGTATACTCTTAATATATTCTTCTTCTTCTTCTTCTTCTTCTTCTTCTTCTTCACGGTTTTAGGCTTATTGCTGGTCTTTCTATCTTTTCTTTGGTCTTCCCAAACTACTTCTTCCTCATGGTGAATAGTTGTGTGCTGCTTTTGGTACCCATACAGTAATATTATTCCTTTATATCTTTGATTGCACATGTTTCTCTGATACTTTTACTCCTTTCTCTATCCCATAAAGTTTTCCCCGCAATTTTACGAAGTATTTGCATTTCTGTTGTTTCCAATAATCTTTGTTTTTACGGTATCTGTTCTTGTTTCTGTCTGATAATTTACAACAGATGTTACTACTGTTTTATAAATTCTGGTCTTAGTTTCTGTTTATTATTATTATTATTATTATTATTATTATTATTATTATTATTATTATTATTATTATTATTATTATTATTATTATTATTATTATTATTATTATTATTTCCAAATTGTGTCATTGGCATCCAGCAATTAGATTCCCTTCAATAACCTGTTCTCTGACTTCTTCTATATCCATTCATAGTATTCTGCCAGAAGGCAGGTTCTTCACCGCAATCATAGCATTTTCATGCTATGCTCCCTATTAATCTATTAATCTACTGTCATTTTCTTCCACGTCTGTCATTCCAATCTCCATCCCCTATCCCTTTTTCTCTGAAGCTAATCAAAACATCATCAATCCATGTTATTTTAGCTATCATCTTTCTTCTTCTACCAAGTGGCAAACATTCTTTGGAACCTGTCTTCTGTTATTCTTTGTACATGCCCACACCAATTTAATTGTTTGTCTTTTTACGAAATCCTCAATTTAAGTTTGAACATTCATCTTTTGAAGCCATAATGCTGAAAATAATGAGGATGAATAATGACAAATCTGCAATATAAAAAAATTAAATGGCGTTTATGGGATCAGAATATAAGTTATAAATTAAACATTTTAAAGAGAATAATGACTACAATGGCAAACGGTGCACAAACACGGAGAATGGAAATGGGTCTTAAATTGATACATAATTGGAAAACAAATTGAAAAGGAGCACTGTGGTGAGATAAAGAGATTTGAATAAACCTATTGCAATATAATTTTGGTATATCACAAGAAGATACGGGAAAATAAAAATATTTGGAGATATACATTAATGAAAGTTGTCCAAAATTCGGCTATCGGATGTAATAACATAGCATACAAATAAATAAACGTTTATATATATACATATAGGCCTACATCCATCCATAATAATTCTGCCCTAAGGCAGGTCCTTCACTACAATCATAGCATTTTCATGCTATGCTTGCAGCTTTACTAGGGAATTGTAGGTGTGGTAGCTTCCCGTTGCTTTCCACACCGGTGAAGGATGATGATGATGGCCATATGATTTAGTGACCGTTTGGGCCTTAAAGTTTTCCTGACATTTGTCTTACAGGTGAGGAAAAACCCCGATAAAAACCTCACCCTGAAAATCTGCCCCGAACGGGGATCGAACCACCCGGGCCCGCTGCTTGACAGGGCAGCACGCTACCTCGAGACCACAGCGGTGGACATATATATATATATATCCATCCATAGTAATTCTGCCCGAAAGCAGGTCATTCACTGCAATTATAGTATTTTCATGCTATGCTTTCAGCTTTTCTAGGGAATTGTAGGTGTGGTAGCTTCCCGTTGCTTTCCACACCGGTGAAGGATAATGATGATGGCCATATGATTTCGGGGACCAATTGGGCCTTAAAGTTTTCCTGCCATTTGTCTTACAGGTGAGGAAAAACCCCGATAAAAACCTCACGAGGAAAAAAACTGCCCCGACCGGGGATCGAACCCGGGCCCGCTGCTTGACAAGGCAGCACGCTACCTCGAGACCACAGCGGTGGACATATATATATATATATAAACTCGGTTTTGATGGATTTGTGGTCATATTTCTTGCCCCTTGTTCCGAGGGTCGTGAATTGAATCCGTCCAAGGTTGATGAATTTTTAGAATGGAAAAATCCACGAAACGTATCAACCGGGAGGAACTCTAAGTCTGAAGGTTTTCGGGCTTGTAAAAGAACATCAACCCTATATTAATGCTTCTGAGCAAAATTTAACCTGCTTTCTCATTCAAGTAATACTTTAGTTCCCTAATAGATGTCTCATTGACGCGTAGTGCTGTCCACATGTCATTTGCTGACATGTGTAATTGAAATAATTCTAACTAAACTGTTTATTAATTTAGCAGGTCTCACAAAGCTTCACATCATCTTCCTGTTCCCATGTAACTACTGTCATTCTCCTCCACGTCTTTCATTCCAATCTCCATCGTCAAATCCTTTTCCATCATCCTACTCAAAACACCGTCATTCCATATTATTTTTGGCCAACCTCTTCTTCTACCAAGCGGAATCCATTCTAGTTTTTCTTCTTGAGGTTCAGTCTTCTGTAATTCTTTTTACATGACCAAAACCATTTTGTTTGTTTTTTCTTTTATGAAATCCACAGATGAAGTTTAAACGTTCATCTTTTTTTTAATTACACTGTTTCTTATTTTATCTCTTTTAGAAATTCGAGGCTAGCTTCATGTTGATTTGTTAAAAAGCTCAGGAACAAATGCCGTTAGGATTTAATAATTAAATTAGCTTCGTCAAAAACTCCCACTAGGGAGCACGTATGTCCTCACGCGGGACATACGTGGTATATTATACATGCATATAATAATTTATCGCATCCTTATGAAAGAGTAATAAAAGCAATATAGCTCTATCTGTTGTTAAGACTGATTTGTAGTAAAAATTGTCGGTTATAAGCATTTAACTTGCCCTCCCTTCTATTTCCGTCATCGCAGAACACAATAGCTTCGTTACACAGGAGAAACAAGTGATACCAACCAATTTATCATTGTTTATATTTGTGATTTATTATATTGCCATCCCTTTCCTCTACGCATATTTTACAGACTGAAATTTTAAATCATAGGAGAAAATAAATAACCATAGCTGAATATTAGATTTATTTTCATATCACTCACTTGCATTTAAAAACCATAAATTGCTTTCTAATATGAGCAAAAGGGTTGGACCTTCAACATCAATGACAAAGCGACCGTACCTCCTAGAATATTTTATCAACGTCAGTATTTCAGGTCATATATGAAAGTCTTGATTGATTAGATCTTGCCTTAATTTTTTACACACCCTATCATGGAATGACACGAGAATCATTTAAACGACAGCAATCACATTTATGGTTATTTGTACAAGACAGCTGATGATGAATTGTTGTCACTCCGACGTAATCTTTCTAAAAGTAGGATTGCAATTTTCTACCCGCTTATCCTTAAAGATTCCGATAAATTTTACATTACCTAAAACATTAAGCCTGTAAGCAAAATAAATCTGTCATTTCAAGTACATATTTGAACTGTGTCGCTAATGATATCAGCTGTTAATAGAGCGTTGTTATATAAAATGCTATATACCTTGTTCAGAAGGAATAATTTTATTATAATGATGATGAATAGTCGGCCGCGTTGGGCTTAGTGGTTATGTTCCTTGTCTCTAGTTCCGAGGGACGCGAGTCGGCCGGGGTTGATGAATTTTTATGATGTGAAAAATCCAAGGGCCAAGTCCTCCGGGTTGGACTTCAAACCGTGGTCCCGAGTCTGAAGATTTTCAGGCTCGTAAAAGAACTGCACGGCTGAATAAAGGGGCCTCTGTGCAAATTTAAACAACCGTTACCCTTCCAATAATACCTTAGTATGCCACTAGATGTCTCACTGATACGTTATGCCCATGCCATATTACTTGTTGATATCTGTAGGTAAATAAGCGTAGCTAAATTTGATTGGTTGAAACATTTCCACTAGGGACCACCCTAATGTCCCCACGGGAAGCACGGGGTATATAGATAGATGATGATGATCATCTCCCATACAGCTGTAAGATCTGTTGTTCTGTTACGATCTCAAGGCAGGATTTTCAATACATCTCTTTCTCGGCATAAAGTCTCTTTCCATGAGGGCGGTAGTGAAACGTGGCTTTTGGGATTCTATTCTTGAACATAGGGCTATGTTGTACATGGGTTTTCCAATTTTACTGATATTCGTTTATAAAATGGGTAACTGATTTCTAACTGGAGTTCATGCAAGAGCTCTTCATATCCAATCGGGAATAATCCGCTATCGATCTCACAAACTTCATCTCGATGTGATACTATTTATAATGTATAGGCCTAACTATTATGCAAGATATGGACGTTGCTAGAATAAATTAGAATAATCAATATTCTTAATGTTAGAATACATAACAAAATTATGAACTGGTATCAAAAGGAAGTAGCGGGATCAAACCCGGCTGGGGTTGATGGATTTTTAGGGTGGTAAAATTCAAGGAACAAGTCCTCCAGGAGGGACAGTAAGCTGTGGGCCCGAGTTTGAAGATTTTTTGGCTCGTAAAAGACCCTCAAGCCTAAATTAGTGCATGTGAACAAAATTTAAGAGACTTTCATTACCGAAGTAATACATTAGTTATTTACTAGATGTCTCATTGAGGCGATGAATAGACCATATTACCTATCCGCTGGTCCTTACAATGACATTTTAAACTTTCGATCACACGTATAGTTTTTATTTTGACTACACAAGGGCCTTCCTGAATGTATGATCAGCTCAATCCAGGTCTACTCTGAGACAGCACGAGTATTTAACACAAAACACACCATTAACTCACACATTTATGCTAAACATGGCGGTAGTGGTCAGGCTCAGGAGGACTTAGCAGACAACTATTTTTGCAGAAAATTAACATGAAATGCCAGTCGGGTCATTAGTCCTCTGTGACGACTGCGTTTATACCCACAACATGCTTCTGGTACTTATTTTCGATCGAGGTTGAGTCGACTCCAGGAGAATAGTGCTACCAAGAGTTTATAAAACACTCCTGTTCGTTGATCGAACCCACTTTTACTATATTGCCTTAAGCAACTAATGTCTGTATTATTAGTGTTACTTTATTATTATTATTATTATTATTATTATTATTATTATTATTATTATTATTATTATTATTATTATTATTATTATTATTATTATTATTATTATTATTATTATTATTATTATTATTATTATTATTATTATTATTATTACATGGAAGCATCCTGTAGGAAATCCAGAGGGAAAGCGCCCATTTGGTAGACCAAGAATGAGGTGGGTGAATAACATTAACTATGATTTGAGGGAAGTAGATTATACAGAGGATGATTGAAAAACATACAGGGGATGTATGGAGAGCTTATGTCCGTACGGCCATGAACCTACGGATTCGATAGTGCCAGTGAGATAGTTATTATTAGTATTATTATTATTATTATTATTATTATTATTATTATTATTATTATTATTATTATTGACAAAAATCATATTAGGAAAAATAGAATAAAATGTTTGGAAGGATATGAACACCTCATAAGAATGGTAGAAGAGAGAATACCAAAGAAGGTCCTTAATTGGAAAGGTAATGGAAGAAGTGGAAGATGCAGGCCTAGAGAACGATAGATTGATGGAGTGAAGCTATAGATTTGAGGGAATAAGATGCTATAGACAGGAACCTCTGGCAACAAATCACTTTGTGTTGTAGGAGAAACACTGTATTGTGGAATATCCTAAATAAAAAAGTATCATTATATTGTTATTATCATCATCGTGTTTAATTTAATGTATGCAACATCTTCCTGTGCCCAATATTAAGTTTTGATTCTCATTCTCCATTCATCTCTATCTTTCCAATCACCATCCTGCAGTCCTTTCTCCTCATCAAATTCATTATTCCCTCTATCCCTGTGGTCTTAGGCTCCCTCTTCTTTTCCTCCGATTTGGAAATCACTCCAAACTCCTAACTGGCAATCTATCTTCATTCATCTTCTTCACGTGTCCAAACCATTGTAATTGTTTACTTCCCACAAATTCTTTAATGTTTCATTAAAGTTCAATTTTTATCGGATAATATTGTTTCTGATGCTGTCTAATTTAGAGCATCGTGCAGATCATCTTAAAAAATAATTTCTATAGATTGCAATTTTGACTTTAATTTGGCGTTTATAGCCATGTTTCTGCTCCATAGGTCACTAAACTTCTTACTATTGACTTATAAGTATGGATTTTAGTTTATTTGAATATCTGTTTATCCCACAAAATTTCATTCAACATTGCTATTGCAGATCGACCTTTAACCACGCTTTTCGTTATTTCCAAATCATTGCTTCCATCTTCATCAATTCCAACTTAGAAATATTAAATTTTGTTATAAATACTAATGGTACTTTTGAAATCTGCTAATATCAAATTTTCTCCGCTATCACCAATTACCATATATTGAGTTCTACTTACATTAATTTTTAATCCTCACTTGTCATATTCTTCCATTCATTTCCTGGTCATATATTCAATGTCATCATAAACTTCAGCAAATAAAAATTCATCATCTGCCAATTGTAATGTGTATATAGTGTTGATATTCCCACATTGCAACATTTCTTTTTCCACATTTTTAAGAATTGTTGAAGACTCATTTTAAAAAGTGTAGGAGGTAAACAACATCCTTGTTTTAAACCTTTAGTTACGTGGAATCCATTGGGAAATTTGTATATGATCACTCAGGGATGTTTATATTATACACATTTTATTTCAATTTATTGTACAATTTTGTGTGTACAATGGTATTTACAATGTTTGATATTTTACTATCTCGGAGTGGAGTTGATGAATTACTTCCGCCCACGTGTTTTTAATATCACCTTCGCGAACTTTTACTGACGAACTTGACTATTGCAGAACGTAGGAGCGTGAGAGTGTTTTCACACTCGTCCTTGCCTTATAAGGGCGATGACTCCTCCCATCCCCACTCCGAGTGTATATGTTATTCATTATAGCTTAGAAGGGTAGGTACCATTCGTTTGGGTTTCTATGTTGAATAGACTCGTGTGCACGTTTGTGCGCCTTCCAGTTATTACTATTAATGGTACGTTTTAATACTCACGAGTCTATTACTTCTTGCCACAAACTTTAGATCTAAATTATTGTACAGATTTTGTATATCCCTTATTATAAACTATTATCATTATTCATTATTATTATTATTATTATTATTATTATTATTATTATTATTAAAGACGAATGAAAGGGCGGCATTAAACTTCTTGCAGGAAAACTAGAGGCAAAGCGCCCAGTAGATACAACAAAAATGATGTGGAAGAATAACCATAACCATGATTTAAGGAATTAATTTATTCAACTGGAGATGATTGGAAAACTGAGAATAGAGACGCATGGAGAGCTTGTTGACGCACGGTCATGAATCTCTAGGCTTGATGCTGACTGATTTAGTTCAGTTATTATTACTATTATTGTTAATAGTAACATTATAATTATATTTTTTGAAATGAATTAAATTTAGAATATTTTAATCATAAATTAGTCACTGTTTTTATTATTTTTGTAATTTTAACTTTAGGTGGAGTAAATGGTTTAGAAATATCTGTACAATTCTTGACTCAGAAAAGAAAAACTTCGCAACTTTACCTTGTAAAATAATCATGTCTTCCCTTGAAAGATTTGTTGAAGCCTTAGAAGTCCGACCTTTACCCTTTTCTCTCCCCAAAGTAGAAGTCATTCTCTCTGTTACACGGTTGTGGTCGTTAAAACTTTTGCCCCAGGGTGTAAACTCCACAACTTGAACCTCTCTTCTTTTTTTATAAGGATTCTGTTTCCTTCCGACTTCCTTCCTCCTTACATTCACTATTACTTGCTTTCCAATGCAACTTACTACTGGTGAAGGTGTCTTTACGCCCGGTCAACCCGGGTTCACTTCTACAGCATCCAGCTTTTATCTTCTCTACTTGTTCTCTATCTCACTTGCCTCTGTGTGTGACGTCACGATCGATCTGTCGCACGCGCTTCGGATGCTGCAGATACAACACCCATGCAACATGCATATGCACTTGTCTTGTACAAACTTGAATTCAAAATTTCTATATAGTGTTAAGAAATATTAACGATAATGATGACAGTAATAATAATAATAATAATATCGATAATAATGATTAGGCTATACGTATATTTATATTCAGATTCTCAATGTTTACACATCTTTGTGCTTAAAGTTTTAATTTCCTTCTCCACTCGTCTCTATAAATCCACTCCAAGTCCTCCAGTCCTCTTGTTCTCATTATAGTTCTTATTTCTTGCATCCATGGATTTCGAGGTCTTCTCTTCTTCTTCTATTCCGCGTGGATACCATTCTGATGTTTTTCTGGGTAACGTTTCTGCTTGCATTCGTCGTACATTTCCATACCAATTTAATTGCTTATACCTTATATAATTTATTGTAACTGGAAATACATTTGGCCCATTAGATCACAAAAGTTAAGCATAGAACAAATCGCATATAATATTATATATATATATATATAATAAAATGGAGAGAACATGTCTTACGAATGCCAAACACTAAGATGGCAAGAACTGTTTTATATTACAATCCGAATGAACAAAAAAAATATAGAGAGATGGCATGAGCAATTTTCAGTCGGAACAGATCAACAGATCTAATCCTTGAAGACGATTATAATATTTTTTTTTTCAAATGCCCCTGGTTTGTCTTTCGACATTCCTGGTTTCTCTCCTGGCATGGCGTACTTGTAACCCACTTCTGAGGCTGGGGCGCCTGGAAGGCGGGGTTACGTTGCCCCGATGATATGATGGGTGATGATGATGATGAATATGGTGCGCCAGGAGAGTCCCTAATCCTAAGCTTAACCTAAGATGAATATGAATGATGATGATTGCGATGGCCATATGATTTCGGGGACCGTTTGAGCCTTAAAGTTTTCCTGACATTTATCTTACAGGTGAGGAAAAACCCCGATAAAAACCTCACCAGAAAAAACTGTCCCGACCGGGGATCGAAACCGGGCACGCTGCGTGACAAGGCAGCACGCTACCCCGAGACCACAGCGGTGGACATATAAACTAGTATTGAATATATAATATTAATTTTTTCTCGTTATGACTTATTTATTTTTATTTTTAATATTGAATATTCATTTTTTTACGTATGACTTACTTATTTATTTTCAATTTTGAACATCTTGCTGCTCTCCTCAGTAAGTCCATTTCCATCGACATAAACCTCTGTTCTAAGTTTTTGTTGAATTTTCATACTTCAACTCCATATGTGACAGTAGTTCTCACTATTAAATGATATCTTTGTAACTTACTGTAATAATGACATTATTAATAATTAGGGAGAGTATTTATATGTACAAAAGTTAAGATTGTAACATGGTATAGTCCTAATGTATAGTAAATTTTTTAAATGATTGGTAAAGACTTATATGGAAATCATAATGACTTCTCGTAGTAGAATACTCCCATTAAGTATTGTGAACACAAGTTTCGCTTTTACGGAGGACTAGGGGATAAAGAGAGGAGAATCTCTGCTTTCTCCGGAAGGTGTGCCTAAGTAGTTCAAATGTACAGCGCCAGCGTATAAAGTTGTAGATCTTGAATTCAAATCCCGTTATAGGTGCATATTTTAATATCTAGTTATGTTAACCAAAAATTAAATTTACTGTTGTAAGGAATATATATTTATTTTGTTAAATTGGAGTAACTCGATTTCAGGTGGCAGCTTATTTAAAAGTGTATTTATTTATATTTTATTTTATTTAACCTGGTGGAGTTATGGCTATGTGGCCTTCTCTTCCACTCAACAGGACAAATACAGTGCGATCAGTATAGTATTGGACAGCAGACTCGGGGTTTGTGCTGTGCGGTGACGAAGGCTTACACATGCAGACACGGGACTTGAAATGTGCGCAGACTCAACAGTAAACAAGAACATCCCACGCATTCACGATCGCAGTCAGATTGTATGCTTCGAGTGGCTGAGGTGGTGGCTCGCTTTCCTTGTGTACTGAATGGCGTGTGTATGTTATTTCAATTTTAAAATTTGTATCTTATAAAACAGGCGTGTGTAAGTGTAAACTGAATGGCGTGTGTATAAGTGTAAAGTTTAAACTGTATAATGGCTAATAATTTTTCTACTGAACAGCGTGTATTTATTTATGATCAGTATTTGTTAACTCAGTCTGCCAGTCAAGTACGAATACTTTTTGAAACACGATTCCCGGGTGTAAAAATTCCGTCACGTTCAACAGTCAATAATCTATACAACAAATTTTACAAAGAGGTGTCAAGAAATGTATGGGCAACGAAGATGAACAGTTCCACTAACTGCTTCAATAAAGTTGGTAAATACGACAATTTGTAAAATAGTTACGAAAATGTGTGTGGTTGTATCACCGCGATCCTAGGCTGTCCGTTCCCCGCCGCGAGTGCGTCAGCAGTGTATAGTTAATCCCCGCTTCTGCTGTCCAGTGCTATACTGATGGCACTGTACATGTTACATTCAGGTACAATAATCACAATAAGTGTCGGAGTGCTATGAAAATAAATTATGGATAAGAGTAAGTTATTACCTATTAGCATAGGCTTACTGTTGTGTAATTTGACACCATTTTAAATAATATCGACCGACTCATTATTCCATTACTTTAAAAAAATAATTAAATTAATGTATCTTACAGGAAATATTACCAATTTGAGGGTTAATTAAATTATATAGTATACATTGCGACGAAACAAACATGACGGTTGCTGTGTAGTGAAATTTCAATTTCCGATTTCAAGTAACCCCCCAGAATGCTACAATATTAAGTCATCATCATCACCTTCAAGGTATGGGCCTGTTGGCCTCTTCCCCTCCCCGATGCACGTCCTTCCAACGTCGTTTTGTTCTTCCTACATTTCTTCGGCCTTGAGGTTTATAATGAAGCATCTAAGTTATTTTGATAAACGATTATTTGGGATTCTTTGTACATGTTCAAACCAATTACATTTATTTCTGTATATTCTCTCGTTTATATTATATATTTTTAATTCATCTCTGATATCTTGATTTCTGTTTCGATCTCTTAAAGATACACCTGCAACGGATCTCAGAAATCTCATTTTTATTGTCTCAATTTTATGTGTATCAGAAATCGTTAAAGGCCAAGTCTTAGGGTCGGTTTCACCAACAGAGGTAAACTATCTTACGCCAGTTTAAGCTATGTATTATAAATGGGGAGAAACTGGCGTAATATAGTTACCTCTGTTGGTGAAACTGACCCTCAGTCCTGTATGTTAACATTGGCACGGTTACTGTTTCGTATAATTTCAATTGAATTTCTCTTGTGTTTCCATTATATTAATATTAACAATATTAATAGTTATTTTTATAATAGTTAAATAACTTTTTATAATTTTTATAGCAATATTAATAGATATTTTTTTCATTAGTTTTTTTGATCCCTTTATGTTTCGAAAGATATATAATTACATCCAAAAATATAACTCCAGCTTAATGACTGACGTTAGTTAAGGGGTCGAAACTTTCGCTGTTTTATTTCAATAGCATATATTGAGGTTTGTTGCGAAAAATGGAAAATTGCGATAGCTAGAGCCATATATAAACTTGGTTTGAGGCAAACATCTACTCTTAATGATCCGATTTTTCTGGTTAACGAATTTTACCTTACTTTCTTTTAGATTTTGGTTCCGATAAAACAACGGATGGAGACGCATATATAGATATTCATTCATTAAACATTATGTGTATCCAGTCGTAGGTGATGACACGAATCCATTGCATACTTATGCCTGAAGTTGTAATGGAGCTACATTGATGTACTTGCAGTTTATGTGGGACATTTCTCAATATGAGAAATATAGATATGTATATATAAATTTTGGTCATGATAATTTTTGGTGTCTTCTAGATAGAATCGGTGAAGATCTGTAAAAATAAAAAAAAATAATTAGAACTTCAATAATTACATTCTTTAGAAATTCGTTAAAAATAACAGAAAAGTGTTTGTGAATTTAGATTCACTTATGCTCACCTAAAGCTAAAATTCGCAGCAGCCTCTATACTTTACACTACGGCTTTCTGTGATCTCACCCCAGCAGTGTCCGCCACAAAACCCGCAGCACCAAACTCTAACCAACTAGTTTCTCTCCTAGAGTCTAAAACCAAGTTAAGGGGTCCTTGATATTCACTAGTGATCAAAAGCTTTCCTAGTATTACTACAAGCATTAGGGGACTCCAAACAACCACTAAATACCATCAGTATAAGGACAAGAGTACTCTTGACACCAAACTTTCTCTTCAAAATATCAAGTAACTTTCTATCTGAAATCTGCACACTGTGAGGAATGCAAAAAAAATACATCACCCGACCGGGTTTGAACCCGTGACCCTTGTTACCAGAGACAAGAAAACTAACCTTTAGATAACTGAGGCCAATTATATATGATATAAAATTATAATATAAAAATATATTCAATATAAAATATATAATATAAAACACATGCGATATAAAATATATACGATGCAAAATATATACGATACAAAATTATATACGATGCAAAATTATATAACTAACTAACCAACTGGCACTATCGAACCCTAGGTTCATGGCCACGCGGACAGAGGCTCTCCATATGTCCCTATCCTGAGCAAATGTTTTCCAATCATCCCCTGTATAATCTACTTCCCTCAAGTCATAGTTAATGGTATTCTCCCACTTCATTCTTGGTCTACCAACTGAGTGTTTTCCTTCAGGTTTTCCTACAAGATATAAAATTATATACGATATAAAATTATATAAGATATAAAATTATATACGATATAAAATTATATACGATATAAATTATATACGATATAAAAATTATATACGATATAAAATTATATACGATATAAAATTATATACGATATAAAATTATATACGATATAAAATTATATACGATATAAAATTTATACGATATAAATTATATAAGATATAAAATTATAGGCCTATATGGTATAAAATTATATACTTACTTACTCACTGGCACTATAGAACCCGAAGGTTCATGGCCGCGCGGACATAAGCTCTCCATACATCCCTATCCTGAGCCAATGCTTTCCAATCAATCCCTGTATAATCTGCTTCCCTCAAATCATAGTTAATGTTGTTCTCCCACCTCATTCTTGGCCTACCAACTGGGAGTTTTCCCTCTGGCTTTCCTACAAGAAGCTTCCATGCACGTCTTTCATTCCCCATACGCGCAACATGTCCTGCCTATCACAGTCTACAAGACTTAACTGTTCTTATTATATCTGGCTTCCTATAAAGACCATGTAGTTCATTGTTATGTAGTCTTCTCCATTCACCTGTCTGTTCATCTCTCTTTGGTCCAAAAATTTTCTTAAGAACTTCATTCTCAAATACTCGTAATCTCCTTCCTCCCTTAAAGTAAGAGTCCATGTTTCGCACCCATATAATATAACTGGTAGAATAATAGTTTATATATTTTTCAGCTTAACGTTTTTTGAAAGGAGTTGGGACATCAAAAGTCTCTGCAATGCATAATAGCATGCATTTCCAGAATTGAGCCTATGTTTAATTTCTTTGTGCATCTCATTCCTATTTGTTGATATTGTTCTAGGTATTTGAATTCAGCCACTTCCTCAAAATTTCCCTCATTTGTCATTAGCTGTCCATTTCCATTATATACTGAATTTCTACGTGTGACCATATATTTAGTTTTACTGATATTTACCTCCAGTCCTAATTTCTTTATGTTACTCAATATTGTGTGTTGTTGGCCTTTAGTATCTCCTCGCTATCGGCCAGTAGTACTACATAATCAGCATAAACTAACAGCTTATTAATACCATTGAGTTGCAAGCCTTCCTCATTCTCTAAAGATTTAATTACATGCTCTAGTACACAAATTAAATAGTAGAGGGAGATAGTGCATCTCCTTGCTTCAACCCATTCTGGATTTCAAAAGTGTCTGAAAACTTTGCCTACACGCACCCTACTCTTTGAGCCATTTAGACACATTCGTATAAGTCTAACTAACTTTTTATGAATTCCGAACTCCAGCAGGATACTATATAACTTCTCCCTCTTAATTGAATCATATGGCTTTTTGAAGTCTACATATAGTTGATGTACAGTACCATTATATTCCCATTTCTTCTCTAAAATCTGTCTATATACTGAAAATCTGATCTGTTGATCGACCTGTTTCTTCTAAATGCACATTGATGATCTCCTAGAATGTCATCAATATAGGGAGTAAGTCTGCTTACTAATATATTTGTTAGAATTTTGTACGAAGTTGAAAATAATGAGATGCCCCTGTAGTGGTATAAAAAATTTTTTTAATACGATTATAAAATTATACTACGCATATAAAATTAGGCACGTTGTAAGTTCGTCTCAAGTAGTAAAGTTATTAATTTACTGTAGGCCTTATAGGACTAGTTCTATCCTCAGCAGAAGTTTGGGTCGTAAACTGACCATGGATGAAGTAGGCCTACGAAATTTTATCATGAATTGTATTGTATTAATTATTATGTACAAGTATATAACTAACAAACACGCTCACTGGCACTGTCGAACCGATAGGTACCAGACCGAGATGACACAAGCTCTTCATGCATCCCTATCCTGAGCCAATATTTTCTAGTCATCCGCTGTGTAATCTACTTCCCTCAAATCATGGTTAATATTATTTTCACCTTATTTTTGGTTTACCTAATGGGCGGTTTCCCTCTGGTTTTCTTACAAGAAGTTTTTATGCCCCTCTTCAATTTCCCAATCGTACCACATTGTCTGCCCATCGCAGTCTATGAGACTTAACTGCTCTTATTATATCTGGTTTCCCCATAAAGATAATGGAGCTCATTCTTATGTAGTCTTATCCATTCGCCTGTAAATTCATCTTTCTTTGGTCCAAAATTTTTCCTAAGAACCTCATTCTCAAATTCTCTTTCCGTAAAGTAAGAGTCCGTGTTTTGCATCCATATAATATAACTCGCAGAATAACAGTTTTAGATATTATCAATTTAATGTTCTTTTGAGAGAAGTTGGGATGATAGGAGTCCCTGTTATGCATAATTTCATAGAAATCCAGAATCGAGCCTAAGTTTAAATTATTTCTGCCATCTTTGTACCTATTTATTTATTTTTTAGGGGCGTATGTAATATACAAATTTAATTGTAGTAGCTATTTTAATATAAGTTCAAATAGAAGGGTATACTTTTTTACGATAAATCATTTTTAGAATAACTTTTGTGATCCTACAGTTGGAGACAAATGACAGACAGCAAACTAACTTTTTTTTTTCCTAACCCTTGCTCTGTAACATGACCATATATGTGTAACAGTCAATCTTGATTTATAAGTGACCGCATATAACGGTTAAATGTTCATTTCCGGACACTTGTGACATGTAAATGGTTAAATTCTTATTCAAATGAGCTGTGATGTGTGGTATTTGAAGTGGAAAACCGGATATTGTTTTTGTTGATGGGTTGGTTTGCCCAACTGGTGGTTATAGAATACATTCTTCGTTAGGGAACGGCATTCGTGTGAAATTTGAAGAACGCGACCAACGACAAGAGAATGTTCATAATGCGACATCCAACAGAGTTCGAGTCCAATATTTTTTCGTTTCATTCAATGTTATTACTTAAAGATGATGCGTCATTGCAACTGCAACCATCTATTTTCATAGGTTAAAGCTCAGACCACAGAGCGAAATTAGTGCAGCTTTACGACCAAATAGGAATTGCGTATACTAATGACCTGAGCTGTTTAAAGAGCGTATTTTTTTTGCACGATATTGCGTTCTGTCGTACTTACAGGAATGGCGACCATGATTGAAAGTTAAATTTCTTAAATTTTGGGATTGCCAACCTTATAAATAACTATAGGCCTGCTGTAATATTACAAATTACCTACTTAGGGCGGTAAGTAAAGCCACTGCCCTTTATGTATACTAAGAACAATGTATAAACAATAAATAGTAGTTTTAAAAAACTAAAGCAACACGCTATATTACAAAACCGAACTAAAAAATAAAAAATAATTTTAATTTCCAACACGCTTGGGATAAAATTAAAGTGGTCAACAAAAAAAATCATCTAGAACACATCTAGAATAAAACTAGAGTTATCTACAAATACAAATAATTTTACCATAAAAAGCGTGGGGTGCTCTATATAAATTAATATATTTGATAATAAACAGATATTGGTAAAAGTAAAGTCTCTAAGAAGAAAACGTAAAAATCATGAAAAGCACCCCACGCTTTTGATGGTAAAATTACTTTTTTTTTGTAGTTAACTCTAGTTTTATTCTAGATGTGTTCGAGATGATTTTTTTGTTGACCACGTTAATTTTATCCCAAGCGTGTTGGAAATTAGAATTATTTTTAAAATTTTTTAGTTAGGGTTTCTAATAAAGCGTGTTGTTTTAGTTTTTTTAAACTATTTTTTATTTTTTATTTTTAGTTTAATTGATTGTCATAAACCGGAATCCCATGAACATTTAATTGCTTAATACTCTTCTAAAAAATCCTCCGGGCCGGATTTGAACCAGCGACCTATGGATTACTAAAATTATATACCATTACAGTACACCGCTCTACCAACTGAGCTCTTACAACGATTGTCTAAAAAGTCGATAAGTCCGCAACCTATTATACCGGTTTTTATTTTATTTTTTATGTTCTGACGATTCTGGTCAGGATTTTAGAAAAAAAATGAAATTATTTTATTGTCATTGATCCTTTACAAATATACAAAGCTTCAAGTGTGATCCAATGTTTTTAAGTGGGTGAAAATCGTGTTCAATGATTCTGTTACATAGATATAGGTCAAGCTAATATAAAGCGTTGTAAAAATGTATTCAAAAGGTATGGTTACTATACGTTATACGAAACAAATTACCGCATTTTAAATTAGCTGAACTTTATTTGAAACAATATAAAACAATAAAAACAATAAACTTGTACTTACCGCCAATTTATGCATGATTGGTGTCACGGTCTGCTCTAGTCTCGACTAAATTATTTTCGGCATATACCATATATACATTGGCCAGGACTGATAACGTCAGTTACTTGTTTACGATGAACGCAAATATTTCCAAACAAATATGTTATTATTTTACTATTATTATTATTTTGAAAACACCACCGTGCAAAAAATAATATACAACACACGTTTGTGAAATGTTTTACAGAATTTCGGAAATTAAAAACCGAGCGATATCGAGGTTTTTTAATCATTTCCTCGCTTCTGTAAGAACCACTTCCCAAACCTCGCATTGTAATATACTATTATTAGATCCTCGATGGTGCACCAGGCCTAGAAGAAAATGAGTTGATTTAAGATATGATGCCTTAGTGCAAAGCAAAGGGACGTGCATTGGAATTTTGGTCAGATTGGGACCTATGCACACTTACCATCAAAATCTGACCATTAGTCTAGGAGTAGGAGTTCGCGTGAAACGAAAATTTAAAAATAGCTTTAGGGGTCGTAATTTTTAAGTTTTCGCAACCAAACCCATTATGCACATTATATGTCAGAATCAGAAGTGCGGGTTTACGTGAACCCCAAACTTATATATATAACTGCACAGAAATTAGAGTTTCGTCAATTTAAGGGATAGTAAATTAAAAATATATTTCGTAAAACAACAAATAAGTCTATAATGCCGTAGCCCATTTTTGAACCATAGCCTCATCTTTGTAAGGAGTTACTTTACGAGGTTGCCTCATTTGCTCATAGATGTCATGGATGGCATGTGGTCAACACCACCGATCGAATGAGACAAATAACAGGGAACTAAGGAATTACTACGGCATTGATATTGGTCAATTTGGCTTAGAGGCTTAAGGAACTTCTACGAGCCTGCAAATTTTCAGACAGGGGACCCACGGCTTAAAGTCCCTCCCGGAGGACTTGCTCCTTGGATTTTCCTTCCTAAAAAATCCATTGGCTCCGACCGGAAACTGACCATAAATTCGACTTTCTGAATAATTCGCTTTCTCTCCACATTTCCAGAATGAAGGACTTTTAGTTAATCATATTTATCCATTGCTTCCTGTAATTTCATCTACAACACGTAGTGTTTCAAGTGCCACTCTTTTCTCATTTCCTTCATCCAGTTTAAATACGGTATTTTTTTCTTATTTTTTTCTGGGATCAATCACATTGATTCCTACAACAATCTTCCATTCTCCATTCTTATTACCTGGCCTTACTTTCATAATCTTATGCCATTTATAACTTCTATTTTACCTTTTTTTTTTCTATATTCAATATCCGTTTAGCGAAATTCAGAAGGTAAGAGGCAATTAAGGTTCTCATGAAAATATGTTTTAAATATTTATACTGATCTTCATTGAACCTATCTAGTAAACATAAAAAATGAGCATGGCCGAAAGTTGCATATATAGCCTTTGTATGAGTTGGGTGTGTGTGTGTTTCTTTTCTGTTAACACGCCAGCAGCCGCAATATTTGTTTCATTGAAAAAAATTGGCATATAACAGATAATTTAAAAAAACTAAGGTCAAGTTCGTTAATCGGCAAACTCGGACCATTAGGTGTAGGAGTTCACCTGAAAAGAAACCCTCTAATGGTCACAATTTCCGATATATCACAACGAAATTATGCTATTAAAATAAACCAAGGAAGGTATTCTCAAGAATTCAGCGAAATCCGGACGTAAGAGTTGGGAGTTTACCTGAAATCCGAAATTAAAAATTGTTTGGTATACCATATAATTTAAATCCTTAAATTTGCAATGTATCTTTAAATTTATTGAATGTATTATGTTAGTTTAGCCTAATTTATTTAATATTTATGAGCATTTGGCATGGATTCATTGAAATACTCTCCGTCCGGAGAACCTAATGGGAACTATTTCTACATCCGAAAAAGTTTTATCCCAGCAGAACCCATGTCCCATTGGAAAAAAAAAGCTCAGGATAGAGATGTGTGGAGAGCTTATGCTCGTACGGTCATGAACCTACGGATTCGATAGTGGCAGTAAATTAGTTAATTTAATAATATTGATAAAGTAATGAATAAATTAATCGTAGATATTGTTTTAATTGATGTCCAAGTTATACAACAGTTGCTATGCAAATAAGTAATAACTTAGGTTATGCACTATTTGTTTTCACTGTTGTCCGACACTTTTCAATAAACTGGCATCAGAAATTAAGTTTACGCAATTTAACAAAATCCATATATATTCCGTAAACTAGTAAAATCGGGCATAACTTCGATTAGCTGAAGAATTCGCTTAGTGCATGTAGTTCTTGGGCGGTAGGCTTTGATTTTACATGATTTCTATTCTGCCTTCTTGACTTCTTAATTGATTTTCTCGAAATAATCTAATATTGCGATTGTTATTTTTTCTTGTATAACTTTTATTAACAACAACTTAAAAGTTGATTTATTGTTTGTCACAATGTTATATTTTCCAATGGAGACTCTCTCGGTTGACTATTGACCAAAAGGAGTTTTCCAGTGAAGAGAAAAACTGTAATCTTTTATACGGATGAGGGTTATTGCCCAGAGGGAGAATATTTCGTATCCCCTTTGAAGATTGGAATAGGGGAGGAAATCTTTCTTTTCTTGTTTAACTAAGCTTCCCCCGATCGTAGAATTGTTGAGTTATTTCTGAAATGATATGGAAATTTATAAGTGGTTTAAGTCAAGTTGTAATATTGTTAGATGTATAAAGGGCATTGGGATTGTGGAGAGGCCATTGAATGCATGAGTGGTATTTGTTACTAAAGTTAATAGTCGTAAACAATTTATATGTGCGCTACAGTGTGAGGATAGACTATTTCACAGGCTATATATATTCTTATTTCTCTCTCGGCCACGATGGACTAGTGGTTATGTTCTAGACTTTGGTCCCGAGGGTCGTCGGTTCAAACCCGGCAGGGGTCGATGGATTGTTTAGGATGGAAGGAGCAAGTCATCCGGGAGGGACTTTAAGTCTTGGGTCCCAAGTCTGAAGATGTTCAGGTTCGCAAAATAAAGGCAAGCCCGAATAAAAAGGCCTATTTGGGAAATTTATCGACCTTCTTCATTGTAATAATACCTCAGTAGCATACTAGATGTCTTATTGGGTCGGTATGTTGACCGCATACCATTCATGACATCTCTAGGTAAATAGCCGTAACTGAATTAACTTTGTTAAAATCAGCTGTAGGAGGCCTTTAGAAAACTTAAGTTTCATCTTCTGCTCTCAGTTTGGTACTGAAAGCAGAAGATGAAACTTAAGTTTTCGAAAGGCCTCCTACAAAACAACACTGCTGATTATTGAGGACGACTGAGATCTCAGGAACTGTTTTATATTTCTTAAAACTTTAACGTAGTGACCTCAATGGAGTTTCGTAATATATTTTTAAAATCTTGAAAAAAATTAACTTTGTTTAGTGACTCCATACAAAGGAGACGCTAAGGAATAACTTTCGGCTATTACGCTATTTTACTCGTAGATGTAGATATTATTTTTTTCTCTAACCATGTGAGCTTGAAGTTTTTGCGTGTCCATTCACTTTAGTTTCTGTGTGTTACGTCTTTCCCGCAAAAGCAGATCTTCCTAATAGTCTTGTTCCTTGAGTTTTCCACTCTCTAACTCTCTTCGCTGATCTATTATCCTTCATTCCATTGAAAATGTATTTCCAATTTATTCTATTGTTTAGTTTTTCACTTATAATATCAACACTAACCATCTCGGAGAATGCGTGGTTAGAGCGCTCTGTCCCGACTAGGAACTCAGGATCGAATCCTGGCAATTCCTCAAGGGTATTGGTGAGTGGGCCACACTGGGATTTTCGGGGATCTCCCGAGTTTCGTCCCGTCAGCAATCTCCACTTCACTTCATTCTCCCATCATAGTAATTCAATATTTTGAATTAGAATCTATGAGACCGGAAACAAGCAGCATGGGCTTAATCCGTGATTGTTGGTGATGATGAAGAGGTGCATAGACACATCAGAAAAGCGATTTTCCTAGAAACAACGTCTGAAAGAGATGTCTACCTCTGTGGTCTCGAGGTAGCGTGCAGCGGGTCACGCAACGGGTCCGTGTTCGATATCCGGTCGGGAAAAGTTTCCTGAGTGATTGTTTTTTTGGGGGGGTTTTCTTCACCTGTAAGACAAATGTCAGGAAACTTTAAGGCCCAAACGGTCCCCGAACATCATCTGGCCATCATTATCATCATTAACATATTAAGTTTAGGATTAAGACCTCTCCTGACGCACATCACCACTACCTATCATACATATCATCGGGGCAGCGTAACTCCGCCTTCGAGGTGCCCTAACCTCAGAAGTGGGTTACAATAACGCCATGCCAGAAAAGAATACCAGAATGTCAAAATGACAACATGGTGGCATTGAACAAAAAAAAAGTCTGAAAGAGATTGCTTTCGAGTTGTGCACGTGACTCGTACATTTGATTCAGATTCCCTATTGTCTTATTAGTGAGCCGAGGTGGTCTAGTGGTTATGTTCTCTGTCTCTGTTCCCGAGAATCGCTTGCTCAAACCCGGCCGCAGTCGATGGAATTTTTATAATTGAAAATTCTAAGCTACCATTTCTCCGGGGAGGAATTTTAATTCGTGGGTCCCAAACTTCTTTTAGGAAAACCGGAGGGAAAACACCCTTGGTAGGTCAATAATGAGGTGGGAGAATAACATTAACTATTGATTTGAGGGAAGTAGATTATACAGGGGATGATTGGAAAACATTAGCTCAGGATAGGGATGTATGGAGAGCTTATGTCCGCGCGACCATGAACCTACGGGTTTCGTAAGTGCCAGTGAGTTAGTTTGAGTTAATTAGTTAGGGTCCCGAGTCTGCAGATTTTCAGCTTGTAAAAGAATCACAAGCTCGAATATAAATGTCTCTTTGGAAAATTTAACTGACATTTAATCCATACTTTTAAAATTCATGACGAAGCACCGTTGTGGTCACTATGTAAAATTTAAAATATAAAATAGATACCTGAGATTTCAGATGTCCTCAACTCTCTAAAGGCTGTAAGATGTGAAGTGCTTTCGGAACATATGCTCCATCCTCAGCATGTAGATTGATACTAGTTGTTTGTGAGAATCTTATAGAGAGGGTTGAGGTCATTGGTTGCATTCTCATTAAGCAGGCGAGTATTTCTGGTCTCTTTCAATATCTCGATCTCTTCGAGAATATTGATCTTCAAGTTGTTGTTTTTTTATGATATTTAATCCATCCTAGTAATACCTTACATCCTTACTAGATGTCTCATTGAGTCGAAACGCTGACTACATATCACTCATTGACGTTCTAGACTGGAAAAAAGGGGAAAGAAAATTGTTTACGATACGGATGATAAGATGGTCGTGTTAGTTGATGTAATTGCCGGCCCGCACGAAGTTCAAAGGTCGAGAGATCAGCTTCAATCTAATACATGAGGTGTTAAGACGAAACAAATGCGTTGTGAAAAATCATAAATAAACGTGGCAGATATAAGTATAATAAAAAATATAAGTGAAAAAAATAATGATAATGATAATAATAATAATAATAATACAGTTGTAAGGCCTTATTTATTGTCAAATCTCGTCAGTACCATTATTAAAACCAGATTATGATAGCCAGATAATATTCGTGGATCATTTTGGTCTTACATTTTCCTGAAATTGTTTTACGGGTGAAGAAAAATCCGAAAAAGAACCATCACCCCGGAAAATTGTCCCGACCGGGAATGGAACCGTGACCCCTACGTATGAGGCAGCGACAATACCCCGATGGATCAGAGTTCAGTCTTGAGTTAAAATTTATGAAATAGTACAGACAGCAAAACAAATATAGGGTCTATGGTTTTTAGAACAATAGTATATTACGATGAAAGGTTGGGAAGTATTTACAGAAGCGTACGATATGTTTAAAAACCGGGCTATAGCAAGGTTTTTAATTTCCGAGATTCTGTAAAACACTTAACAAACGTTGCGTTGTACATTATTCTTTTGCGCGATGATGTTTTCAAAATAATATACAATAGTAAAATAATAGCATCTTTGTTGGAGATACTTGCGTTCATTATAAACAACTAACTAATGTTAACAGTGTGGGAAATGTTTATTAATTGAAACTACAGCTGGCCGTGACACCAATCAATAATAAAATGGCGGCAAGAAGGTGTTTGTTTTATATTGTTTCAAATAAAGTTCAGTTCATCTAAAATGCAGCGATTTGTTTCGTATAATGCATATTACCACTACCTTTTGGATATTTTTTTTTGTAAGCCTAAGTTTTCCCTTTACAGAGATTTAGGCGCTCTCCCCCTACAGGGAAGAATTTGAACAATACTGATTTAGTTACACTTGTTTTCGTATAGATGTCATTTTGAGTGGTCCGTGGTCAGCGTTCCGCCTCGTACTGACATCTAGGAAACCAAGGTAGTACTAGGACGGGAAAATTCGGTAAATTTGCTTAGAGGCTTTTTCATTCAGGTCTAAGGATCTTTTACGAGCCTGAAAATCTTCAGACTCGGGACCCACGGCTTAAAGTCCCTCCCGGAGGACTTGCTCCTTGGATTTTTCCGTCCTAAAAAATCCATCGACCCCGGCCGGGTTTGAACGCGCGACCCTCGGGACCAGAGGCAAGGAGCATAACCACTAGTTCACTGCGGCCGATATAATTTTGTATATACACTGTTCATAGTATACATAAAGGGCTGTGGTTTTACTTCCCGCACATGGTTTGAAATATTACAGTACAGCAAACCGAAATGTATGAAATTGAACTTTCATTCATGGTCTCCATTGCTGTAAGTTCGACAAAATTCACTAACGCGCAAAAACAAAGTTAATATTAAAATCGTGTTTATTGTTTGGTGAACTCCCTTATTTACTCCCATGGACTCACATGTTGGGAAACGCTGTGTTATGCCATAAACAAGTGTGTATTGTTAAAGCAATGGCAGGAGCCACTAGTAAGTGTTAACGTTTAGCACTTGAAATCTGGTGATGTCGAACACAATAGTTACCTTGATCTGGTTGTTGTTTCCCCATGTAATTACAGGGAATATCTGATAAATTGTATCATTGTTAAAGCATTGTTCTCCCCCACACGACCTGAATGGGTGACATGATCTCTTGTGCCAATATTAGAGGGTCAACACGTGTCTGCAGAATTGATGTATTTGCACTCGTGTATATGTGGGTATCGATGCCCCTAAATGTGTTAGAGATTCTGTAACATTACGTTAAAAGTAAACAATGGATGTTCTTTCCAAACACTCCTTACCTTAGCATTAATATATCTTTCTACATTAAGGGGTATCACTAAGTAAGCGGGGGCTGGAACTAGATATCAACAAAACTAAATAACCATTGTCACGCACATAGCAATGCATTATGTAATGGAAATGGACAGTTAATAAAAAAAATGGGGATTTGAGTAAGTAGCTGATGATGTAGTATTATTGGCCGATAGCAAGGAGATACTAAACGACAACACGCACACACTATTGAGTAACAGTAAGAAATTAGGACTGGAAGTAAATATCAATAAAACTAAATATATGGTCACACGTAGAAATACATTATATAATGGAAATGGACAGCTAATAACAAATGAGGCAAATTTTGAGGAAGTGGCTGAATTCAAATACCTAGGAACAATAATCACAAATAGGAATGAGATGCACAAAGAAATTAAACATAGGCTCAATTCTGGAAATGCGTGCTACTATGCATTGCAGAGACTCTTGATGTCCCAACTCCTTTCAAAAAACGTTAAACTGAAAATATATAAAACTATTATTCTACCAGTTATATTATATGGATGCGAAACATGGACTCTTACGTTAAGGGAGGAAATGAGATTATAAGTATTTGAGAATAAAGTACTTAGGAACATTTTTGGACCAAAGAGAGATGAACAAACAGGTGAATGGAGAAGACTACATAACATGGTCTTTATATATATATTATATATATATATGATGCGAAACATGGACTCTTACGTTAAGGAGGAAATGACATTATAAGTATTTGAGAATAAAGTACTTAGGAACATTTTTGGACCAAAGAGAGATGAACAAACAGGTGAATGGAGAAGACTACATAACATGGTCTTTATAGGAAGCCAGATATAATAAGAACATTAAGTCTCATAGACTGCGATGGGCAGGACATGTTGCACGTATGGGGAATGAAAGACTTCCATGGAAGCTTCTTGTAGGAAAGCCAGAAGGAAAACGCCTAGTTGGTAGACCAAGAATGAGGTGGGAGAATAACATTAAGTATGATTTGAGGGAAGTAGATTATACAGGGAATGATTGGAAAACATTAGATCAGGATAGGGATATATGGAGAGCTAATGTCCGCGCGGCCATGAACCTACGGGTTCGATAGTGCCAGTGAGTAAGTAAGTAAGCTGAATTCAAATACTTAACTAAATAACTACATAACTCACTGGCACTATTAAAACCGTAGGATCATGGCCGCGCGGACATAAGCTCTCCATACATCCCTATCCTGAGCTTATGTTTTCCAATCGTTCCCTGTATAATCTACTTACCACAAATCATAGTTAATGTTATTCTCCCACCTCAATCTAGGTCTACCAACTGGGTGTTTTCCCTCTGGTTTTCCTATAAGAAGCTTCCATCCAAGTCTTTCATTCCCCATTCCTGCCATATGTCCTGCCCATCGCATTCTACGAGACTTATCTGTTATTATTATATGTGGCTTCCTATAAAGACCATATAGTTCACTGTTAGTTAGTCTTCTCCATTCACCTCTCTGTTCATCTCTTTTTGGTCCAAAAATTTTCCTAAGAACTTTATTCTCAAAAAGACCTACTCGTAATCTCCTTTCCCCCCTCAAAGTAAGAGTCTATGTTTCGCATCCATATAATTGATAGAATAATAGTTTTATATGTTTTCAGTTTAACGTTTTTTGTAAGGAGTTGGAACCTCATGAGTCTCTGTAATGTATAATAGCAACGCATTTCCAGAATTGAACCTATGTTTAATTTCTTTGTGCATCTCATACCTATTTGTAATTATTATTCCTAGGTATTTGAATTCTGCCAATTCCTCAAAATTTCCCTCATTTGTCTTTAGCTGTTCATTTCCATTATATAATGTATTTGTATGTGTGATCATAATTAGTTGTATTGATATTTACTTCCAGTCACAATTTCTTAGTGTTACTCCTTAGTAAACAATAATTACAAACACAAATGTGCATATATGATAATCAATTGATTTGGTGTTTACTTGATGAAAATCCATGATGTTTGTTTATTTAATAAAACTATCAACATTTTATATTATTTTGATACATATTTTATTTAACAGGTGTTACAATGCACTGTATCTTCTTCAGACGAATGGACATCATATAAAACTTTGATAGTTTTATTTAATGTTTTTTTTATCTAATGCCACCAGGTTGTCTTTTATGACGTTTCAGGTTTTCTCCCTGGCATTGGCGAAATTGTAGGTTTGGGCACCTGAAGTCGGAGTTACATTATCAGGATGATATGATGGGTGATAAATGATAATGAAGCCCCAAGAAGAGTAACCTAAATTCCACACCATGGGCAACCACAGGAATATTCCCTGTAAGGAAAAATTCTGTGGTTTGACTGGGAATCGAACCCGGGACCTCATGAACTGTAGTCAGAAACGCTGACCACTATATATAAATAATTACGTAAATATATACCAGGATATGAAGACACGGGTAGCTTCCTAGCGGGAATTCCTTAACCAAGCTAATTTAATTACGCTTATTTCCATACAGATGTCACCGAGTGACATGTGGTTAGTACATCGCTTCAATGAGACATCTAGTAGTAAAATAAAATATCACTTAGATGGATGAAGGTCGGTTAAAGTTTGCACAGATGCCTTTTTATTCAGGCTTGTGATTCTTTATGAACCCGAGACTGGGGATCCACTGCTTAAAGTCCCTCCCGGAGGACCTATCTCTTGGATTTTTTCAATTCTTAAATTCATCGTTCCCTGCCTGGATTGAACCTGCTATCTTCGGAACTAGAGGCACGGAGTATAGCCACTAGAAGGCTGCGGCAGGCACAAACAGGAATAAGGCGAAGAAAATAATTAGGCTCTAATCATACTCTCATTTCTGGAAACGCATTCTATTACGCATTACAGGACTCTTCATCCCAACTTTCTAAAAAAATAAATACGTTTATTTATATATATGACTACTTGTGATTCTTCCAGTTACACGGCCTATGGTTGCGAAACATGGACTCTTACTTTAACCAATCAATTCTAAACACCAAAATTATATGTTTAAGTTAATACTTATTTGAGTGACTATAAAATTTTGATTTGGTTTAGTTCATTTGACATCGAAATCTTAGATTGAAGCTTTCTCGTATCAGAAACAGTACCCAATCAATCGGAATTTAATTCTGCAGTCCATTTTGGAGTGGCAGGATTGTTTGTCAACAATGCCATTATATCCTAAGTATTTGATGACTTTGGTATTTGCTCGATAATCAAGTAGACCTGATTGAGTGCAGTCGTGTGTATTTGAAGCTTCTGACTTATTCACCTCTGTTCTGATAATCACAAACTACATAAAGGGAATGCGATAAATACAAAATATCAATTAAAATATTTAATTTTAAACACTATTTAAAGTCAACAAACAACAGAGTGGAAATTATATTAAAGCAAAGAAATTAATAACTAACTCACTTGTACTATTGAACACATAATAGTATGGCCGCGCAGACATAAGCTCTCCATACATCTCTATCCTGAGCTAATGTTTTGCAAACATCCTGTGTATAATCTACTTCCCTCGAATCATGGCTGTTATTATCCCACCGCATTCTTAGTTTATCAACTGGTTTTCTTACAAGAAGCTTCCATGCTGCACCTCTTTCATTCTCCAATCGTGATACATGTCCTGCCCATCGGAGTATACGAGATTTAACTGTTATTATATCTGGTTTCCTATAATATAATACAACTGGAGGAATAACAGTTTTATGTAATTTCAGATTAACATTTTTTAAAGGAGTTGAAACCACAAGAGTCCCTGTAATACAAAATGGCATACATTCCCAGAATTGAGCCTATGTTTAATTTAATCCATTGAGTTGGTGTTTACTTGATGAAAATCCATATTTATTAATTAAATAAAAATAAAACGTAGTTTTATTTAATTTTCATAACTACGTTTTATTTTTATTTAATTAATAAATATGTTTAATTTCTTTGTGCATCTCATTCATATTTGTAATTATTGTTGCTAGGTATTTGAATTCAAAATTTCCTCATTTTTCAATAACTATCCATTTCCATTGTATCATGTATTAAATGTGTAAATATATATATTTACATTTACTTTCAGTCACAATTTCTGTTACTCAATAGAGTGTGCGTGTTGGCCTTTAGTATTTCTCGCTATCGCCCGATAATACTACATCATCAGCATATACTAACAGCTTATTTAATAACACTGGGTTGTAGGCCTTCTTCATCCTCTAAAGTATTGATGAAATGTGGCATATTCTAGTAAAAATTGAATAGTAGAGGTGATAGTCCCTAAATGGTATCTTTACCTTGTCGTGGTGGAGTGGCTTGTGTGCTTAAATTATCCTGAGAGCTATGCCGGCGGTAGCATTGCTGCCGATAGGGTTCCCATGCCGGACTGGTCTAAGGTGATAGCCAGACGAAAAAAGTACCTTGGGCGAAAGAGTGACGATCTTTCACCGTAAAAATACAACCGTCAAGAAGTGCGGACTTGGGTTCAACTGGGATAAAATTTTCCGGAGGTCAAATAGTCCCCCATTCGGTTCTCCGGGCGGGGACTACTTCAGGGAACCCATGCCAAAGGCTCAATCACAGGGACATGTTCCTAAGAACATGGGATGTTAGGACTGTATTCAATAGCGGGACACTAGAGATATTAACGCGGGAATTAGATAAATCGCCCTTGGTTATAGTCGCTTTACAGGAAGTTAGGTGGCCAGGAGAAGGTAGTCAGGAATCAGGAAGTTTTGCATTATCCTACGGGGGTGCAGAAAGACCTGCATTTGGAACGGGTTTTTTTAGTCAGAAGGAGGATCCTATCCACTATCCGAGATATTAAGTTTGTTAGCGATAGGATATCATACATAATTCTAAAGGGTAAAGACATGATTTTATAATTGTAAATGTACATGCCCCCACAGAAGATAAAGATGACAAGATCAAGGATGAGTTCTATGAAGAATTAGAATGCTTATTTGATAGCCTTTCACGATATCATATGAAAATTTTCTTAGGAGATTTTAATGCAAAAGTGGGGCGGGAAGATATATTCAAACCAACAATAGGCAAATTCAGTCTTCATGAAGACAGTAACGACAACGGGGTTAGATTAGTCACATTTGCTACATCGAAGAATCTCATTGTTAAGAGCACAACATTTCAGCATAAGGATATTCATAAATACATCTGGACGTCCCCAGATGGAGAAACTTGGAACCAGATAGATCATGTATTAGTGGACAAACGCTGGCACAGTAGCATCATCGATGTTAGATCAGTTAGAGGGACAGACTGCAATTCGGATCATCATCTGGTCAGAGTGAAAGTCAGACAACGGCTATCGCTCATGAGAGGAACAAACGCTAAAGATGATTCTGTAAAATTTGAATTTAAAAACTTGAAAAAATGATGAAATGCAGCAAGAATACCATCAAATCAAAATTGCTAATAGATTTGAAGTACTGGAATCTTCAGATGACAATGTGGCAAAGGAAGAAGAAACTGATATAAATAAAGAATGGGAGGCTATAAGAGATACTATTAAATTGTCAGCATCACAAAGCATTGGTTGTTTAAAAAAGAGGCAAAACAAGAAATGGTTTGATGAGGAATGTGCCGACATTGTAAAGAAAAGAAAGTTAGCAAAAATGAAATGGTTGCACGAGTCAAATGAGGAAAATTTAGAGCAATTGGGTAGTATTAGACGGGAAACCACTAAGTTACTAAAGAGTAAAAAGAGGGAATATTTAAGAGAGAAGATTAATGATCTTGAAATGAACGCAAAAAATAGGAACATTAGAGAATTATATCAGGGAATTAGCATAGAGAAGAAAGGGTTTCAGGCTAGAACAAACATAATTCGGAATGAAAATGGGGATATGATTGCAGATTCCAGGAGTATATTAAATAGATGGAAAAGTTACTTTAATCAGCTATTAAATGTACATACAGAACAGGACATTGAGGAGGATAATTTACAGACAGCAGAAATGCTAGTCACAGAGCCAAATGCATTAGAGGTTGAAATGGCGATTGAAAAATTGAAGATGTATAAAGCATCAGGTTCAGATGAGATCCCAGCAGAACTGATAAAATCAGGGGGAGAAAAAATTGATGGACAAGATACACTGGTTGCTTAGTATGATTTGGGAAAAAGAAGCTCTTCCAGATGAATGGAAGGAATCAATTATCGTACCAATTTATAAGAAAGGAGATAAAACTGATTGCAACAACTACAGGGGCATCTCATTACTTTCAACTTCGTACAAAATTCTAACAAATATATTAGTAAGCAGACTTACTCCCTATATTGATGACATTCTAGGAGATCATCAATGTGCATTTAGAAGAAACAGGTCTACAACAGATCAGATTTTTAGTATAAGACAGATTTTAGAAAAGAAATGGGAATATAATGGTACTGTACATCAACTATATGTAGACTTCAAAAAAGCATATGATTCAATTAAGAGGGAGAAGTTATATAGTATCCTGCTGGAGTTCGGAATTCCTAATAAGTTAGTTAGACTTATACGAATGTGTCTAAATGGCACAAAGAGTAGGGTGCGTGTAGGCAAACAGTTTTCGGACACTTTTGAAATCCAGAATGGGTTGAAGCAAGGAGATGCACTATCTCCTCTACTATTTAATTTTGTACTAGAGCATGCCATTAAATTTTAGAGAATGAGGAAGGCTTACAACTCAATGGTATTAATAAGCTGTTAGTTTATGCTGATGATGTAGTATTATTGGCCGATAGCAAGGAGATACTAAAGGACAACACGCACACACTATTGAGTAACACTAAGAAATTAGGACTGGAAGTAAATATCAATAAAACTAAATATATGGTCACACGTAGAAATACATTATATAATGAAAATGGACGGCTAATGACAAGTGAGTGAAATTTTGCGGAAGTGGCTGAATTCAAATACCTAGGAACAATAATCACAAATAGGAATGAGATGTATAAAGAAATTAAACATAGGCTCAATTCTGGAAATGCGTGCTATTATGCATTGCAGAAACTCTTGATGTCCCAACTCCTTTCAAAAAACGTTAAATTGAAAATATATAAAACTAATATTCTACCAGTTATATTATATGGGTGCAAAACATGGACTCTTACTTTAAGGGGGGAAAGGAGATTGCGGGTATTTGAGAATAAAGTACTTAGGAAAGTTTTTGGACCAAAGAGAGATGAACAAACAGGTGAATGGAGAAGATTACATAACAATGAACTACATGGTCTTTATAGGAAGCCAGATATAATAAGAACAGTTATGTCTCGTAGACTGCGATGGATAGGACATGTTGCACATATGGGGAATGACAAATTTGCATGGAAGCTTCTTGTAAGGAATGCCTGATAGAAAATGCCCAGTTGGTAGACCATGAATGAGTTTGGAGAATAACATTAAGAATGATTTGAGGGAAGTCAATTATACAAGGAATGATTGGAAAGCAGTAGCTCATCAGGATAGATATGTATGGAGAGTTTATGTCTTCGCGGCCATGAACCTACGAGTTCGATAGTGCCAGTAAGTAATTAAGTAAGAGGAGATAGTGCATATCCTCGTTTTAACCCATTGCGAATTTCAAAAGTATCCGAAAATTGTTTGCCTACACGCACCCTACTCTTCATACCATTTAGACACATTGGTATAAGTCTAAGTATTTTTTTAGGATTTTGCTCAAGGAATTATAGAAGTGAACCGGGAGTTTGCAATCAGAAATCATGAAAGAGATAAACCAAGAAGCAAGGATTGCGGAATCAATTAATATGTAATTTTGATAAATAGATTAGAGAATTAAGGATCAAATATAACCGTGGCAGCGACTTTTGCTTTAGTACTAAACAGCCTTTTTCCTGTTTTCTTTTTGTCTCTATATTGGAAGTAATTCTGTATAATGGCTATATTACAGGCAAACCGCCAAGAGAAAACTGGTGGACATACATGGGGCGGATAAAGGAATAACTTAGTCCTCAGTTTATGGAAATTTGTCGAGCGATAGAACACAGGTACTAATGCTCCTGGGATCTACATTTGGTGCTTATGTAAGGGCGGTAATCTACTTGCTGTGATCGATGTTCCCTGTTATCAAACGACGGAAATACTGGTGAATCATTTCGTCACACTTTTCTCAGTATAGTCCTCAATACAGTATATTGTTCTATATTAAACTAACTCATTCACTGGCATTATCGAACTCGCAAGTTCATGGCTGCACGAACATAAGCTCTCCATACATTGCTATCCTCAGCAAATAGTTTCCAATTATCTCCTGTATACTCTACTTCACTCAAATCATGATTAGTTATTCTCCCACCTCATTTTGGGCTACATATTGGGCATTTTCCCTCTAATTTTCCTAAGAGGAATTTCCATGTCCTTCTTTTATTCCCCATTCGTGTCATATGTCCTGCCGATTGCAGTTTATGAGGCTTAACTGTTATTTTGATATCTTGTTTCCCATAAATATCATGTACAGGGTGATTCAGAAATTTGGCTGTACGTTTGATCGCAATTTCTGACGAAAATATTATTATTAAATGAAATATGATGTTATCATTGGAAAGGGAATCCTTCAAATTATAACAATATAACAAAACAAATCACTTACATCAACACTAAGCTAGTCAAACTGTTCGCCGTTTGTATCCAAGCATAATTGGCAACGCTTTGGGAAGTCATTCATTGCGTTATGATACATGTTTAGAAGAATAGCTCTAATTTCTTCCTCAATCACTAATTTCAGTATGTCGACGTCTTGAGGTTTCCGGGCATAAATCTTCTCCTTCGAATAACTCCACAACCAGTAGTCACACGCTGTGTGGTCAGGGGAACGGGGTGGCCATTCAATGGGGCCTCTTCTTCCCACCCACCTGTTTTACAAATGATCATCCAAAATTTCCCTCGCCGCAATTGCATAGTGAGGAGGCGCACCGTCCTGCTGGAATAAACATTGTTCATGTTCAGCACTTTGCATTATCGGCAGGACAATTTGTCTAAGGATATCATTATACCGATCACCACTAACAGTCTCATCCAAAATTCGCATTCCTAACAGTCCTTCCCATCCCATCATAGCTCAAACTGTGACTTTGCCGCATCTTAAACGCGTCTCTTCAATAACATTAGGATTCTCTTTACCATAATAGTGACAATTGTGTCGATTAACACGTCCGTTCACATGGAAAACAGCTTCATCAGAAAAGTGCAATTTTCTGTACCAATGTTTGTCGTTTAATGATTCCCTTACAACAAATTCACAAAATTCCATCCGCCTGTTAGGGTCGTCTTCATTAAGTTCGTGGACACGAATCGGTTTGAAGGGGTGATACTTCTCACGCCTCAAAACACGACACACACTCGATTGACTGATATGAAGCTCACTTGCAGCTTGGCGGGTTGATTTTTGTGGGCTAGCGTCGAACGCCTCCACAATTCTCTTCGTTGTTTCTGCATCCGTGCTAATGCGAGGCCTTCCAGGAGGTTTGATTTTCTGTATCCTTCCCGTTTCCAGCAGTCGTTTTCTCCACTCCCCACAGTCGACGGCTATAATGTTACGTTAAACCCACGACTTGCCCGTCTTGCGGCCTCACGATCATTATCATACGTTATTGCCCATGCAGCAATTGTAATTTTCTGTTGCATATTGAACGCCATATTGACTAATGGCGTAATTTCTACACTGTATTGTTATAATTTGAATAATTGCCTTTCCAACGGTAATTTCTATTTTCCTGTAATGGTAATATTTTCATCACACAACGCGATCAAACGTATAGCCATATTTATAATTCACCCCGTAGCTCTGTGTTATGTAGTCTTCTGCTTTCGCCTGTCTGTCCATATTTGGTTCAAATATTTTCCTAAGAACTTTATTCTCATATACTCCTAATATTTTTCCGCCCTTAAAGTAAGAGTCCATGTTTCGCATCCACATAAATGTAACTGGAAGAACAACAGTTTTATATACTTTTATTTTAATGCTTTTTTTTATAAATTGGGATGATAAGAGACCCTGTAATGCATAATAGCACGCATTTTCATAACCTATGTTAAATTTCTCTGTGTATCTCATTTATGTTTGTAATTATTGTTCCTATGTATTTGAATTCAGTCACTTTTTGAAAATGTTCCGCATTTATCATTAACTGTCCATTTCCATTATATACTTTCTACTTGTGACCATATATTTAGTTTCGTAAATTTCATTAAAACTTAATACATGGTCGGGCATATAAATACATATTATAAAGAAAATGGATATTCAGATAATTAAATAATACAGATCTGTATTTCAAGTGTCCTGCATTAAATAAATAAAAATCAAATAATGAAAAATAAATCTGTTTTGTCCATTTTCCTGTGACCACATTTGTAACAGTTGGATTTCACTGTTTTTGGAAAATACCTTAATCAATTACATAATCAAACAATAGGAAAACTATTCAACAGAATCACTGCAACCTTCACTACAATAGTCACGGGTCATGGAAAAACAAGGTCACATCTAAATGGATTCCGTATCATCGACGACCCGACATGTACATGCATCACAGGAGAACAAACTGTCAATAATTTAATATATGAATGCTCAGACACAAGACAACAGAGATTTAAATTAATAAGTAAATAAGGAAGAAAGGACACAATTAGCCAGTCACAAATAACCAGCATTTGAGAAGTTTTCAAAAGATTACTCAAAAATTAATTTGTAGAAATAACTTTATTACTCAAAGTAAAGTTACAAATGTACAAGCGTTAGATAAAATAATATACTTAGATGTATAGTGTTATAATACTATTATATCAATAGTGTAAAATATATTATCATAAATGTAATTATATAATTGTAATCATATAATATTATTGATGTAATGGAGCATGCTGAAAATGGTGATAAATAAAAAAAACCTCCATCGATTAATACTATTAATAGGATATACTGAGTTTCGTTGTGAAGAATCGAAAAACTATGACCACCACAACGATTTTTAAATTTTAGATTTTGATTAACTTCACATAACGATCCGATTTTCCTGTTTAACGAACTCGTCCTACTTTTTTTAATTCATTGTTATTTGCCATGTTTAGTTTCGATAAAATATGCAGCCTCTAGAACTCGTTTATAAATTGAGTTTTTTTATATTTTTAATTTATAATCTATCAACCCCATCTTACCATATCCAAAGGGCATGTTACAATTTACAAAAACACTAATACAATATCCTTCCTCAACCTGCGAAAGTTGTGTAGGAGTTCCGATCCACTCTGTACAAAGATCTGTTTTGCTCGAATAAAATATATTAAATCCTACAAAAAGAATTAGTCTGTACGATATTTCTGTAGAAAAATCGGAAATAAATTTACAAAGCATCTCAACAGATTGTGTTGGTTATTTTTAAAGAAACATACAGATCAGTGAACAATGAACATCGTTCTTTTTAAGCAGACATAACTATACAAAGCATACTGTTTTATATTTGGATGAAGTTCTGTTTATTGCAAGAATTTAATCAAAATAATCATCCTCTTTGTATGATCAAGTTCTCGCGTCAGCAATCTCTCATTACATGATGCGAAACGATAACTGAACAGTTCAAAGAATTGCCCTTTTTAGTGAGCATCTGTTTTAATAATATGATTTATGTTACTTGCTCTTCTCCCACACACACACACACACACACACAAACACAAACACACACACACACACACACACACTCTCTCTCTCTCTCTCTCTCTCTCTCTCTCTCTCCTCTCTCTCTCTCTCTCTCTCTCTCTCTCTCTCTCTCTCTCATTACAGCTCACTATCTTTCGATATCTCTCTATCTCTTTCCATCTCTCTGTCTTTTCGATCTCTCTTTTTTCATCTCCCCTCCCTCTCTCTCTCTCTCTCTCTTTCTTTCTCTGTTTCGCATACCATTTGAGTCTTCTCTCTGGTTTTCCTACAAGAAGTTTCCATTCGCCCTCTTTCATTCCCCATTCGTGCCACATGTCCTGCCAATGGGACTTCACTTTTTCTTATTATATCTGGTTTCTTATAAAGATCACGTAGCCCACTGTTGTGTATAGTCTTCTTCATTCGCCTGTCTGTTAGTCTCTCTTTGATCAAAACATTTTCTTAATAACTTTACTCTCAATACTCGTAATCTTTTGTCCTCCCTTAAAGTAAGAATCAATTTTTCGCATCCAAAAGTATAAAATAACTGGAAAGAATAACGTTTTTATATATCTCCGGATTAAAGTTTTTTAGGGAACTTTGAACGACAAGAGTCCCTGTATTGCTTAACAGCATGCATTTCCAGAATTGAGGATATGTTTAATTTCTTTGTGCATCTCATTCCTATTCCTAATTTTTATTCCTAGGTATTTGAAATCGGTTACTTCCTCAAAATTTTCCTAATGAGTAATTAACTGACCATTTTCATTATATAATGTATTTGTATGTGTAAACATATATTTAGTTTTATTGTTGTTTACTTCCAGCCTCAATTTCTTAGTGTTGCACAGCAATGATATATATTTAATAAAATAATACATAAGAAGTAAATTAGTTCGTGGCTCAAAGAGTTAAATTGGATTATGTTTCAAGTCATCGCTTCTCATTCTAATATGGTTTTGTCAACTATGGCTGGTAACATATTCATTTATTCCTTAGGGCTTACTCATAAACATTTCTGCTTCCTTCTTTTTTTTTCACAATTTCAGTCAGTACCACGTAACATCACTGATATTACCGTGCGTTTTAAATTTTATTTTATTTCATGTTAATATATGTATTTTTCTGTTTGACATATTTTAAGAAACTCTATATTCCGTAGGCTTTAGATACGATACCTAGTCTCTTACATCATTCATTGCATCTCGATAACTTGTTTTTACCATTAAGTGTTTAGAATACGTGATGTGGTTGGCATCACGATATACAATAGAACACAATCTAAAAGAATATAATAAAAAAATAATAGACTGCGATGATCAGGACATGTGGCACGAATGGGGAATGAAAGTGGGAAGCTTCTTCTAGGAAAACCAGAGGGAATGCGCCCAGTTGGCAGATCAAGAATGAGGTGGGAGAATAACATAAACCATGATTTGAGGGAAGTAGACTATACAGGTGGTGATTGGAAAACATTAGCTCAGGATAGGGATCTATGTAGAGCTTATATCCGTGCGGTCATGAACCAACGTGTTCTATAGTGCCAGTGAGTTAATAATAATAATAATAATAATAATAATAATAATAATAATAATAATCACTCCAGGGATTAGGCAATTGCCCGTTCCGACTTCATAATGCATAAGCCCAACGTCTTCTAGGTCCTCCAACATCACGTCTTCCTCTTGCTTGATAATTTCTTGCTAACAATGGATATCTCTCCTTACTCATTCCATCCATGTGATCAATCCATTTATGTCTGTAATTCGTGACTTTATCCAATAAAGGCTGTACTTTCAATTCTTCTCTTATATCCTCATTTCTTATTCTATCAAGTCTTGTACATCCTTTTACTTGTCTTAGGAACCTCATCTCCGCCGTCTGTATTCTATCCTTCTGTTTTTTCACTGGAGCCCAAGTTTCACATCCATACAATATTGTGGGAACCGCCATAACATTATACATTTTTATCTTGGTTTCTTTTCTAATGATATTTTTGAATGTTCTCTGTATTGTTCCACACACACACGTCTGAAATTTATTTATTTTTGAGTCAATATCTCTTTCCACATTGTAGCCAACATCACAGCCCAAATATTTGAAACTAGACACCTGTTCTATACTTTGATTTTCTAAAATAATTTTGGATCTCACTGGATCTCTTCCTCTAAAAGCCATGGTCTTCGTTTTCCTTACAGAAATCTTTAGATCGTATAATTTACATATTTCATTTAATGCATGCATTGATTTCTGTAAGTCGTCTTCATTTTTCTGTATTATGATTACATCGCCAGCAAATAGAAGATTATTTATGCACACTTTATTATCCATTCTTATTCCTGGATTCACTAAAACTTTCCATTTATTTAAAATATCGTCTATATGTATATATTCTACAAAGTGGGTGATAAACTACATCCTTGTCGTAATCCAGTATTTGTTTTGATTGTATCTGTTCTTTTGAATCCGGTATCTATAATTATATTTGTCTTCATATAATTTCTTTATTTTGTTTCAACAAGGCACAGCGGGTATCCTTTCATTCGTAATATTTCCCATATTTTTTGTCTGTTTACTCGATCGAAGGCCTTATCCAAATCTATAAATCCTATGTGAGTTTCTAAGTTATGTTTTCTTCTCTTTTCTATGAGTTGTTTCAGTGTAAAGACATTGTCTATACATGACCTTCCCTTTCTGAATCCACTTTGATTTAAATTTATTATTACTTCTGTTATGTTTCTCAATCTATTATTTATAATAATAATAATAATAATAATAATAATAATAATAATAATAATAATAACGCTTTATTAAGCTGGCAGAGTTAAAGCCATAAGGCCTTCTCTTCCACTAAACCAGCGAATAATGAAATCATACAAAAATTAAGTACTTATTACAGTTTTAAAACATTATTAAAATATAAACAAACAAAGCACAATACGGATGTGTTCTAATATTAGCTAAGACTGTCTAAACATGGAATAGGAATAAATAAAAACAAAGTAAGAAAAGCTTCCTAAATGAATATTTACAAGTATAGTGTTGTGCAAGTAGCATTTTCATTGTGTTGAACTTAGGGTATCAGTTAATTTGGATTTAAATAATGATAGTGATTGACAGTCCCTGACATGACTCGGAAGTGAGTTCCATGTTTTAGTCATAGATATTGTGTAAGATTCAGATGAGTAAGACCATGTCTTCTGACTATGTGGTTGAAGCGAAAGTAAAGAGTAAACTCTTGTGAGGCTTGTGCTCTTTAAATTGTTGATTGAGCTGATACATTTGAAGAAATTGTGTCTACGAACAATCTTTTTGGAGGCAAGAAAATAATAATTGCAAGAGTTTGTAACGTTGTGGCCATTGCTTCCCTGTCAATCAGAGCTATAATAACTGAAAACAATTAAATACAACTCTAGATACAAAACCATAACCTTGAAGGGTTAGAATATACCATGATCCTGAGCTTTATAATCATTTAGGGGTAGTTTCAAGGGATTTAACTTCCACAGACTGGAAGCTATGTTAAAAACAGACATGTATAGAGCAACATAACTTCGAAAAAAAAGTATTAGGATTGTCAAGGGGGAATTATAGAGAAAAAAAAGAGAAGATAGTTGAATGCCGACGGCACGAAAGATAAAGAACAAAATAATGGCGGATGAAGAGAAGAGATGAAAAAAATGAACACCGTTCATGATGTTCTTTTCCCTGGCACGTAGACTGCCCGTCGTGCTAAGGCTCCTGTAAGAACCAATGAACTGGAACAGGAAATGAGACTTGCATGTGTAGATCTCCAACCCCCGCTTGATTTCTTCTGAGAACAGATTTTTGCTATCAAAGCGATTTTTTTTTGTTTTGTTTCGTAAAGTGCCAATTTTTATTTAGCACATTTTAAAAACACCATATAACTTTCATATACTTCCGAAACATTGAAGTTTTTATATTATATTTTCTCACTTAAAATATATAAACTACAAAAGTAAATTATCCTACTGTTAAAAGTATTATATTTCTATTATGAATGAGCAAGAAAAGAAAACGGGATTTTTTTTTATTCCTAGAGGAACAGTGATATGTTTTGTGCCCCACAAAGATATCTGTGAGAAATTCTATTTATGCTGATAAAATAAATAGTTTTATGATCTATATGCCAGAATCAGATGAGAACTTTTTAATAAAGACAGACAAAATTAAACATTTTATAGTAACTTCTGAGAAATTAAATATCTAACAAAATACCTAGCCTTTTCTGAAATTTAATCATCATCATCATCCGGTATCATGGCAGCTGTCGCCGTCTTCCGGAAACCAAACGCCATTCCTATCTGTCCATTCATTAATCTCCCTCCAATCCTCTGATATTCATAGTCGCTTGTATCCCTTCTATTCAAGTTTTCTTCGGTCTTCCTCTCTTCATCCTTTCCATTGGGATCCATTCCATAACAATTTTAGGCAATCTTTGCTCTGGCATTCTTTTGACAATGCCATACCACTGTAATCTTTTCTTTTCTCTAATGTCTATGCACACCCATAATTTCCCTTATATCTTTATTTCGTATTTTATCCATTCTACATTTGCCAGCTGATCTTCTTAAAACGTCTATTTCTGGTACTTAAAATTATTTTCATTTCTCTCGTAGGAATTTGCCAGACTTCAGCGCCATATCTTAAAACGCCCTGAATTATGGTTTGATATATTTGTAATTTTCTATTTTTGTAACATTTTTGTTCCACCAAACAGAGTTTAATGCATTTATTGCTTGTTATGTTTGTGCGATTCTGTTTTTAATTTCCACTGTGTTATCGCCTGAATGGTATAATTTTGTTCCAAAATAAGTGCATTCAATACTAGGTTTTAGTTCTTCTCCATTGTTGAAATATATATTTTCCATTTTTTCTCCTATACACAGATATTTAGTTTCCTCAATATTTAAGCATATATAAAGTCCCCATTTTTCATATTCTTTTAGTTTTTTTGCCATATGTTCTATGTCATCGTTGTCTTGTGCTATTAATTGAAATTTAATAAATCTTGAAAAAAGTTGAAACTGTAAATTGAGTTTCATTAAAGTTGAGTGATTAATTATCAAGCGCATGTTAGTTTCTAGCTAAATATTCAATGTATTATGTAAATAAGAATGATCTTCACATGCAATTTATTTATGAATTCAACCGACAAACCTATTAGAAAAAAGGCAGTTCTGATCTGTGAAGCCAAATTTTGAAGTTATATCATACTTTTATGATTGAATAGACTTTATCCGTAGATCATACTGGAATGGAACACTATTCAAGGATGTATTTCTTCCTATTTATATTTTGGAATTTCCCAGAATGAATTTTAGGTTCGAGTACTTGTCCTAAACCAAATTTATTCGCCTTTTTTCTGTCTTAATCATCATAAATTTTAACTTCTACTTTTGTTATAACCCGCTTCCAGGTTTCACTGTACATAGCAACTAGCGACATCCTTTGATTCCCAACTTCATTTCTTCCTGAACTCCATCCATCCATATAACGCAGTCTTGGCCGACCCATTCTCCTTTTAGCTTTAGGTTTACTCTATAAAACTCCCATAGAAGTTTCATTCACCATCGCAATCTTAACAATTTAATTTATTGTGAAATTAAAATAGGAAACAACATTATGCGGTTCTTCTTAATAAATAAGGTGAGTATTTTACATCTTATCTAAAAAAAGTCGAGTTCTTTTAGAACATGTTTCAAAACAATTTTGTTTCATCGTCAAGCTTGTTCAGACTGTCTGGACAAAGTTGAGTTCTTTCAGGACATGTTTCAAAAAATTCTGTTTCATCATCAGTTTATGAAGACAGTCTGGACAAGTTAACGATGAAAGAGAATTGTTTTGAAACATGTCCTAAAAGAACTCAATTTTCATAAGATAAGACGCAAAATACTCATCTTATTTATTAATTTAATTGATGTTTCAGCATCAAGAGACAATAGTGTGTATAACTGACAGAGCTCATGTTTGTACCTTATCCGCCACTTTCCGATCACATATTGGACCATAAATTTTCCTGGGTATATTGGTCTTGATATTGTTCAGTTTTGAAATATCACTCCTTGACAAATTCGGGTTAAACTGAAACACAATAAAACTAGTTTTATCATAAGTAATGCCACGAGTGATTTCCAATTTACCTAGAGAATTTAGAAGTCAAAAGTATTGCATTTGTTAGGACTATTTAACAAATAAAATTAAGCTTTTACTCACAAATAATTATTTAAATGTAGTTATTTTATAATATTTATATATTTAATGTAAACGGCGATGTTTGAAAACACATGAGGAACATTATGTTTCATTTGTTCATAACTGCAACCAGATTATATTTATTGCTAAATAGAATCGCAATATTGTAACAATTGCACCCTAGTGGAGAAAAAATGAAACACGTAGTTACAAGTTATTGATTAATTTCTCATGTCCTAGATACAAATATGTCAATTAAATTTTTCCTTAAAGTTAATTCCTGGGAAATAATAACGTTTAAGAAAGTGCAAACAGTGGTTTCTTTTTTTAAGGTATAATCATTTGCTATGCTGTTTTTATATTATATATCGCAAGCAGAATCTGGTTTCATTCTTCTTCTTCTTCTTCCTTCCAAGTATTAGGCCAAGGCCTGTTACGATCCTATAGAAAATTTTCCCTCCAGCGTTTCATAGGACGGCCCAGTGATCTTCGTCCTCTTGGTATATAATTATAAACAGCTTTGGGTATCCGATTTGAACTCATTCTTTCATGATGGTGTTTCCAATTTAGTTGATACTGTTTAATATATTCCAAAATTGGCGTAGTCTTCAATTCTTTTAAGATATCGGTGTTCCTTTTCCGATCCCATCTGGTGTAACCTGCTGTTCTGCGCATGAATCTCATTTCACAAGCCGTTATTCTGCTTTCATGTTGTTTTCTTAGTGTCCATGCTTCACTACCATAGGTCAACACTGGTCTAGCCAAAGTGTTATATAAACGTAATCTGTGTTTTTTTGTACAAGGGATGGTTTCATAACTTGATTATTAATTCCTAAACTTTTATTATAACTAGTAACTTTTTCAGGGATATCCTTTTCATCCCAGATAGAGAGATAATATCCAAGATATTTAAATTGATTAGATCTCTCTAAAATGTTATTCTGGAGACAGATTTTACTTTGTATGGGGTCCTTCCCATGAAATGCCATAATTTTAGTTTTGTTATTGATATTCCATATTAAATTTGGCACCTATTTTTTGTAAATTATAAATTGATCGTTGCAAATCATTTCGGAAAGTGCACCATATATATATATAAATATGGGAGCCACTTGATGAAATGAAAGCGATAAATGAAAGCGATAAAATCGAGGTAAAACGACTGTGATTGGTTGTAAATCAAAATTCATTGAAATGTGATTGGTCATTGACTCCCATTTGGGGCATGAGTTAAATAGTCGTATGGAATATTTATTGTTAGGACTTTTAATTTAAGATATTGTATTAGTCAATGCAGGTGTTAACATTTTTTCATACTGACAATTTATTTTCTTATATTATTATAATCATTAAGAGTTTATATATACTGTAGACAAATATTTCTAAGATATCTGCTCCCAGGTTTTCAACTCATCCTATAATTTACTCAATTAAGCAGACTCAAATGTTGTTATACCAGACATCCAATATTAAAATATATTAATGTAATGGATTTTGTAGGACGGAACAATCCAATGGGAAAGTCCTTCGGGAGGGATTGTAAATCGTGGACCCCGTGTCTGAAGATTTTCAGGCTCGTAAAATATCCTTAAGCCTGAGTAAAAATCCTGTAAGCAAAATTTACCTACTTCAACGTTCTAGTAATGCCTTGGTTTTGCCTGTTAGATGTCTCGTTAAGTCGGTGTTTTGACTGTATGTCATTCATGATATCTATGAGCAAATATAGGTAACTAAATTAACTTAGTGCAGTAACCAGCCGTTATAGATAGATAGATAGATAGATAAAATATATTAAATAGAACTCATTCATCAAACATAAGATTTAAAAAAAAATTGACGCGTTTCTAGAACAATGTTGTTACTTTCAAGACGTCGATAACACCGAAAACAAGGAAATGCATATTTTCACAGTAATCATGTTATGTATGTAAGTAATCTTACGCTGATTAGATCGATTAGTGATTTTAAATTTCTGTATGTTTTTAAAAGTCTTGAAATATTTAAAAATGAAGATAGGGTTTCGAATAACGACAAAACCCTATTCCCGACATCGCCCTTTTTCCTTGGTTAAGAGAAAAGTTTGTTGCGATGTTGGTAGTAACAGACAATCTTTCGATGTTTCTATTATTAATTTAATACTCCTCATTGAAAGACAAATTATATTTGAAGAGAAAAATATATGCTCTGAGCGCCGTATTTTTTCTCTTCAAATATAACAGGCAATCCAACAACTGACGTCAAGTAAGAATTGGATGTTTTGTTGTTTTTATATCATTATCGCCTTGAGAATAACAGTTTAGCTGTTCAAACGGGTCGACTTGTTTTTTTTAATCTGATGCATGTTGAATGAGTTCTATTTAATATCTTGTATTAACAAAATCACTACCAAAAAACCTTATACATGAATCATAAATTAATATGTACATTCAGAAGCCACATACTGCAAATTTTTCATGTTTTGATTTTCCCGCTAGGCTGATGGATGGCGTTAATGTAGCTTTTTAAAATGTACTCGCCACTTCGGCATACCACTTATCTTATACAGGGTGCTCTAAAATTCACCTTAAAAACTTATAGGACTTGTCTCTACAAGTCTGGGGACTGAGTTGATAATATTTAGAATTGGAAACCATGTCCGTAAACTTACCGTTGCCGTGCTACAGCCGTTTTGAAAACATGTTTTTAACGCGTCCACTTTTACAAGTAATTTATTATGAGGCGTGACACAGTACAACCACTTGTTTTACAATTCAACTCATTAATAACCAAAGAAACAAAATGGAAACTGAATCATGACTTGCATTAATAATTCCGGATAGACCCTCCACAATCAATTTTTGCAATTTTTAAAATTTCGTAAAATTTTTACATTAAAAAAACACTAAGTCTTGGAATACCCGATAGGGAAATTTTCGAATTAGACGAATCGCGAGACACATGACGTACGTTCAGGCAATGCTTGTTTTCAAACGGCTGTAGCACGGAAACGGTAAGTTTCCGTACGTGGTTTCCAATTCTAAATATCATCAACTCAGTCCCTCTCAAAGTCCTAGAAGTTTGTAAGGGGAATTTTAGAGCACCCTGTATGGTGCAGACAGGAGTATAGAATGGGGGTATGTTTACATTTTTTATTTATAAAGTAAGTGCATTGTATGAGGGATGATGAAGATGAGAAGGAAGAAGGTGAAACTCTTCTATAAAAACACCAAGAAGACTTCCAGCTTTAAATCCCTCCAATCCGACGGATGAATCGCTATCAAAAGTACCTTCTAAACAAAATACTCTAGGGGGGGGGTTGGGATTTAATCCAGGCATCTGGTGCACAAAATAGCGATTAAAAATTGTACACCACACTCTTCCTAGTCCTGAGATACCAAATTATACAATTACAATTTCCAACCCCGGCGGTTATCGAATTAGGCCCCGTTACACAGGAAGCAAACATGATGTCATTTGAGCTTAAGCAACAAACCATCAGCGTTAAAATTCAGAACAATCGCCTCTGATTGAGAAACATAGTTTTGTGGAGCGATTCGTAAACTGCAGGTTGCGACCGCTAAGGCTGTTCGCTCCATTCTATATGGGGGTTGCGGTGGATGTTTGGAAGTGTTAATAAATAATCTTTATCATCATCATTATTTTTAAAATTGTTATTATAATTAAACTGCTCAACTCAGAAAAGCTATGCTTTATAGACATATTCATCATCCAAACTCCTCTAAAAAAACGTTAAACTGAAATATATAACATTCACTTATCAAGTTATTTTGTATGACGTCACACATGGTCTCTTACTTTAAGGGAGGGTGAAAATATTAGGACCTACGAGTATGTGTGAATGAAGGTCTCAGGAAAATAATAAGAAATGAACAGACGTGTGAATAGAGAAAATATCGTAATAATTAGGTAAATTACCTTTATGGGAAACTAGATATAACAACAGTTACGTCTCGTAAACTGCAATGGACATTAGGCCGCATGTGGCACGAAATTGAAAATTAAAGAGAGTCTTGGAAATTTCTCATAGGAAAATCAGAGGGAAATCATCTAGCAGATAGACGAAACAGGAAATAAAGAAACATTAATATGATTTGAGATATGAATTACACAGAGAATGACTGGAAAATCATTAACTCTGTATAAATATATATGAAGAGCTTATGTCCTCGCGGCCATGAGCCTCAGGTTTCTATAATGTCAGTGAATTCGTTAATTTATTATTAAAATAACACATGCATTTTTAAATGTAACATATAAAATATGATGGATGAATTGTTGTTAAAATAATGGACATAATAATAATAATAATAATATTAATAAAATAATATCAATAATAATAATAATATCAATAATAATAATAATAATAATATTAATAATATAATATAATATAATAATAATAATAATAATAATAATAATAATAATATATTTTTCAATGCCACATTTTTTTGTCATTTCAACATTTCTGATATTCTCTCCTTTCATTGGTGTATAGTTTCACTTCTGAGGTTGGGGACGGGAAGGCGGGGTTACGCTGCTCTAATGATAATATGAGTGATGACTTAATGATGCAATATGAGAGGCCTTAATCGTAACATAACCAAATAAAATGTGTATGATAATGATGGCCAGATGATGTTCGGGGACTGTTTGGGCCTTAAAGTAATCCTTCATGTGTCTTACAGGTGAGGATAAACCTCAATGAAACCTCACGGGAGATCGAACCCAGGCCCGCTACGTGACAAGCCAGCATTCTACATCGAGACCACAGCGGTAGAAATAGTAGTAGTAGTAGTAGTAATAATAATAATAATAATAATAATATATTCATCATCATCATCATCCGGTATCATGGCAGCTGCCGCCGTCTTCCGGAAACCAAACGCCATTCCTCTCTATCCATCCATTCGATCTTCCTCCATTCCTCTGATATTCATAGCTGTTTGTACCCCTTCTATCCAAGTTTCCTTCGGTCTTCCTCTCTTCCTCCTTTCCATTGGGATCCATTCCATAACAATTTTTGGCAATCTTTGCTCTGGCATTTATTATAATAATAATAATAATAATAATAATAATAATAATAATAATAATAATTATTATTATTATTATTATTATTATTATTAATAGTAATAATAGTAATATTAATAATGTGATTGAATATATTTTTTGTTCAAATTATCACATTGTTGAAGTTTTTGCCTGAACTTCCGTTAAAATTAGTACTAGTGGTCGCCAGCGGTCGAAAATCGACCACAATTCATAACATTTTTAAGTTTGTCATAAATACGTTATTCTGCATTTATTTTCGACTGATTTAAAAAATACGAACGAAAGGAAGTATGTGGTATAGCTTGACGAAGCCATATTTAAAAAACAATAACACACTATTTATTTGCATATAGCCTATTATTATGTGTACGGGAATATATATAGGCCTATCCCTTCTTCTTTGTCTCTCACTCCGACCCGTCGGTGTTTCTATGTCGAGGCATATTGGAAGTAGGTACGAATATGTAAATATAAAAAAAATATGTAATGAAATTACTGAAACCAAGATTAGACCGGGTTTAGTTTAAATTTAAATAATAGAATGTACTCACTTTTTTTAAATCACTAATAATAATAATAATAATAATAATAATAATAATAATAATAATAATAATAATAATAATAATACACTAGAGTAAGTTAATTAACAATGCAGATGCACATTTTCTTTTTTGCAACAATGGACTTTCTGTTTGAACTTAAATAAATTAGTAATACACATGAATTCCTTATACACAATTTATTTTATTTTATTTTGTTTAATTTAATTTATTTGTAACACATATTTTACATTATTTTTCTGCCCTCCTTCTCTATATGAACTTTAATTGTGCCTAATATCACACTCCTCTGTGCGGGCAATGTGCTAAAAACGGGTACAAAGTTTTTCTTCGCGTATTAATGTATAGATTAATCAGGGAAGTTAATGCATGGGTAGCAGATAATAATTTGTTTTTCGAAAAGGGAGTCATGTATGGGAGAAATTTAAGAACCGTTTCTCTAGATATATCGATGAAGTGAAAAATACTAAAACTTTAATTATATTCTGAAAGAAAATGACGCCATATTGATTCGTCAGAGAAACGGAGATAAACATAAGTTATCTCTTTGAAGACATGCTCATATTGACATGAAGAATCTCAAGAACACATTAATTTCAACAGTTCTGTCAGCTGTGAGTAAGTAGAAGAGAGGTGTGTGGGGGGGGGGTGCAGTTTGATGGGGCGCGTAAGAAGTAAATATTCTATGAGGATTAAGAATCAACTTCGCCATTCTTGTTGAAGTAGGGCAAGATTCGATGGATAGGATTGAGAGAGGAGATAGCAATGTTGTAGATAATCTTGGCTGTCAGTGTTAAACTGGTGGAAATACGGTCGAAGCGTCTGACCTCGCGTGATTTCCAGGAATCCGTAAGATTTTTTTTTTTTCCTACAAAAGTAGAGTGGTTCTAAGATATGGTTTCTTTGTAAAGCTCGACTCACACTGTACATTTTTCAGAAGTATTTTCTTCTTCCGTTGAGGTTTGTAAATCTTAAAAAAATATATAGATCAGTACATACATAGATGGGAACAAACTATACTAACATATACAGGTTGTTCATAAAATTTTGCCTAATATTTTGATATTATACTTTTTAGTTGAAGTTTTCTGAGTACGTAGAAAATACAGTTTTTATATTTTATTGTTAGTATTATAATTAAGAATAATAAATCCGTAGATCTTTTTTTGGTTGAAAAATATGAATGAAATATAATTTTATCAATATTTCTATTTATACCTTATTTGATCAAGTCCCCTTACTAAATAAGACTATATTCAAATACCAGTTTCAACCAATCTGATTCTTTTTCCCTTGCAACCATGTCCAGTGGTTAACTGGCTAATGCCGCACCCTGTATTGAACAGGACTTTGGCTTTCAAGGACCTACTCTAAGTTTTTTTTTAATTATACTAATCTGTCATCTGCAACCGCAGGAAGGACTTTTCGTGAAGTTCGATGAATAAAAACTTACATCAGGATAACCATGTCAAGCATAAGACTTGGTTCAATCTACCAACTTTAATGATCAAAAGGGATAAATGGGATTTCTTACAAAGGATCAATCATCAGTCATAGTCAGATTAGTTGTTAGGAAATCTCGACAGTTTCAATTCATCTTATGAAACTTTTCTGTGTGTGTGCTTGCATGATTATCATAACTTTGAATGTTATTAAATAGGGCTTCCGAGAATGAGAGTTGACGACAACGGCGATTTCAGATTATGAGAGAGGGACTTTCTAAACCCCATAGTTTATGGACACACAGTGGCTATCCACTGACGACTGTTTTAAAACAGATATCTTGTGCAATAATATTAATATAGTATTTTGTTTCATTTCAGGTAAGTTAATGCTAACAGTGATGACGTATGAAAGCTCAGAGCGCAGTATGTGCTGGTCAACTGAGAAAACTTGACATACTCTCTAGTAAGTAAGCTGTGTTTAAGCACATACTTTAAATAAAACTAGCTAATACCTGGCGTCGGCTGCTCCGCCTAAATAAATAAGTGTTTTTATGTTTAGCTGAATAAGTAAAAAAAAAAGTATTAGACATTTATGTTGTGAATAAATTAGATACCTCGTGCTGATTATTCGACGTCGTCCGGTAAACTACTGATCCCGATCTTCTTGGCATCAATGAGCTGAAAGACAAAAATAGTTTTGAAATTTTAGTTCAGGATATTTACCTTTCTTTATCATATATCTTAAAATATAAAAATTTCGTGTCACGTTGTTGTCCACGATGGAATTCCTAAACTACTAAACCGATTTTAATAAAATTTTGCACACTGTGTGCAGTTTGATCCAACTTTAAACTTAGGGTAGTTTATAACTAAATTTATAGTGGCATTATTTTTTATTGCAAATTATTTATTATTTAACAAAGAGTTATAATTATCTGTGAGTTCCATACGATTATAACAGATGGCGATGTAATTATCTGTGAGTTCCATACGATTCTAACAGATGGCGGTATAAGGTAATTTGGTAAGGTAATTGGTTTATTATTTAACAAAGAGAGATCCAGATGGCTGTGCTTTTTGTTGCAACCGCCAATTTCAATTCAATTACAAATATTGATTATTTCATAAAATAAGTGTGTTCAGTGTTTATTTTATTTTTAATATTAATTTCGTGTGTAAGTATTAGTCTTAAGTAATCTCTCTGAAAGACACCAACTACATTAACATTTTAACGTATACCTTGGCCACAGCAACGCGTGGCCGAACTTCTAGTGTGTGTATATATATATATTATATATATATATATATATATATATATATATATATATATATATTTATTTATTTATTTATTTATTTATGTATTTGTTTATTTATTTATTTATTTTACCTCATGGAGTTAACACCGTAAAGTCTTTTCTTCCACATTACCAGGATTTAATTGTACATATAATAACAATATTATGATTAATAAAAGCACACCGCTGTGGTCTCGAGGTAGCGTGCTGCCTTGGCACGCAGCGGACCCGGGTTCGATTCCCGGTCGGAACAGGCTTCTGGGTGAGATTTTTTCGGAGTTTTTCCTCACCTGTAAGACAAATGTCAGAAGGCTTAGGACCCAACGCTCCCCGAAAATCATCTGGCCATCATCATCATCATCCTTATCATCATCATCATCCTTCACCGGTGTGGAAGCAACGGGAAGCTATCACACATATAGTTTCCCTCCTAGTAAAGCTGTAAAGCATAGTATCAAAATGCTATGATTGCAGTGAAAGATCTGCCCTCGGGCAAAATTACTGTGGATGGATGATTAACAATACATAATAGGCATAAGCTACCCATCAATTCATTAGAGGATGAAGAAGGCCTACATCTCAATGGCATTAATAAACTGTTAGTTTATGCTGGTGACGTAATATTATTGGGCGATAGCGAGGAGATAATAAAGGCCAACACGCACACACTATTGAGTAACACTAAGAAATTGGGACTGGAAGTAAATATCAATAAAACTAAATATATGGTCACACACAGAAATATATAATGGAAATGGACAGCTAATGACAAATGAGGGAAATTTTGAAGAAGTGGCTGAATTCAAATACTTAGGAACAATAATCACAAGTAGGAATGAGATTCACAAATAAATTAAACATGGGTTCAGTTCTGGAAATGCGTGCCATTATGCATTGCAGAGACTCTTGATGTCCCAACTCCTTTCAAAAAACGTTAAACTGAAAATATATAAAACTATTATTCTATCAGTTATATTATATGGGTGCGAAACATGACTCTTACTTTAAGAGAGGAAACGAGATTACAAGTATTTGAGAATAAAGTTCATAGGAAACATTTTTGGACCAAAGAGAGATGAACAGACAGGTGAATGGAGAAGACTACTTTACAGTGAACTGCATGGTCTTTATAGGAAGCCATAAATAATAAGAACAGTTAAATTTCGTAGATTGCGATGGGCAGGACATGCGGTACGAATGGGGAATGAAAGACGTGCATGGAAGCTTCTTGTAGGAAAACCAGAGGGAAAACGCCCAGTTGGTAGACTAAGAATGAGGTAGGAGAATAAAATTATCTATGATTTAAGGGAAGTAGATTATATAGGGAATTAATGGAAAAATTTAGCTCAGGATAGGGATGTATGGAGAGCTTGTGTCCGCACGGCTATGAACCTAAGGGTTCGATAGTGCCAGTGAGTTAGTAGGCATAAGCTACACAAAATACAAATAAGGAAATAACATAAACAATTAAAACAATAATAATAATAACCTAGAATTTAAATAAATAATTGGCTTGGCAATGAAATTGTAAAATATAAAATAATAATAAAAATATATCTAGAATGTGGTTATATGCAGCATAAGTCAGTGAAATACTAACAAAATTGACTCATTCTAACCTCATGTATATATATATATATATATTTTTTTTTTTTGTCTAGCGTAAGTTATTAGATTGAATTTCAGTCCCGGTTAGGTTTTAATATACCTTGTTCCTGAAAATGATCACTATTATATCGAATTTCTGACCATGCCGCAACCATGTGCAGCGGTTAACTGACTTATGCGGCACTCTGTATTACATTGAATAAGCAAATATTTAGTGAATTTTTTTTTAACTGTTTTTGAGTCGGGCTGTCCTTGATATAAGAGAAGGAATTCGAGAGTCGGGTGGCTGAAACAAGAAGGATGAGGAATAGTGTGATGTTTGATGTAGAGGAACTGCTAGAATTAAGTTTTCTCAAACAAGATAGGGATGTATGTAGAGTTATTTTCCGCGAGACTATGAATTTCCGTGTTTGGTGGTATTATCGCCTCACTATAATGGTTGTCCAGCGGCCCGCTTTGTTTCTCCGCAGCTGTTATATATAATTAAATAGAAAGATGCCGACTACCGCAACTATAATAATTCCGCATGTTAAGCATTGCCACGCGGCATCTGCTTTTATATATACTGACAAAACATCATAGTGAGGCTGATAATACCAATGAGTATGTCTTTTCAACTTATTATTTTCTCATTACGTTAATTAATCTGAAATGTTAATAACATACCATTTAAACACTTATGCAGTGACCGATTCTTTTAATTCCTTTCTGCACAATGCAAGCACCGGGAGTCAAAGAGAATAAATTAAATTAACATTCTGGTGGGAGTTGGAATAACGAAGGAGAATTTGTGAGGTAATTTCTACTCCCACTTTAATTTCCCTTCAGTATCACCATGTGAGGGCGTACTGCAATAAACGTTAGCTTGTTTTTATTAACTTAATGGCTTCACATTAATTTATTGATTGATTAATTAATTCATATCACGATTTACATTGCACGAGAGGGATTTTCCTGCAATTTAAAATATTGTCTAAATGGCAATGCAATTTTAAAACTGCACGCACATATATTTATTATTTTAATTACGTTTATTTCCAGTCTTCAATTACGTCACTCTTGGAATATTCTGATTGACTTGATTTTTAAGTATAGGGTGTTACCGAAATGAGTGCAGATTTTTCGTGTGGTGATAGAGAACGTCCATACAAGTATTTTAACACAATGAACGTTGGGCCAAATACATTGTTGTGGGTTTACAGAATAAAACGGCCTTTAAAATTGTTGAACACATTGTTGCTTATTTATTAATTGTAAGAAAAATGGAAGGTATTACATGTAATTTTACAGTAATTGTTGGAAATAGCGACCATTGACCTGGATGCACTGCTCCAGAGCTTGTAGCAAGGATCGTGGCAGCGGCTGCGGAAATCAGGGAGCATCCAAATATGCTTCTTAGAGTGTTTAACTAATATCTGTTATTCTCTAAAACCATTAAGTGTAGTTCACCTGAAACGAAAATTTAAACATCGCTCTAGCGATCACAATTTTCGATGTTTTACAAAGAAACTCAGTATTTACCATTAAAATGAACTTAGGTTGGTATTATCAAAAAATCAGCGAAATCCAAGTAGTATTATTATTATAATTACAATTTTTATTTCTTTCCATTGTCAACTCTGTATTGTGTAGCGTGCCTATATCTATTATCCATTAATCATGTAAATACTTCATTGTTGTTATTATATGTATAATTTAAACCTGGTGAAGTGGAAGAGAAGACCTTACGGTCTTAACTTCATCAGGCAAAATAAATAAATAAATAAATAAATAATAGATAATCATTACACGTTGAGGTTTACCTGAAATCCGAAATTAAAAATTGATTCTATTTGAACTGATTCATTTTCAGACGTACGGGTCACCTAAAAAGAATTACGAAATGAATTATTATTTTTTTACTTATTCAACTAGGAATAAAAACACGTTTATTTTGGTGTAGCACGTCGAGTATTTAATAAAATACCGGGTACTTATATATTTAATTATGTATTTTACAGACTATTTAACTCATGCCCCAAATGGGAGTCAATGACCAATCACGTTTTCAATGATTTCTGTTTTACAACCAATCAGAGTCGTGTTTCACGAAATATTTATCAGTGTTAGGATTATCATATATTAAACAAAGCTCCTCCTTTTTAATATTCTGAACAGGTCTGACCGTTATTTTGCAGTGACTGAGCCTATAACAAATACGGCTACCAGATTGTATATAATAGTGCTTACATGTCAACATTTGTAGCAATTGATTATACCACCAAAAAGAAACCACTGTTTGCACTTTCTTAAATGTATTTTTTCCCAGGTAATAATCGAGAAAAATATAATTGTCATATTTACATCATACGACATCAAAAATGAATTAATATACAGATTGATGTGTTTCATTTTTTCTCCACTAGAGAGCATTCTTACAATATTGCGTTCCTTTGGCAATAAATAGTATGATCTGGTTGCAGTGATAAACAAAAGAAGCAGTAGAAGCGTACCTATCGTTTCTCATTTGTTTTCAAACATCGCCGTTTACATTAAATATATAAATATTTTAAAATAACTATAGTTAAATAATGATTTGTGAGTAAACAGCTTAATTTTATTCGTTAAATAGTCCTAACAAATGCCACTCTTGATTTCCAAATTCTCTAGATAAATTCACTCCTCACTTCGTGAGTCGTGAATTTATCGATAATTTGGAAATCACTCGTGGCATTACTTATGATAAACAGTCTCATCGATTCTCTATTTCCAATCTATATTTCCTCCAGTCTAAGCGGCATCTCTCCTCCAATTTCCACAATCTCATAAGACTAATTTTAGTGGTTGAGTATCCCGGGATGGTTATAGGCTATAAGAGTTGTGATATTCAACTCCTACATCCTTAAAAATGACCCTTTGTAAAAGTCGCTGTTTTGGAAGATTTAATGGCTTACCCTACTTAAATCATAGTAAATACAACTTACAATAATCATTTTTGTCTTTGCCAAGAAGATCGGGATAAGTAGATTCTCTGGCAAGCGTAGCAGCGCACTGCGGGTAACTCACAGTAACGAATTTTGTCTTTTAGCTCATTTATGTCAAGTAGATGGGGATAAGTAGATTACCGAGTAATGCGGGATATTCAGCATGAGATATCTTAAAATAATAATGATATAAATTTATAATATCTTTTCTTTTACTTACTCAGCTAAAAAAAAAAAAAACATTAATTTTTACCTTTCACCTAATTTAGGCCAAAAAGATCGGGATAACTAGATTTCCGGGCAAAGCCGGATAATCAGCACGGGGTATCTAAAAATAATTCATCATCATCATCATCACTCCAGGGATTAGGCAATTGCCCGTTCCGACTTCATAATGCATCAGCCCAACGTCTTCTAGGTCTTCCAACATCACGTCTTCCTCTTGCTTGATAATTTCTTGCTAACAATGGATATCTCTCCTTACTCATTCCATCCATATGATCAATCCATTTCTGTCTGTAATTCGTGACCTTATCCAATAAAGGCTGTACTTTCAATTCTTCTCTTATATCCTCATTTCTTATTCTATCAAGTCTTGTACATCCTTTTACTTGTCTTAGGAACCTCATCTCCGCCGTCTGTATTCTATCCTTCTGTTTTTTCATTGGAGCCCAAGTTTCACATCCATACAATATTGCGGGAACCGCCATAACATTATACATTTTTATCTTGGTTTCTTTTCTAATTTTATTTTTGAATGTTCTCTGTATTGTTCCACACACCGTCTGAAATGTATTTATTTTGGGAGTCAATATCTCTTTCCACATTGTAACCAACATCACAGCCTAAAAATAATTACGATATAAATGTTTCCTTTTATTTATTTAGCTATACATAAAAACAGATTAATTTCCGTCTTTCAGCTCATATATACTAAGTAGATCGGGATGAGCAGATTTCCAGGAAACGCCGAATAATCAGCACGGGGTATCTTAAAATAATTACGATTAAATTTATAATTATTTTCCTTTTACTTATTCCACTAAACATAAAAACACATCTTTAGATCATTTATGACAAGAAGATCGAGATAATTAAATACCCGAGCAACACCGGGTAATAAGCAGGGGTATATAAATATAATTACTATCTGAATTTTTCCTTGTTCTTATTCAACTAAACATAAAAACACATTAAATATTGTCTTTCAGTGATTTATGCCAAGAAGACCGGGATAAGTACATTCCCGGGCAATGACGGGTAATCAGTACGGGGTATCTAAAAATAATTACGATATAAATTATAATTTTTTTTTCATTCATCTAATCAACTAAACATAAGAAAACATTAATTTTCATTTCTGTAGGCGTACAGCGCACGCCGGGTGTTAGCTAGTGTTTTATACAATCTGGTTTTTGTTTCACAAGTCGTATATTTTGAAATTAAATACTTTATTTATAAAAAAAAACATTTCTGAGCAATTTGTATTCTATGATATATTTCTTACTGGGTATTATTATGTTTATATCCCTTTAAACAGGAGTCTGTAAATTAATCAGTCATTGAAGTAATGTCAATTTTACTGTTTGGGACATGCTGATAGTAACTGCCAATTCTAACAAAACCATCACAGTCTTATTCAATAGTCCCTATATTATATATCCGCAACCTTAAATTGGCGAAACAATAATTTATCCTGCTAGTTAATTAAATGTCCGTACCGCAAAGAAAACAAGATCATATAAAACTCTTTAAGTTATTGTTATACATTATTACGTAATTTGATGCAAATGTAAGTAATTTCCAACCCATTTCTATCCTGTTGTTTTATAGAATGTAGGTTTGTCTTTTATAGATTGCTAAACCGTTCAATCGATCTTCGTGAAAATTTGTATATTCAGGGTTCAGATACGGCGAGTGTTTAGCCGTTATTAATTATGTTCTAAAATCATTAGGTATAGGAGTTCACCCTGAAACGAAAATTTAAAAATCGGTCTAGCAATAGCAATACTCGATGTTTCACCACAAATTCGGAACACCACATTAAAATAAACCAAGGTATATATTATCCAACAATCAGCGAAATCCAACCGTTAGAAGTGGGGGTTTACCTAAAATTTGAAATTAAAAATTTACTCTAGCAATCACATGTTTGGTTCGTCTCAGTGATGATAGATAAAATTATATACCATGCAATGCACAAACCTTCAATATTTAATTCATTTAGGCGTAGCAGCGCACGCCTGGTATTAGCTAGTGGTAGATAAAATTTGTTTTTGCATGATAGTGCGTTTCGTCGTACTTACAGTAATGGTGGCCATATTGAAAGTTCAACTTTTTACATTTCGGGGTTGCCGACCTAAATAACTATACTGTAATAAAATAATTACACTATAATATCGCCTATTACAAACCACGTGTGGGAAGTAAAAACCACTGCCCTCTATGTATACTACGTACAAAGTATAGCCTATACAAAAAATATCCAAAAGGCAATGTTAATAATATACATTACATGAAACAAATCACTGCATTTTAAATGAACTTTATTTAAAACAATAATAGTACTTGCCGCCTTTTTATTACTGATTGGTGTCACGGCCTCCTGTAATTTCAACTAATAAACATTGCCTACGCTGTTAACGTTAGTCAATTGTTTATTTTGAACGCAAATATTTTCAACAAATATGTTATTATTTTATTATTATTATTTATTATTTTTAAAAAATAATGTACAACGCACGTATGTGAAGTGTTTTACAGGATATCGTAAATTAAAAACCTCGCTGTCCCTCGGTTTTTAAGTATTTACCTCGCTTCTGTAAAGACCACTTCCCAACCTCACATCGTAATATAGGCCCTACTATTTTTTTATTTAATATTTTAAATTAAGCCGTTGAATTTAACATTCTCTTTGTGTAGTAATAACGTATGTAGTTAAATAATGGATACACCTTTCATCTTATGTTATATGAAATAGGTAACAAGACAAGGTGATTTGATTCCTGGGATTTCTGTATAAATCCTTGCAAATGATCAAGTGACATGGCCGTTTTCCTCCCTTATTCTGTTAGAACTTGGATTCAGGTTGCATAAGCTTGAGATTAAGGGGGCTGAATTAATGAATGTAGACGACTTAGTTGTTGGGTTTCAAGTTGTGGGAGGAGGTTAAACTTCTGGCGGAAATACTTAGGCTTCTAAAGGTGAAACACTAACGTTCCATTAATCCAAGAGGATCAAGTCTTGGGCTTAAATCGACTTCCTATTCCAAGCCAACTGGAAGACAAATGGCAACAGTACACTTTATCCTGCTTTGCGTAAAAGGACTATACTATTTTTATAAGCATCTTAGTATGTTTGCTTTATCAGGAAAGAAAATTTAATTCCAAAATAATGAGTACAGTTTCAACAACAATACTATCAACAGCTCTTCTATTTCTTTATTTCTTCCTTTTTCACTCTTATTTATTCTCGCTCTCTCGTTTTAGCGAAATTCCAAGGAACGAGACCATTGAGGATGCACCCATGAAAAAAAAAAAGAAATCTACATCTTTTCTGTCTGCTAGACATCGAAAATGACATCAACAAAAGTTAACATATATATACTGTATATATATATATATATCTACTCCAACAAGAAAATCACTCAGACTTCAGAATCTACCCGCAGAAAAGGACTATTGAGAGGGGGAAGTTCGAAAAATACAGGTAAGACTAATGACAAGGGAACACAATAGGGTTGTTGACAGTCGGTTCATGGAATATCGAAGGGTTAAAGCAAAAACTTTCAATGGACAGATGTGTAGAGTTTATTGAGACTTTTGATATATTAGCCCTAGGAGAAACATGGTTAAAAGCTAATGAATGCGTAAATCTATGTAATATGAAAGGTTATTTTAAGGGTAATCAAAAGAGAGGAAAGAGAGGTAGATATCCAGGCGGTGTTGCCATTTTATATAAAGCTAACTTAGACCCATATATTAAAAAGGTAAATATTACTTTAAAAGAGGCAATTTGTATATATTACCATACAGAAAGAGCAGAAATGTGTCTGTTGTCTATTTATCGCCAACCACTAAATTCCAGGTATGCCAATCCAAATTTTTTTCGTTGAATTGTCTGACTCGTTGGCAGAAATAAAAGATAGGTTTCCGGAAGCGGGAATAATAATTTTAGGGGACTTTAACTGTAGGATTGGGGAGGAAATATCACTATAAAATCGGATGATAATGAAACACGAGGTGAGGGTAGGAGAAGCAAAGATAAGATTTTAAATTCAGAAGGAAACCAATTGTTAGCTTTTTGCGATGCATTTGAACTTGAAATTCTGAATGGTAAATATGGGGAAGATAAAAATGGAGAACTGACATTTATTAATAAAAATGGAAGTAGCGTAATCGATTATTCAATATGCACACAAGACATGATTCCAGTCCTAAGTAATTTCTGTATAGTTTCCAGAATCGAATCACACCACTTCCCAAACAAACTTATTTTAAATATGAAAGGTATTAGTGAGACAGTTAATGATGAGGTGGGCAACAATATTGCGGCCAATTATCCGTTTCAGGTGGATCGAGGATCTGAGAGAAGAATTTAACAGGAGTTTGGAAACGCTAATACAGGATCTGAAATTAAATGATCTTAGCGGGGAGGAAATTATTAAAACTTTGACAGAATGTTTTCAAAAAGCAGGGGAAAAATTCAAGGTTAAATACGCAATGAACCAGAAGGACAAAGGGTGGTACAATAATGCATGTAGAAAGAAGAAAAATTTGTCGAAAGTAGTCTTTTAAAGTTTAGAAAAGAAAGCACAGATGAAAGCAGAAAAAATTATGCGCAAGAGAGAAAGGAATATAAAGACTTATTGGCAGAAACAAAACTAGCATGGCAAAATAAGAAATCCGAAGAAATGAGAGTCGCGACTGAAAGTGGGAACATTGCGGACATATGGAAAGCGATAAGGGAACTCAAAGTAAAGTCCATAAATCGGACAAGAATAACGCCGGGGAATGGAGAAGTTACTTTGATAGGGTGCTGGGAAATGAGAGGTTAAGATATAATCAAGGAAATATAGTTGAGATCCCTGACCCAATTCATATTCAATTACTGGATCAGGATATTTCGAAAAATGAAGTGGTTTCTTCCATTAAATGTTTAAAGAATGGTAAAGCACCTGGAATTGATGGAATACCAGGGAATTCTTGAAAAATATGATATCATCCAATAAATTATTAGACGTTTTGAAAACTGCGTTCAACAAACTTTTTAATGGAGGAGATTATCCGGAAGCCTGGGCGACAGGTGTCATCCAACCGCTATACAAGGGAAAGGTGGGGCACAGATACCAGAAAGTTATAGGGGAATTTGTCTCTTGTCAGTGTTCGGAAAAATATATTGTAAAGTACTTTACGAACGAATCAGACAATGGGCTAAAGAGAACAATAGGCTCTCAAAATATCAGGCAGGTTTTAGAGAAGGGTACTCCACGGTGGACAACCTATTTGTTCTGAGAACATTAATTGATGACAATCTGAAAATGAAGGGGGGTAAATTATTTTGTGCATTCATTGATTTTAAGATGGCATTTGATACTGTGGACCGAAGCGCACTTTGGGAAAAATTAAATCGGAAAGGATTGTCTCGTAAAATGATACATGCTTTAATGTCAATTTATAAATATGTTAAATTTTGTATAAAAGTAGACCAAGGGCACATTACAGAGAGCAGCGAAGCCAATCGGGGAGTGAGACAAGGTTGCATTTTATCACCAATGCTATTTAATCTATTCGTTGATGATATTGTAGACGTAATGCCAGAAGGAGAAATTGAGGCTCCGGAGATAGGAAATGTAGAATCCCAGTCCTGTTGTATGCAGATGATTTAATTATCTGTTCCAAGACAATCAAGGGATTGCAAAGAGGTCTTGACCTACTGGAAATATACTGTAGGAATTGGGGATTGACTGTAAATGCTAGTAAGACAAAAACAATGACATTTAAAAATGGGACGGTTTATGGTAGAGCAGAGGAATGGAAATACAGAGATCAAGTTCTTCAAAACGTGAAACATTTCGAATATCTTGGTACGACGTTGAAAATGAACGGAAAGTGGAAAAAACACATTGATATAGCATTATTTAAAGGGAGGGGACAACTTAACAGTGTACTCGGTATTCTGGGTCGAGTGCCTGATATTCCAGTCAGCACATTAGAAAAAATGTATGGAGCTATGGTCAGGCCAGTCATGCACTATAGTAGTGAGATTTGGGGCTTCCAAAGAACGGAAATACTAAATAAGGTATATACGCATTTTCTAAAGTATATTACAGGACTTAGTAAGGTCGTTTCTAACTGTGGAATTTTATATGAATTCGGGTCATTCCAGGACGACATTAACTGTAAAATTCGTGTACTCAAATACTGGTTGCGAGTAATCCAAGGTGAACAAACAATGCTTAGAGCAATTTGTTACGACCACCAAATTAAAAACATAGATGTTAAATTTTGGGCAGACGAGGTTAGGAGAGAACTCCAAAAGATTGGGATGGGCTGGATATGGGAAAAAGGGACTGAAAATCGCAAGAACGTGTGGAGAAAAATAAGGAGGAGGTACTTAGATGTAAACCAACAAGATACCTTCGCCGAATGTACAGGAAAACGCTCACTGTGTTTACAAAGAGACCTAAAACACGTCTGGGGAAAAGAATCGTATATACTCAACCTAGGATTTAAGGAGAGATCAGGGCTTGCTTGGTTTAGGCTAGGGGCATGGAAATTTCTAAAAATTAGCGACGATCACGATATGCGAATATGTCCAATGTGCGGGAACTTTGAAGATGAGATACATATATTAGGAAAATGTAATGATTTAGAATATTGGAGACGTCAGTTATTACCGGAAAGATTTCTAAATTTCAAATCGGGAAAGATTGGCATGCTACGAGTTATTGGTAAATCCAGAAAATTGGATAAACCTCGGTAAATTTCTGGACAAAACGCGAAAAATAAGGACAACACTCATTCATGAATAAATATATGTTATCAAAATGCAATACCATTAATTACTAACAATTATATATAAATTAATTAGTGTATAATGCTGTTGTGTTATTATTTATTGTAATATTAATGTGTTTTCTTTATGTAATTGTAATGTTAATGTTTTTTTAGTGTATAATGCTATTGTGTTATTATTTAATTGTAATATTATTGTGTTTTCTTTATGTAATTGTAATGTTAATGTTTTTAGTGAATAATGCTATTGTGTTATTATTTAATGGTAATAGTTTTATTGTGTTTTCTTTATTTAATTGTAATGTTATTGCTGTATTTGTTTATTTTTCTTTACACTAGTAGCAATTATTACTTTATTGTAACGGACTGTCAACAGCACGTACGGCTTACTGCCCGTGCGACCCATATTTGTAAATAATATTGTAAATATCTTACTTTTTGTCTAATAAAGTCTTACTACTACTATATATATCTTATGTGTATAAAGATAGATAGTATGTGTGTATAACATTTTAGGTGCGGCAATTTTTTTATATTTTTCGGAACAAGCTCGACATATAATAATAATAATATTATTATTAATATAATAATAATAATAATAAAATATGGATAGATAGATCATCGGTTGATTAATGTCTCTGACATCGTCCGATTCGTAATAGCTAATTCTGTCGGAACATCCAATCTCCTGGTTGTAGATGCTTCTCCTTCATGTATAAATATATTCCCTGACTTCAGAAGGTTTTAGGTCTTCCTCTGGCTCGTCTTCCCTCAGGTTTCCATTCCAAAGCACACAATAATAATAATAATAATAATAATAATAATAATAATAATAATAATAATAATAACAATAATAATAAACTAACTCACTGGTACTATTGAACCCGTTGGTTCATAGCCGCATGGACAGAAGTCCTCCACACATTCCTATCCCGAGCTAATGTTTTCCAATCATCCCCTGTATAATCTGCTTTCCTCATATCATGGTTAGTTTAATTCTTTCACCTCATTCTTAGCCTGCCTACTGGGCGATTTCCCCTCTGGGTTTGCTACAAGGAACTTTCATGCCCCTCTTTTATTCCCCATAAATGCCACATGTCCAGCCCATCGCAGTCTACGAGACGTAACTGTTCTTGTTATGTCTGGTTCCCTATGAAGATCATGTAGCTCATTTTTAAGTAGACTTATTTATACCTTGTACGTTAATCTCTTTTTGATTCAAAAATGTTATAAGAACTCTATTCTCAAATACTTGTAATCTCTTCTCCTCCCTTAAAATAAAAGTCCATGTTTTGTATTCATATAATACTACTAGCTGGGAGAATAACAGTTTTTATATTTTCATTTTAATGTTTTTTAATCACTCGTACCTACTAGACACCGACAATTACCAACAAAAATTTATATATATAGGTCTGTACATATGTTATATGTGTAGTAGAAAATTTTTCATAGTTTTTGGAACCAAACTCGACATATATACGCCTAAAAATAACAAAAATAATATTGTTTTTATTTATTCTGGTAGAATTAAGGTCATAATGCCTTCTCTTCCACTCAACCTGCACAAAAAACAAATACTTATTTACACGATAGGTTATCGTACATACGGTAGGGAATAAGTTGAAATAATAAAATTAGTACCTCGGATATCAGTCGTACTCAGCATTAAAATTAATTAAAATTCTGTAGCCTTTCAGAACTACTTGTTCCATCTTCAGCGGCTGGATTGGTACTGATTGTTTTTGATAAGATACTGTGTAGAGGGTTACAATTGTTAGATACGTTCTCGTTTAACAGCTTGTAATTTCTTTTTTTTTTTTAAGAATCTCAATATCTTCTGAGATGTGTATTTTATGGTTCTTACACTCTCTCGATGACGTACTCACAGAATATTGCCAATTGTGTTGAATTGATGACCTGCAATCCAATACACCTGCTGAATATGGAACAAGTAATTCTGAAAGGCCTACACAGTTTTAATGAATTTTAATGTTGAGGACGATTGATGTCTCAAGTATGCTACTAATTTATTTAAAATTATTACAAAACAATCTCAACGGTGGTTCAGTATGAATTTAGAAGTATTGGTATTACATATAGACTACAGTTGCCTATACTAATTATCATGAATTAAAGAGACACTAAAAGTTACAATGTACATTTCAATATTTTATACGATAACAAATAATAATAATAATAATAATAATAATAATAATAATAATAATAATAATAATAATAATAATAATATAATAATAATAATAGTAATGATAGTAATAATAATAATAATAATAATAGTAATAATAGTAATAATAATAATAATAATAAATAACGGGAAACATCAATTAATACATATACATTATACGAGGTAATAATCAAACCAAAGTAAGAGCAAATATAAATTTAGATTTCTTTTAAATGATGCTAACGTCTGGCAGTCCCTGATTTCCTGTGAGAGGGAATTACAGTTACGAGAAGTGGGGATAGTAGCCTATATAATTTTGAATGAAGGGATGTCCTATGTTGTGGTATATTAAGCAAGATATTATGGTGTGATCGTGTTAATTTAAATTATATTTGGGAGGATGGATACTGGAAACGGGAGGCTATTTAATTGGGTGTCGAAGTATGTAGAGTCTTAAATAAGAGAACTAGACAGTGTAATTGTCTTTTATCTCTAAGATGAAGCCATGACAAATCGTGGAAAAATGGAAATATGCTCATAGTTTCGGTTTAAATATTAATCTGTTGATACACATATTATTAAGACGCTGCAGTTTGTCTGACAATACTTCACTATGTCTATAGAACGTAGCAATAGCCAAAATGCGGCATCATTAAGGTTTGAACAAATATATTTAAGACCTGTAGGAACAAAGTTCTTGAGACGCTTTACGAATGTATTATGGAGAACATTTTTTTATATGTTTGTTTTATTTGGGTATTCTAATTTAGATTAGAGTATAGATAAAATCTCAAGATTTTAACAACGTTGGCATAAGATTTTTTTCATTATTTAACATGATAGCCGGTATATTGTTGTTTATATATATATACACTAGTTAATACCCGGCGTGTTTTACTACGCCAAAATAAATGAAATATTAATGGTTAATTAAATTGTATGATATACGCTGAGACCAACCAATCATGCCGGTTAGTAGTCAGTTTTTAATTTCGGATGTCAGGTAAACCTCCACTTCTAATTGTCAGATTTCACTCATTATTGGATAATATCTCCCTAGGTTTATTTTAATAGAATAAACTGAGTTTCGTCGTGAATCATCGTAAATTGTCACCGCTAGAGCGAATTTTAAATTTTCACTTTAGGTGAACTCCTACACCTAATTGTTTTAGCGGGTCCAATTATAAATCTAAACCATCTACAGACCACTCAAACACACACAAAACATTTCATCAAAATCGGTTCAGTCGTTTAGGAGGAGTTCAGTGACATACACATGTACAGAAGAATTTATATATATATATATATATATATATATATATATATATATATATATGTATATACACACACCATGTCCACAAATGTAGTATCATACTTTAAACTACGGTACTACTACGTTTCTTTGGATAATCGTATCCAAATGAAATTGGTGACAATCAAAAGAGAAACTCAAAAAAATGTGTGCATGTTAACAATGGAGAATAATGGACAACATTACACAAACTAAACTAAATTTAATCATGTTTTTGTGGTGGTAATGTGGTTCATTGTTGGATAATTAGAAAACAGGTTAAATGTGAATGTTTGCTGTGCTTTTGAAATTGTGTTTAATTTAATAAATGAGGTATAGCAAACACGTTTTGAGTTTCTCTTTTGATTGTCACCAATTTAATTTAGATACGATTATCCAAAGCGACATAGTAGAGGTTTAAAGTATGATACTATATTTGTGGACACGGTGTATATATTACGTCTTTATAGATATAAATATATTTAAAGGAAGTATCATTGAGTTCGTTAACCATCAAAATAGGATAATTTGAGGTGGGAGTTAACTTGAAGGATAAATTTTAAAAATCGCTCTAGTTGCTGTATTTTTTTGTTTTTTTTTTTTCCGCAGCGAAAACTCGGTATGTGATATTGAAATAAAACAAGAAAGGTATTGTTTCACGTCATATTTGACTTTCATTGTTTATTTTTCAAAACAGGTTTTAAATGTATACATCTTCCTGTACCCAATATCAAATATTGATTTTCTTCCTCCATTCATCTCTGTCCTTCCAGTCACCATCGTGCATTCCCCTGACCTTCATCAAATTCAAACCTGGGTTCAACCAGTCCAGTTGATAGTACCCAGTAAGGTCCTCTTATCTAGGGTCACAGATATTGCTGTCTTGTAATTCGTCATTGGCTTGACAAAGGCTAAGGAAGGAAATCTGATTAAATTTTCCCAGGTCCTCCAGATTGGGGGTTGACGCAGTAGGCCAGTTTCCTGCCCTTTGGAAAAATAAACAGTACTACAAATCTAATACTAAATAAACAATACTACAAGTAAGCCGGATGGATCAAATAAACGACGGAAACATCAGCGGAAAAGGACAATTCTTATTAGTATGTGGAATGTTCAAGGTATGCGGAACAAAATGAGAGCTTTCATTGCTAAATGTCAAAATGTAATTATAACATCGATTATTTTTTCATCATTACAATAAAAATTATTTTATTATTATTTTTGTTATACATGTCCACCGTTGTGGTCTCGAAGATATCCACGCTGCATTGTCACATAGCCAACCCGAAGTGTAGGAATTTATACCCCACGTTGTACTAACATTTTGATGAAGGGTTTCTAGTTGGGTTTAGATTTGATAGAGGATTAATTTAGTTAAATTGCGGTAGAGCTGTTGATTCTCTTCTTAGGGGGTCAACGGTTAATGCACAGGAGACGCTTCATGAAAAAATTGTTCCTTGATGAAAATTATAGAAGTTTATTTTAAATTTAAATATGCAAGAAGACTAAGTATTTTTTCTGTGGTAATATTCTTCACCATATATGTAAATCAATTTCTCTTATTAAATATCGTTGATTATTATTTTCGTGTAAGTATAATAATGTACTTTTCTCAATCCTAGAATCGGAGAGATTGTTAAATTTTACTTGAAGAGCTATCTTGCTTCCACTCAGAATAAACGTTGAAGCCAGAATGTTAAATTTAACAGTTATAATATAAAGTTCCTTATTACGTCACATGACATTCTTAATTTATATTGGTCAATAACTCCATTTAATAATAAGGTAAAATCCGATTAGTCATATAAGAAGAAAGACAAGTGCTTTTTAATTTCAATCACAATTTAGTTTTGTTTATTTATGAGAGTATAAAATTATTATATTAAAGAATTGGAGGAGAACATGTTCAAGCATGGGAATTCCTATTTCAAACAACAAAACTTTATACAACTTACATTTTGCAGATGATCAATTGTTAATTGCACAAGATTATAGAATATATGACTAGAAAATTAACAGAAGAATACGAAAAATGAGGATTAATTTTGAACATGAAAAAAAAATAAATATTTATTAATTGGTGAGCCAGAACAAAATTTAATTTTGGACACTGGAGAAACAATAAATCTTGTAGTGAGATCACATATTTAGGAATTAAAATAAATAAAAATACAAGTTATGAAGACGAAATAAGAAATGGAAATAATAAAGGAAAATTTGCAATTGCTTGCCTCAATGGAATACTGTAGGATAAAAATATAAGTAATAAAAATAAAATGAATATATATCATACAACTGTTAAAAGCATCATTACTTATGGAGCAGAACTTTAGTTATTAACAACAAAAACAAATAAGTATCTTTTGGTAACGAAAATGCATTTTATACGAAGGGCAGCAAGAATTTCAAGAAGAGAAAAAATTAGGAACTCAGTTATAAGGGAGATAATGAAGATTGAAGACACTATTTTAGATTATATTAAAACTCAGCAATTAAGATGGTACGGAAGTGTCCAGCGAATGGAAGAGGATCGGCTACTAAAATCTATTTTGGAATGGAAACATGAGGGAAGACGAGGCAGAGAAAGACCTAAAACCTCCTGGAGTCAGAGAATTTGTTTATACATGAAGGAGAAACATCTTCAACCAGGAGATTGGATGGACCGACAAAATTGGCTATTAGGAATCGGACGATGTTAAAGACATTAATCAACCGACGATCTATCTATAAAATTGACATTTTATTTTTAAAGTTTTATAAAAATATTTAGAATATGACAACAATGAGTTAAGATAACTTTTAGAATCATTATTAAGAACATCTTTATCTAGTAAATATTTATATTATTATTAAGAGATTGAATTGTTTTATTCGACAATAACTAACAGTGAAATATTTAATGTTCAATTATAAGTTAAGTTTTAAGTATAAAAAGAATGGTAAAATACAAAATTATTTATTAACTTCAATTTTATTTCTTAGGCAATATTAAAATCCTCTTTTAAGGTTCGATTCTCTGTAGGGACATGCTTCCTGGATGAGGATTTTTTTTTCGGAGTTTTCTCTCAGCTGAAAGACAAATGTTAGGAAGCTTAGGGCCCCGAAATCATTCGGCCATCATCATCATTCACTGGTGTGGAAAGCAACGGAAGCTATCACACTTATCACTCCCTAGTAAAGCTGCATAGTATAGCATAGCATTACTGATTGCAGCGAAAGACCTGACCTTGCGTAGAACACTATAGAATACAATAGAATAGAATTAATATACACTTAGAGCCAGTTTTCACCAATAGAGGTAACTGTATTACGCCCAGTTTTCTCCATATATAATAAATAGCTTTAACTGGCGTAATACAGTTACCTGTGTTGGTGAAACCTACCCTTAGTTAATAAATGAAGGATTATAGTCCTATCTATATTTTTATATTTGAAGAGAAAAATTATACGCTCAGACCGGGACTTGAACCCGGGACCCTTGGTTCTCTAGACCAAGTGCTCTACCAACTGAGCTACCTGAGCAAGTACCGATCTAAACGCAAATCCTTCTCTATATACATTGGTAATTCCCATCCACCAAATGCTGTGAAGCCATGCTTCTATCTTGCAAATGGCGGCTCCCTTATTAAGAAGACATATTTGGGAATTATACATTACAGCCAGTACGGCTTTTTCCAAGTTTTTATTATTGATTTCGTACATCTCAATGATGGATAAATCATATTTGAAGAGAAAAATTATACGCTCAGACCGGGACTTGAACCCGGGACCCCTTGGTTCTCTAGACCAAGTGCTCTACCAACTGAGCTACCTGAGCAAGTACCGATCTAAACGCAAATCCTTCTCTATATACATTGTAATTCCCATCCACCAAATGCTGTGAAGCCATGCTTCTATCTTGCAAATGGCGGCTCCCTTATTAAGAAGACATATTTGGGAATTATACATTACAGCCAGTACGGCTTTTTCCAAGTTTTTATTATTGATTTCGTACATCTCAATGATGGATAAATCATATTTGAAGAGAAAAATTATACGCTCAGACCGGGACTTGAACCCGGGACCCTTGGTTCTCTAGACCAAGTGCTCTACCAACTGAGCTACCTGAGCAAGTACCGATCTAAACGCAAATCCTTCTCTATATACATTGTAATTCCCATCCACCAAATGCTGTGAAGCCATGCTTCTATCTTGCAAATGGCGGCTCCCTTATTAAGAAGACATATTTGGGAATTATACATTACAGCCAGTACGGCTTTTTCCAAGTTTTTATTATTGATTTCGTACATCTCAATGATGGATAAATCATATTTGAAGAGAAAAATTATACGCTCAGACCGGGACTTGACCCGGGACCCTTGGTTCTCTAGACCAAGTGCTCTACCAACTGAGCTACCTGAGCAAGTACCGATCTAAACGCAAATCCTTCTCTATATACATTGTAATTCCCATCCACCAAATGCTGTGAAGCCATGCTTCTATCTTGCAAATGGCGGCTCCCTTATTAAGAAGACATATTTGGGAATTATACATTACAGCCAGTACGGCTTTTTCCAAGTTTTTTATTATTGATTTCGTACATCTCAATGATGGATAAATCATATTTGAAGAGAAAAATTATACGCTCAGACCGGGACTTGAACCCGGGACCCTTGGTTCTCTAGACCAAGTGCTCTACCAACTGAGCTACCTGAGCAAGTACCGATCTAAACGCAAATCCTTCTCTATATACATTGTAATTCCCATCCACCAAATGCTGTGAAGCCATGCTTCTATCTTGCAAATGGCGGCTCCCTTATTAAGAAGAATATTTGGGAATTATACATTACAGCCAGTACGGCTTTTTCCAAGTTTTTATTATTGATTTCGTACATCTCAATGATGGATAAATCATATTTGAAGAGAAAAATTATACGCTCAGACCGGGACTTGAACCCGGGACCCTTGGTTCTCTAGACCAAGTGCTCTACCAACTGAGCTACCTGAGCAAGTACCGATCTAAACGCAAATCCTTCTCTATATACATTGTAATTCCCATCCACCAAATGCTGTGAAGCCATGCTTCTATCTTGCAAATGGCGGCTCCCTTATTAAGAAGACATATTTGGGAATTATACATTACAGCCAGTACGGCTTTTTCCAAGTTTTTATTATTGATTTCGTACATCTCAATGATGGATAAATCATATTTGAAGAGAAAAATTATACGCTCAGACCGGGACTTGAACCCGGGACCCTTGGTTCTCTAGACCAAGTGCTCTACCAACTGAGCTACCTGAGCAAGTACCGATCTAAACGCAAATCCTTCTCTATATACATTGTAATTCCCATCCACCAAATGCTGTGAAGCCATGCTTCTATCTTGCAAATGGCGGCTCCCTTATTAAGAAGACATATTTGGGAATTATACATTACAGCCAGTACGGCTTTTCCAATTTTTTATTATTGATTTCGTACATCTCAATGATGGATAAATCATATTTGAAGAGAAAAATTATACGCTCAGACCGGGACTTGAACCCGGGACCCTTGGTTCTCTAGACCAAGTGCTCTACCAACTGAGCTACCTGAGCAAGTACCGATCTAAACGCAAATCCTTCTCTATATACATTGTAATTCCCATCCACCAAATGCTGTGAAGCCATGCTTCTATCTTGCAAATGGCGGCTCCCTTATTAAGAAGACATATTTGGGAATTATACATTACAGCCAGTACGGCTTTTTCCAAGTTTTTATTATTGATTTCGTACATCTCAATGATGGATAAATCATATTTGAAGAGAAAAATTATACGCTCAGACCGGGACTTGAACCCGGGACCCTTGGTTCTCTAGACCAAGTGCTCTACCAACTGAGCTACCTGAGCAAGTACCGATCTAAACGCAAATCCTTCTCTATATACATTGTAATTCCCATCCACCAAATGCTGTGAAGCCATGCTTCTATCTTGCAAAATGGCGGCTCCCTTATTAAGAAGACATATTTGGGAATTATACATTACAGCCAGTACGGCTTTTTCCAAGTTTTTATTATTGATTTCGTACATCTCAATGATGGATAAATCATATTTGAAGAGAAAAATTATCGCTCAGACCGGGACTTGAACCCGGGACCCTTGGTTCTCTAGACAAGTGCTCTACCAACTGAGCTACCTGAGCAAGTACCGATCTAAACGCAAATCCTTCTCTATATACATTGTAATTCCCATCCACCAAATGCTGTGAAGCCATGCTTCTATCTTGCAAATGGCGGCTCCCTTATTAAGAAGACATATTGGGAATTATACATTACAGCCAGTACGGCTTTTTCCAAGTTTTATTATTGATTTCGTACATCTCAATGATGGATAAATCATATTTGAAGAGAAAAATTATACGCTCAGACCGGGACTTGAACCCGGGACCCTTGGTTCTCTAGACCAAGTGCTCTACCAACTGAGCTACCTGAGCAAGTACCGATCTAAACGCAAATCCTTCTCTATATACATTGTAATTCCCATCCACCAAATGCTGTGAAGCCATGCTTCTATCTTGCAAATGGCGGCTCCCTTATTAAGAAGACATATTTGGGAATTATACATTACAGCCAGTACGGCTTTTTCCAAGTTTTTATTATTGATTTCGTACATCTCAATGATGGATAAATCATATTTGAAGAGAAAAATTATACGCTCAGACCGGGACTTGAACCCGGGACCCTTGGTTCTCTAGACCAAGTGCTCTACCAACTGAGCTACCTGAGCAAGTACCGATCTAAACGCAAATCCTTCTCTATATACATTGTAATTCCCATCCACCAAATGCTGTGAAGCCATGCTTCTATCTTGCAAATGGCGGCTCCCTTATTAAGAAGACATATTTTATATATTTTTTATTCTTTATAATTATTATATTGTAACTTAATTATAATTTATAGTTTCTTTATTTGTGCTGGTTGAATGGAGGCGAAAGTCTTATGGTCTTAAATCTGTCTGAAGAAGTCAGACATTGTTATTATTATTATTATTATTATTATTATTATTATTATTATTAGATACGTCCACCGCTGTGGTCTCGAGGTAGCGTGCTGCCTGACCACGCAGCGGGACCGGGTTCGATTCCCGGTCGGGACAGGCTCCTGGGTGAGGGTTTTTTTCGGTTTCTTTTTCACCTGTAAGATAAATGTCAGGAAGTTTAGTACCCTACGGTCCCCGAAAATCATCCGGCCATCATCATCAACCTTATCATTATCATCATTATTCTTCACCGGTGTGAAAAGCTGCAAAGCATAGAATGAAAATGCTATGATTGCAGTGAAAGACCTGGCCTCGGGCAGAATTACTACGGGTGGATATTAGATAATTCTGTAATTCATAACTAAATGAGTTGATATTAATGACAGAAATGTATTGTGTGTTATGTTTTATGAGTTTTAACTTCACCTTAATTAAAATCTACTTTCTTTTTTACTTTGAGGATGATTCATCACATGATCTCAAAGTTTTCTCAATTAATTAAATTTATTCTTTTAACATTTTGAAGTGCCCTACGGACAAATAAACCCACTCATGACGTCGAATAAGTTAGAGTCGGAATAAAACCAGCTGTCTGTTGTTTTAAACTACTGTGCGTACGTCAGAGAAGTCTGGGGTGAACCAAAGCTCATTGCTGAATTTGTGTGTGATGATCTCATTCCTACCAACTCACTAAATTCTCTGTAATCCGATTACACTGGCACCAAGTCCTGTTAGTTCATAGAAAATGGACCAAACACACATAGTTAATCTGCTTTTTTCGATACTAGGAACTTTTGAAAGAGTTTAGTTTGAAAAGTGTAGACCACTAAGGCCTTTAGGCCACAATCCAACACAGATACTTTTAGAAGCATTATTTTTTTTGAAGAGACAGAACAGCAAAACACTGAATTTTCTGTAGGAGAGTTGCACAGAAACGAGCTGCCCTGCGACTTCCTCGAGCAGGTGGTGGGTAGTTCTTTGGTCTCATAAATGTGGACCTCCGATTCCGTGCCCGGAAATTTTTGAGTTTAGTTGATATTGAATTTACAGTTATGATAATTCATGGCTGTTATGTTACGTAAGCAGCAAGTACATAATTTTGCTTCGGTCCATTTTGTTTTTCTTTTAAATTTTTATTTTTCTGAAAAATCTAGCGAAGGAGGTCGGCCTGTTATATTTTTTTGCATGATTCTAATATGTTCGTTATTGTAATTAACGTGTTTAAGTCAATCGACATGGATATGATTGGTCATCCATTCAATACGTTCATTGAATCTTATATTAATAGTATATTACATGCGAGGCCGGGAAGTGGTTTTACAGAAGCGAGAATATGTTTAAAAACCGAGCGAAAGCGATGTTTTTAATTTCCGAGATTCTGTAAAACACTATACAAACGTGCGTTATACATTATTTTTTGCGAGATGGTGTTTCCAAAATAATAAATAATAGTAAAATAATAACATTTTTGTGGAAAATATTTGCGTTCATTATAAACAATTGACTAACGATAACAGCGTGGCCAATGTTTATACGGTCCATCCATAGTAATTCTGCCCGTAGGTAGGCCCTTCACTACAATCGTAGCATTTTCATGCTATGCTTGCAGCTTTACTAGGGAATTGTAGGTGTGGTAGCTTCCCGTTGCTTTCCACACCGGTGAAGGATGATGATGATGATAAGGATGATGATGATGGCCATATGATTTCGGGGACCGTTTGGCCCTTAAAGTTTTCCTGACATTTGTCTTAGAGGTGAGGAAAAACCGCAATAAAAACCTCACCCAGAAAAACTGCTCCGACCGGGGATCGAACCCGGGCCCGCTGCGTGACAAGGCAGCACGCTATCTCGAGACCACAGCGGTGGACGTTTATACGGTAAATGCCGAAAATAATTTTGTTGAGATTATAGCAGGCCGTGACACCAATCAGTCATAAACGAATTTATTGTTTTATATTGTTTCAAATAAAGTTTGTTCATTTAAAATGCAGTGAATTGTTTCGTATAATGTATATTAACATTACATTTGGATATATTTTGTATTTACATTGTATGTAGTAAACATAAAGGGCAGTGGTTTTACTTCTCGCACGAGATAGGTAATATGTAATATTACAGTATAGTTATTTAGGTTGGCAACCCCGAAATTTAGGAAATTGAACTTCAATCATGGTCGCCATTGCTGTAAGTACGGCAGAACGCACTAGCGCGTAAAAAGGATTTTAAATTCAGCGAGGGAAAATCAACTTTTGCGAAACACATAATAAATTTAGGTCATCATTTTATCACAATTGACGACACACTTTCAATAATACGCAGCGAGTAGAATAACTAGGGCTAGCATTTTATGTAAAACAAGATAAGATTGCAATACAGAGTATATGTACACTACTCAAAACAATTAGAGGAACACTTGTAATAAATTGAATAAGTAATAGTTTTTTAAAGCTGCGATGCTGAAAGTTGGACAATATGTAAATTGAATTATTAATTTTATCATTGGATACAAATTTTAAAGATCCATGGCCTAAATACAGAGAAATTACCTCAAATAACAAATATAGAGACATTTTTTATTTTGGAAGGCACTGGCCACTTCTAATTGGTAAGCTTCCTGATGTTGCTATAGTGACGAATGTTGATTATTGCCTTGTTTATTGAAGTCTCTGACAAAATGAGGCATTTAAATGAGTTTGAAGTGTATCATGCTCTAGGCCTACATCTTTTACGACAAGGCCAATCTCTGTGACAAGTGGCTAGAGAGCTTGGGGTTTCTCCTTCCGTGGTGTCCAGGTTACTCAACAGGCACAGAGAGACAGGTCAGTATTGTAGAAGACGTGGCCAGGCCCGTAAATTTAAAACAAGTCCCCAGGATGACAGATACGTTGTTCTTTCTGCTCTTCGACAGCGTACAAAAACTTCAAAAAGACCGGCAGAATGACCTTCATATGGCTTCCGGAATCCGGGTTTCAGACCAAACCATAAGGAACACATTAAGGAAAGAGAATATTTGTCCAAAAAGGCCCGTTAAAAAACCACGCTTAACAAATGGGCATAAGGCAGCAAGACGTACGTATGCTGAAAACCATGTTGATTGGAACCTGAAACCAGTGGGAGTCTGTGCTCTTCTCGGACGAATCCAGGTATCGTCTTACACGTTGTGATGGTCGATTGAGGGTGTGGCGACGGCTAGGAGAAATATTTTCTGCAGAGGCTGTACAGGAAATTGATAGATTCGGAGGAGGTTCCATAATGGTGTGGGCCGGAGTTATGTATAACAATCGTACGGACCTTGTACTTGTTCTCCAGCGACTGAATGCTGTCCGGCATATCGAGCACGTTCTGGAAGAGCATGTAGTACCTGCTACCATTGGAGTAGGCCCTGGATTTCTGTTTATGCAGGATAGTGCCAGGGCACCATTCTGCGGCTGTCACCAGGGATTTCCTGAGGAGGAATGAAATTGAGGTAATTGAGTGGCCAGCGGTCAGCCCAGACCTCAGCCCTATTGAACACTTGTGGGATCTTCTAGACAGGAAGGTCAGGAACCGACATCAAGCTCCACAAACTCTGCAGCAACTTGGAGATGCTCTGAAGGAGGAATGGGAGAATATCCCGCAAGAGGAAATCCAGAATCTTATTGGGAGCATGCCACGAAGGTGCCAAAGTGTTATCGAATGTCGTGGAGGTCATACACGATACTAACTCTATATAACAAGTGTTTAACTTTGAAAAATAAGCACAAGATTCAATTGCTTACATAGCGGAATTATTGAAAAGTTAATTATCAGTGTTATTCATTTGTTTTTACTGACATGAGCAATAAATAAATAAATAAATAACCACAAATAATGTACTTTATTAATTTCATGTTTGTACCTTTATCCAATGAAAAAATATTTGCATATTTCATAGTGTTCCTCTAATTGTTTTGAGCAGTGTATTATTCAACTGTTTGTGTGTGAAACCAAGATAAAAGTCAGTCAGAAGTCTTACTTCTCATTATACTATTCAACTGTTTGTATGTGGAACCGAAAAAAAATACAGTCATAAGTCTAACTTATGGCTAAAAAGGGTTTCAAAATATTTGGAGATTCATTGATATTATTATTATTGTTATTGTTATTATTATTATTATTATTATTATTATTATTATTATTATTATTATTATTATTATTACACTCTGTTGCAATCTAAACTTTATTACATGAAAATCCCAGCCCTAATAATAATCATAAAATAAACATCCTAAAAGATATAGAAATATTGAATGAAGTGAGAAACGAAAACCATTATAACAAGAACGTACCTAACTAACCACTTCTACCATTTATATAAATGATAATTGAAAACAATTAGTACGTTATAAGCTGCTGAAATTCGATCAACAAATTTTGAAAGGCTTATATATACTATTTTAATGAAATTTTAATTTGTAGAGGACGACTGACATCTCAGATACAACTATTTTTTTTAGTTTTTTAAACTTAAGTGTTTTATTATAAGCGATGTTTTATTATGTGAAATAGCTTTTATTTTTGTATATCTTCTTTAGTTCATAACAGTGAACTACATGATCTTTGTAGCAAATCAGATATAATCAGAACAGTTAAGTCTCAGTAACTGCGGTGGGTAGGACATGTGGGACCAATGGGGAATAAAACAGGGGCATGTAAGCATCTTACAGGAAAACCAGAGACAAAACGCCCAATGATTGTAGATATAGAATGAGTTGGAAGAATAGCATAACCAAGATTTGAAGTAAGAAGTTTATACTGGGAATGATTGGAAAATGTTAGCTAAGTATAGGGATTTATGGAGAGCTTATGTTCTCGCAGACTTGAACCTATGAGTTTCATAGTGCCAGTGGGTTAGTTTGTTACTTAGTCAATCTTTTCTTTAATTAGAAAAAATTGACAAATATATTTATTTCCATTTTTAACAACATAATTCTCTATATATGGATTACCTAAACTAAATTCTACGGCGCAATAGGTCTAGAAGTTCGTGGACTGCTGGCCTCATACCACATGTGTTAAGTACAGTAGTGGAGAATCATCCAGCTAGTGTAGAAGTGACTCGTGGTCAGCATGACGGGTCCCCCATAGATTTTTCTTCTCAACCTGAACCTGCTATGTATTGTATATATCCAAATTTCTTACGATGCTGGGTGGACGCCGATCCCATAATGGTCAAAATTCCATGAGAACATTTATTTTCTCCCATGGGGACTCGAACCAACGCAAATCCCGTAGCTTTGCATCAAGATATAATGCCTCAATTCACTTGGCTACTTTGCCTCTACCATCCTTAAATTTTCTTTCAGGTCCTATAATAGCTTACCCTATATTTATTATTTGCGAATATACCTCTATATTTAACATTTAGAGTTTTAATTTTCTAATGAGGTACAAAGCTCTGTATAGAAATGTCAGGCAGTAACAAATTCGCACAGTAAATTTACTTTTTTTTAACATAGAGAGCGCCGCAGCTCCATTAGAGACACGTGGAGACAGCGAACAATGTGATGTGTGCTCAATATTTTAATGATGTGATACCGTGGCGTACTGGTACATTCAGAGACATTACAACTTTTTGAGAAAATGATACTGGCGATATGTAGAGCGATGACATTGCTGTTTACATTTTAGCGAATTCCCAGATAATGTAGGCTATCTATGAAAATATTTTTTTAAAAATTACCAATCTCCATTGACCATATTTACAAGAGAACTGTCAACTATTGTATGCTGAAACCTACTTTAAAATTTCTCCCAGAGAAGGTTTGTGGAGTACCAAGTATGTGGCTCAAAATTATCTGCCTTTTTAACTGCAAGGCACTAAAATTCAGCGCCAAATCTCTCATTTAAACAGCAGGGAAGCAATTACAACTTCTCTCTCGATGGACTGAATAACCTTCACTAAAGGCTATCCGCTCTTAAAGTGATCCTCATCAAAACAAATCCACGTGACCTGCTAGCTTTTCGAAAAAGTAGCTCCCATCATTAAATTAAAAATATGTCCTCTGAATATACTTGTTATTCTTCACGAATGAAAATAATAATATTCTAAAACATATAAAATATTCTAAAATATGCCTAATCAACAATTACAACTTAAAATTGTTTATTACATATAGATGATGCATTTGAGCCATGCTTCAGTTGATTCTGATGTAAAACAAAATGGCTGAAGGTCGTCGAGTCTTCTGTTGCTGTGTTGCCATATAAATTTTTAAAACACAAGTCTGGCAAACCCTTTACTAGTGGTCAAAAACTGTTATTTTAAATGTACTTCACAAGTTCAGTAAAAAATGTCAACCAGCTCTCTTGTAATGTATCATTCAACGGACGCATTTCTTATATACTTCACACGTGCTCCCTGTCAATGTGACAGAAATTGTGGTGCGAATGGAGGAAGGCTACAATTGGCATTTATTTATGATAAGATCACTCTAAGAGTGGATATGGTATACTCACCTTCCACGCTGCACCCGCCTTATTCCACTCTGCTTAAAGTCAAACAGGGAGTCCATGTACTACGCACAGCAGGTTACCATTTCTGGATTCTGATTTCGATTTCTGTGTCTTGCAGTTAAAAAAGGCAGATAGTTATTTGGACATGACATTGGTGCATCATAACGTTTCTCGGGGATAAATTTCAAGGTAAGTTTAGCAGGCAATGATTGACAATTCTCCTGTCAGTAGACACCGAAAATGACCGTGACATAAATTTGTGTGTATATTATGCCCATTAACCTTCTAGCACCGGAAATTTCTTCGAAACCAAACTCGGAGTAGCAATTATTAAGAAAAGTGAGGTTGAGTTGAATTCGTTAACATGTAAAATTTAAGAATGAAGGTTCACCTGAAGCGAACATTTAAAACTAGCTTTTCCTGGCAGCTATTATTGATTTTTCTCAACGAAACTAGTTATATGTCATTGAAATAAATCAAAATAACAGCGAAATCCAACTATTTAGAAGTGGCGTTTAACCTAATAGGCGTAATTTTAAATCGCTATAGCGGCTACCACCCACATGGAGATCTAAACAAATCTCAACTGTAACTAGATCAAGACTATTTAATAGCAATGTGAAAAGTTTATTGCTATATGGGTGTGAGACTTGGACAAACAACTTAGAAGTAAGGAATATTGAAAATATTTCAATATAATCTTTTGCATTTGGAATTAAAACTTACCAGTCCACCAATGCATATGATGTTTTCAATATTTTAAAAACGAGGACGGAAAATATTCTGTTAACATATAGTCATGGCACATAATTAATAATTCATATGATGTTTGCCTCTCTTTCATTTCACAGACCTCTTTTGTTACCTCTTTTGTGTATGCCTCAAAATGATTAATAAATAACTCTACATGTTCTAGAATATAAAAAAAAACTTTGAGAAGGAAAAGATCCCTATATTAATACATGGATTGGATATAAATAGAAGAAGAAAGCATGGTAAACCAAAGAATATTTGGCGGAACAATATTTAATATTCCATGCAATAATATTAAGAGATTCCTGGCTATGTGGCCGTGGCCCATGAATGTGTTTCTTCCAGACGTTTCTCCCTCGACTGTGCAGCCGCAAAAGGCACGAGGTTTTAGATTACGCTTATATCTGGGTTCTATCGGTGTGAAAGACAAGGAATTCGATAACCAGTAACAATGAGTTGTGTAATTAATAAAAAAAAGGTTTTATTTTTTTAACTAACCTCTTATGAACAACACAATACACAACAAATTAATAATATCTTGAAGACTACTTAACACAATACACAAGTTAATACCTTGAAGACTATTTGGGCTAATCTAGACTTCCCTAGTATATTTACGTACGATAGATTGATTCACACTTTTAGGTAATAATATGAGAGCAGCAGACTCCTCTCAATACTCGTAATATGATAAACTAGCCCACTCTGTTTTCGTAAGGGAATTACTGGCCACACTATGTGTGTGTATGAGCTGCTAGCCACACTGTGTTAACAATAAAATTTCTTGGCCATTTATATTCACTTCCCAAGGAAGTTTTAAAATTGGCTCAAGTATTCCTTTTAACAAAATATATTGTTTTGCAAATTTAAACGTATTCAACACGTCAATCAAATTTACACTTTTATAATAAACATTAGTTTCGCTTCGCTAGGTACGCCCTTAGACAAAAAAATGAGTCATCTCTTGATTCTATCAACCGATCGGGGAACTTCGTGAGGACTCGCAGAAGCCTTATTCACATTAACACGTTTTCAGTAATTGTACTGTGTTGTTTGCTAGTTAACGCAGTGCGCACTCAAGTAACATAAAATAATGAGCTTGCCTTTGTGTGTTTCCGTGGTCGAGGTTTAACACAAAACTTCTGCGTTCGTAACTTCACGGGTTCGATTCCCGTTCTACTTTTTTAAATACTGAATGTTAGGATAGCATTTCGTTCGTAATATAGTTTCATATTAAATTTTATATTTGAGTTTTATGGCTTTAATGCACACACAAAAACACATAAATGAAAACCTTCTAATAATTAAATGAAGAGAAAATAATATCTTCTAAAATAAAAAAAAAAAACTTTAACAAAAACAAAATCAATATCGGGTGTATGAATCCTCAGCGTCTATTGCCGCCCTCAATCTGCGGGCCATTGATGCAATCAAATTTCTACAGTCACGTGGACGATCGGCTAGAGCATCCCAGGCGTCTTGAATTTGTGCCCATAAGCCATCTTTCGTTTTTCGTGCATCTGCAGGTCAATAAGGGTTTCTCTCTATTTTCATCTTAGCCCATACATTTTCGGTTGGATACAACCTGGTGAACAGCGAAATTTGATTTGCCTTCTCCTTTAACAATGAAATAAAATTTCACTAAACACATTTCAGTATCGATAATACAATGTCAATTATACACAGAGAAAGCAACAGACACAAAATTAACATTTTACAAGGAATCGAAATTGTCAAGAAGGCCAAGAATACAAACATTCTCAACGAAAATGTGCCTAATAAGCAAAACCCTCTATTAGACATACAGTTAATTCAATACAACTACTACGACTCCAGAAGATGAAGCATGCATCGAAAGGCCTAGAGTGAAATCAACGAATATTTTAGATAGTTGAGGAAGACGGTAGTATACAAGATAAAAATAAATAATAGTTTAAACAAACTAAAACAACACGCTTTATTAGAAAACCGAACTAAAAAATGAAAAATAATTTTTTCTCCAAAACGCTTGGGATAAAATAAAGTGGTCAACAAAAAAATTATCTCCAACACATCTAAAATAAAACTAGAGTTATCTACAAAAAAAATAATTTTAATATCAAAAGCGTGGGGTGCTCTATATCAATTAATATATTTGATAATAAACATATATAGGTAAAAGTAAAGTCTCTAAGAAGAAAACGTTTAAAACCATAAAAAGCACCCCACGCTTTTGATGGTAAAATTATTTTTTTTTGTAGATAACTCTAGTTTTATTCTAGATGTGTTGGAGATGATTTTTTTGTTGACCACTTTAATTTTTTTCCCCAAGCGTGTTGGAAATTAAAATTATTTTTAATTTTTTAGTTCGGTTTTCTAATAAAGCGTGTTGTTTTAGTTTTTTAAACTATTATTTATTTTTTATTTTTAGTTTGGTTTTCTAATAAAGCGTGTTGTTTCAGTTTTTTAAACTATTATTTATTTTTTTAATTTTTAGTTTAATTGATTGTCATAAACCGGAATCCCATGAAAATTTAATTGCTTAATACTTTTCTAAAAAAAACTCCGGCCCGGATTTGAACCAGCGACCTATTGATTGCTGAAATTATATACCACTATAGTCCACCGCTCTACTAACTGAGCTCTTACAACGATTGGCTAAAAAGTCGATAAGTCCGCAACCTATTACACCGGTTTTTATTTTTTTGATTTTTCGATGATTCTGGCCAGGATTTTAGAAAACAAATTATGAAATTATTGTATTGTCATGGGTCCTTTACAAGTATACAAAGTTTCAAGTCGATCCAATGTTTTTAGTGGGTGAAAATCGTGTTCAAAGATTCCGTTACATAGATACAGGTTCATTACATAGACAGACACAGGTCAAGGTAATATAAAGCGTGTAAAAATATATAATTTAACATTGTTATAACCTCAACGGTATAAAAAAATTATGAACTTAAAAAGTATGGATTAATTCAAATGTCGAAATAAAATGTGTTTAATTCATAAAACGTTTTAATACAAATATCACGAGAAAAAAACTACTTAATTGAAGACGCTAACCTGCGATCTTCATTAACAGAAACAGTGACCGCATGCTTTACCGCTGAGTTATCGGGACACGTAGAAGAGTCTTCACTTCATGCCACATAACACAGTAGCTTAGGGACTGCACAATTATGACTAGTTTCCTAGTTTGAACCCAGCGCTGTGCCGAGTATGACTTGGAAGAAATGTACGTTCAAGAGATGGCTCATTTTTGTTGTCGAAGGGTGTACATGTACCTTGAGTTACCGTTAACCACTGTATAACAAAAGCTTATTGTGTGGTCCGAAATAATAACCAAATTAATTCTAGAAATTACTAATGTTAAGTATTCCTTTTAACAAAATTTATTGTTTTGCAAATTTGACCATATTCAACACGTCAATCAAATTTACACTTTTATAATAAACATTAGTTTCGCTTCGCTACGTACATGTACCTGCCAAACCTTGAGTTACCGATAACCACTGTATAACAAGAGCTTATTGTGTGGTCCCAAATAATAACCAAATTAATTCTAGGAATTACTAATGCTACAACTGTGGAGGGCATCTTCAGTAGGGAGCATTTCTAGGTAGTGTTAACTGGTCGAAGGCTCGACTGTGAATGAGCGGTAACCCAACAAGTAACTGTTTTGATTTTGATTTTGATTGCCTTTCTGCCCTGTGCTCATTTATAGTCGAGGCTACGACCAGGGAACACTACCTAGAAGTACTCGTCACTGAAGATGTCCTCCGCAGTGGAGGGGAGAGAAACGTCTGGAAGAAACTCCAGTCACGGACCACGGCAACATAGCCCGAAATCTCTTAATATTATGATTGCCAGCCGTGAAAGCTGCATTCAATTAATTGTATGCAATTTTAGTCTTAAAGTAAAATATTAAAACCTGGCAGGTACCGTCGTCCTCAATTGGATTAATTTCTAAAACTTTTAATTGTAGGCCTTTTGGAAACAGACTTCCATATTCAGCAAAAGGTAAGAGTTACTAAATGTTGATATGTTTAATGTTGTGCAACGCTTCTGCCATCAGCGATCTTCCAGCGTCAGTACCTATCGACGCCGCTGGAAATTCTCTGCAGTCGAAGCGTCGCACAACAATAACATCAACAGTTAGTAGCTCTATCCATCTGGCAAAGATGAAAGTTTGTTTCCGGAAGGCCTACAGATCTTAAAAGTTTCAAAAATCAATATAATTGAGAACGACGGCACCTATAACGTGTTTATTCTAATATTTTACATAGAAATTACATACCTCAACGGAAATTATTAAAAATTTTACCAGTATTGAATATTTTAGTCTATCAGAATATACACATTCTTTCTCGACCAATTTTACGACAAGCCTAGAAAGCTCTTGGCCCACCAGACGTATATTAGCCTCACATAGGCCTATATATGTTCCAATTATAGATATGCACGATTATCCAACCAGAATATTCACAGTGTCGGATATTTCAACAGTTATGGATAGTTTTCTCAACCTGGAAGAGCTACCTACCGAAATTCCTCACGATGCTGAGTGGACCGGTGACATTACTGGCCGAAATTCCATGAGAAAAAAAAATCTTTACCCAATGAGGAGTCGATCCAGCCCATGTCCCATAGCTTAGCGCAGGCAGGGAAGATAGACCTTAGTCAGCTTATGTACTTTTTATAAAGAAGATAAATTCATTTAGTTTGCACACGGGCCTGTTTCGCCTATGTGCATATACTGTTCCATGAATAAAAAAACGTACAAATATTTAAAAAAACATGGCTACACACCTATACTCATACATAAAAAGCATAAAAAAATGAATATTATATGCAAGTCTATGTATACAGTACATAGACAGTAACCACACACATATAGTCCATTATTAGTTGAGATTATATTTTTATATGAAAATAATATTTTAATTTCTTCTGATGAAATCTATACATAGTCTAATTGTAGATTTTTTTATATTTGAGAATATATAAAATTAATAATAATGATAATAATAATAATAATAATAATAATAATAATAATAGTAAATCTCTCACTTGGTACAATAATAAAAAATCTACCTACACAACAGATTAAAAAAATATGCCGCGCGCGCATACCACCCCCATCCCAGTGGACAGCCGTCTACGAGACTTAACTGTTCTCATTATATCTGGCTTCCTATAAAGACCATGTAGTTCATTGTTATGTAGTTTTCTCTCTTTGGTCCAAAAATTCTCCTAAGAACTTTATTCTCAAATACTCGTAATCTCCTTTCCTCCCTTAAAGTAAGAGTCCAGGTTTCGCATCCATATAATATAACTGGTAGAATAATAGTTTTATATATTTTCAGCTTAACGTTTTTTGAAAGGAGTTGGGACATCAAAAGTCTCTGCAATGCATACTAGCATGCATTTCCAGATTTGAGCCTATGTTTAATTTCTTTGTGCATCTCATTCCTATTTGTGATTATTCAACTCAGACATTGAAGATTGGAAACAAATACCATACTGAAGTTCTTATTAATAATAATATATATATTGTCTCAGCGCTCTCCAATTTTGCTATCCCTTAATTTTCTTCCTGTGCCCAAAAAATTACATGTTTTCATTTCACTCTCGATCCGTCCTAGAATATCCCAACGCGCCACTCTTCTATGATCCGACCTGAGAAATCTCTGTCTAATTGTATTCTGTACAGAGAAAAGTGTGAAATATATATTCAAATCTGCGATTGTAAATGGGGCCTCAAAGTATTCAAAAGCTTGAAGGGCCGTAAAGTATAAACCTTAAATAGTGTAAGGGTGGTGTATGAAGGATGGTGATGAAGAAGAAGAAGAAAATACGAGTATTTGAGAATAAAGTTATTTCGGACCAAAGAAGGAGAACCAGATAGGTCAATGCAGGAAACAAAATAACAAAGAGCTACGTGATCTTTATGGAAAACAAGGGTCCAGTTTATTCAACCTCTGTTAATATACGCTTAAACAAAAGTTACTTAACTAATTAGTTAAATTGTGACAGGTATTAGAAACATTTGTTTAGTCGAATTTTAATTTCACATTTCAAAAGACAGTTAATATACTGAGTGGTAAATCAAAGATGCTGGAATTTTGACCACGACTGTAACCAAGGATATGTTAGTTCTGAGATTATGAAGTTTCATGATGCGATTCTCGATTGTTTCCATTGCTTTGCGAGTTGGCATATTTTAATTGTAATTTATATAAAACAATTATTTGTAACTACCGATAATTATAAACTTTTTTGAGATTATGATGTAGTCTATTAGTTGTGTATGATTGAAGTACATTTTTTCATTCTGTAATTGTGAATACAAGTATCAAAATGGAAATGTGTGATAATAAGGGAATGCATAGTCTCAATTACTCTTCTTTCAAAAGAATGCCTCCTTTTGGAAATTATGTTCCGAATACAAAAGTTCTACATCTAATGTACTAACCAATTTAATTTCAGCCATCAAATAGTTATAAGGTACAACTGCTTGGAAGACTATAGATAAGCCAGCTGTTCCCAAACTTTTTCCACTCGCGAACTTTTTTCTCAACGATCTGAGGTGAACCACTATCTTCTAAATATACATACAGTAGATATGCATACAAATTAATTTCCAAGCAAAAGGTTTAATAACCTTAAATTAACTTAACCCTTAATGGTTAAAATCTAAAATTATTCTACTGTAGTTACGGCTTAAAAGTTGCACACCCTATTGGTCTAGTTGCAATAATAAATACAAGTTTTATAAGTAGTGCCACGAGTGATTTCCAAATTATCGATAAATTCACGACTCGCAAGTGAGGAGTGAATTTATCTAGAGAATTTGGAAATCAAGAGTGGCATTTGTTAGGACTATTTAACAAATAAAATTAAGCTGGTTACTCACAAATCATTATTTAACTATAGTTATTTGAAAATATTTACATATTTAATGTAAACGGCGATGTTTGAAAACAAATGAGAAACGATAGGTACGCTTCATCTGCTTCTTTTATTTATCACTGCAACCAGATCATACTATTTATTGCCAAAGGAATGCTACATTGTAAGAATGCACCCTAGTGGAGAAATTTATAACCAACATTATAGATTTCTGATGTTCTATGATGTAAAAATATCAATTATATTTTTCTGCAACGTCATTTCCTTGAAAATAATTCGTTTAAGAAAGTGCAAATAGTGTTTTTTTTTGTGGTATAATCAATTGTTACAAATGTTTTTATATTATCTATCGCATGCGCTTTCTGCTGACATTCATGCAGTATATATACAATCTGGTAGCCGTATTTCTTAAGAGGGTCAGTCACTGCAAAATATTGCTATGACCTATTCAGAATGTTAAAAGGAGGTGCTTTCTTTATTATAATAAACTTTAGTTGGTAAATTGTAGGCGAAACATGACTGTGATCGGTTGTAAATAAAAAATCATTGAAATGTGATTGGTCATTGACTCCCATTTTGGGCATGAGTTAAATAGTCATAGTAATTACTCACCTCTTCCTGTTTCCCTTTCAAACTTCCATTTTTCAACGAGTTACCCATTTTAATGTGAACGGTAACGATTCTGATACACAACTGACGACTTACTGCTTTTATCACAAGCAAATAAGTAGGCTATTGTTCAAAATACAAAAGGAAATGTACATTTGTTGAAATTCCACATTAACATGTAAAATCAAGAGCCGCATCGCCATGTAACCGTTCCTTAGTTGATACTGCTGCTAGTATTGTTAAAACACAAATAAGCTGGCAGACTATATTTCGATTGTAGCGAAATGAAATGTATTCCTAACGTTGTTTGATAACTGTAAATCAGGCATTCGCGGTAAATATTAATTTATTGTGGAAATAATGTGGTAAATTTCCGATCTTACACATATGTGACAAAGGGAATTATAGGGTTAATTTATTTTCTGAATAATAATAATAATAATAATAATAATAATAATAATAATAATAATAATAATAATAATAATAATAATAATAATAATAATAATAATAATAATAATAATAATGATAATAATGATAATAATAATAATGATAATAATGATAATAATAATGATAATAATAATAATGATAATAATAATAATGATAATAATAATAATAATGATAATAATAATAATGATAATATAATAATAATAATAATAATAATAATAATAATAATAATAATAATAATAATAATAATAATAATAATAATGTCCACCGCTGTGGTCTCGAGGTAGCCTGCTGCCTTGTCACGCAGCGGGCCCGGGTTCGATACCTGGTCGGGACAAGCTTCCTGGGTGAGGTTTTTTCGGAGTTTTTCCTCACCTGTAAGACAAATGTCAGGAAGCTTAGGGCCCAACGGTCCCCGAAAATCATCCGGCTATCATCATCCATCCTTATCATTATCATCATCTTCCTTCACCGGTGTTGAAAGCAACGGGAAGCTACCACAACTATAATTCCTTAGTAAGGCTGCAAAGCATAGCATGAAAAATGCAATGATTGCAGTGAAAGACCTGTCCTAGGGCAGAATTACTATGGATGGATGGAATAATAATAAATTATTATTATTACAATTACTATTATTATGACAATGCCACAGAAATGAAGGAAACAATAATAAGCATAACCTCGAAACCCGCAATTATGGAAACATTTTGGCTAACCCCTTGAAATATTTTGCGAACCCCTGGGGGTTGCGAACGATAGGTTGGGAAATTATGAGTTAGCTAACTGAGAGTTTTAACAGATTGTTGGTGTTAACCAGTGTTTATTAAATGCTAAATTCTGTTAACTTTATGTTAAATTATTTTAACATGTAGCTAGTTACATATTAATTAAGGTTGATCAAGCTGAGCCTTGATGTAATAATAGTATATTATGATGGGAGATTGGAAAGTGGATTTTACAGAAGCGAGTAAAATGTTTAAAAAACCGAGCGATAGCAAGGTTTTTAATTTCCGAGATTCTGTAAACACTTTACAAACGTGCGTTGTACATTATTTTTTGCGTGGTGTTTTCAAAATAAATAATAGTAAAATAATAACATATTTGTTGGAAATATTTGTGTTCATTATAAACAACTGACTAACGTTAACAGTGTGGGCAATGTTTATTAGTTGAAATTACAGGAAGCCGTGACACTAATCTAGACATAAAATGGCGGCAAGTACGTATGTATTGGTTTATATTGTTTCAAATAAGTTTCAGTTCATTTAAAATGCAGTGATTTGTTTCGTATAATTATATTAACACTATATTTTGGATATTTTTATACACATTGTACGTAGTATACATAAAGGCTAGTACTTTAATTTCCCACACGTGGTTTGTAATATGTAATATTGCAGAATAGGTATTTTATTGCAGTATAGTTATTTAATTGTCAACCCCGAAATGTAGGAAGTTGAACTTTTAATCATGGTCGCCATTGCTGCAAGTATTACTCGACCGCGTTAAATTTTAGCCGGTGAGAAGAAGCAAAGGCGCTGGTGGTGAAGATGGGGAAAGTGTCTCCTTCCACCTTTGGTACAAGCGAAGGGCTGAGCAAGTGGTATAATCAGTGGCAAAATAAAGTGGTAGACCTACTTGAAATAGGAGATGAAGTTAATGAAAGATCGTCAGAGTTTGTATGCCTACGGCTTTCTGGATAATGTTACGTACAGAGAAATTAAATCAGCACTGATTTCCAGCTACTGTCTGTTAGTCTTGAATGTGTATATACTGTGAATACAAGATCTAACTGTCGAGCTTGACATTGTAACTAACAACTGACTGTACACGACTAACAATAAATAAACACTGTGACTGTAATCTAAGAGAAGGGTCGACTAATTCCAACCCCTACTCACTCTTATCACATTCTTTTAGTTCGCAGTTTTTCCGCATTGAAAGTTAATGTGGTCGAGTAATACCAAGTTTCTCTATGGAGTAATACGATAAACACACTATCGCGCAAAACAACAGTTGAGTCTCGTTGGAATGTGACACGAATGAGAAATCAAATAGGTAATGAAAGCACTTTGTGTACAAAACCAGAGAGAGAGCTCTCAGTAGATAGTCCAAGAATGAGATTGGAGATGTATTATACAGGCAATGATCGAAACGTTAGACCAGAGTGGGGATTTACTTCCACCCGGTGATGAATTTACTCGATGATACTCCCATTTTGCAGTTATCTGAAAATCAGAATAATTTCGCAATGGCGGTGAAACGTATTTTTTTTACAAAATTCGTTTTGAAAGTTGCTTAGTAACAATGAAGCATGTACTTCAATTGATATGTATCCCGTTTGTATCATTAAGAGGATTAGCATATAAATTGAGTTTTAATACTCTGTTTCTACCCCATTACAAAACTGATAAAATAAATTTATTAACAAATTATAATTATAAATTATGATAAATATGTTCGTATTTATAACTGCGTTATTAATTTAAAGCAGTTCTGTCTCCTCTACCAGATATAATAATAACAGTTAAGTCTCGTACACTGCGATGGGCAGGACATGTGACACGAATGGGGAGTGAGAGACCTGCATGGAAGCTTCTTGTAGGAAAACCGGAGGGAAAGCGCCCAGTTGATAGACCAAGAATGAGGTGGGAGAATAACATTAACTATGATTTGAGGGAAGAAGTTTATACAGGGGATGACTGGAAAACATCTCAGGATAGGGATGTATGGAGAGATTATGTCCTCGCGGCCATGAACCGGTTCAATAGTGCCAGTGAGTCTGTCTCCTCTACTCTTCAATTTTGTGCTAGAGCATGCGACCAAATTATTATCAGAGGATGAAGGAGGCCTACAACTAAATGTATTAATAAGCTGTTAGTTTATGCTGATGATGAAATATTATTACGGGCTAGCGAGAGGAGATACTAAGGTCCAACGCGCACACCTCAGTGAGTGAGTAACACTAAGAAATTGGGACTGGTACTAAACATAAATAAAACTAAATATATGCTCACACATAGAAATACATTAAATAAAAAATTGACAATTAATGACAAATGAGGGACATTTTGAAGACGTATCTGAAGTGAAATATCTAGGAACAATAATCACAAATAGGAATGAGATGCGCAAAGAAATTAAACATAAGCTAAATTCTGGAAACGCATGCTGTTATGTATTTACAGGGAGTCTTGACGTCAAAACGTCTCTCAAAAACGTTAAACTGAAAACATAATTATGAAACTGTTTCTTTCAATTATATTAGTTATTTTATTTATAGAGGCCTGTAAACGACAAGGGTACCGGACGACCACGTCTGACATACCATCACAGGGATGGATGAAAGAAATGAAACGAAATGGATGAAACGAGTATAGAGAAATGGTGGGGAAAAAAATATGGCAGGGGAAAAACGAGAGAAATCCCGAAAAAAACCTGTCCAAGCTCCGTTTCGTCTAACACCAATCCCATATTGAGTGACCGAGATGCGACATCGAGAGTCATAGCAGAGATTCGAACCTCTAACCGTATGCGGAGCCGACCGATTAAAATAACAAAATAAATATATATTCCGGTAAATCAGCGAAGTCAGACTGTAAATTCAACTTGCTGTGGAATTCGCTTATAATAGTTGTACGTGGATTTCAAATATTTTAAATGTTGAATACGGTTTTTGGGGATTTACACCAAGTTGATGACGCCAAAATGTTGGAAACAGCTTCTTCACGGTGTTATAGAAGTTCTTAACATAATATTTGCCAAGGCTCAGATGATAGATTATTCTGCTTCAGGTTAATTAGAAATAACTGAAGGATCGGATGAAATGACTAATTTCTAGGATCCATCCGGGTTTGATTTTGGTGTTGGTTATCTAGATCATAGGTTTGCATGAAGATTCTCTTCGAGGAGGATGAGAGAAATTTTGAAGACTATTTAACTCATGCCCCAAATGGGAGTCAATGACCAATCACGTTTCAATGATTTCTGTTTTGCAACCAATCAGAGTCGTGTTTCACCAAATATTTATCAGTGTTATAATTACCATATTAATGAAAGCTCCTCCTTACAATATTGCGTTCCTTTGGCAATAAATAGTATGATCTGGTTGCAGTGATAAACAAAAGAAGCAGTAGAAGCGTACCTATCGTTTCTCATTTGTAAACATCGCCGTTTACATTAAATATATAAATATTTTAAAATAACTATAGTTAAATAATGATTTGTGAGTAAACAGCTTAATTTTATTCGTTAAATAGTCCTAACAAATGCCACTCTTGATTTCCAAATTCTCTAGATAAATTCACTCCTCACTTCGTGAGTCGTGAATTTATCGATAATTTGGAAATCACTCGTGGCATTACTTATGATAATTTAATCGTAGAAATAAAATGTATCTTTTTTTATCAATATTTCAGATTTATTATTTCGTACCCGGTCCTTTTTCTTCCAACTCAACTATGTTGTGTATGCGGGTATTTCTTCTAATTAATATTTAAATATTCTTCTATTAATTCTGATTATTAGTTTATGATGATTAATAAATCAACCCTATCCTGAGGATGCGTTATTTTTTAAACTTCTCTGATGAAACCTTTGTTTCCACCTCGTCTAACAATCATCGATGCAATGGATAATTGCCATTCAGAAATTTCTAGATATTAACTACATCACATGAGCAAATGCTATACTCCTATTGGTCGATACCTAAACATTATAAAAGATACATTCTATCTGGTCATTTACAAAATCTAATTACTATCTCTTTCCAATTAAAATAAAGATTAGTTCATCTATTCAAACAATTATAAATACTAGTGGCCGCCCAGCAGTCGAAATTCAACCACAATTTTGAGAAGTAAATTGGTGTCCCAAGTTGTGGTGACGTTTTGAAGAAGTGATTCTCTTCATGCCCGATGTTGTAGTAACATTTTGAAGAAGGATTGGTGTCCCAAAAAGAATTACTGGTTCAGGTTGGGTTTTATTTTTGGTAGAGCCGGATTCTCTTCTTAGGGTCGGTAGTTAGTACACTGGATATGAAACACCTTAAAAATCATTAAAAACTGTTTCTTGTAGAAATAATTTCACATTTATTCACTTTGTAGGTTCCCAGCAGATTAAGTAAATGCAAGTGGTATTATTCTTCACTATTAATTAAAATAAATACTTTTCTTTTCTGGAATCAATTACTCTTGTATTAAATATTACATTATATCTTGAGAACTCTTCTTGCTTCTATCTTTGAGGAAAGTTATATGCAGAATGACTAGTATAATTCTTTTATAATTTTAAAGAACATTATTACATCACATGATGTTAATTTTAAATTCTATTGGTTAATAGTCCATTAAATATAAGGTTTAAATTTGATTTGTTAAATCAAAAAGTTAATTGTTTTAACATCCAATCAGAATTCAGTTTATTTTCATTTAAAAATATGAAGTTAAGCAGGTGTTCTTATTACAGTTATAACAGAAAGCTTTATAATTGTGACAACAATTACTTAAAACTTTTTTAAAAGCATTATTTAGAAAGACTGTTATGTAATACAATTTTTTTAATTGTTACTGAGACATTGTTATTCAACAATGAACAACAATTAATTATTTAGATGTTTTTCTTTATTTAAGTTATATTTAAATATTAATAGAATTTTAAAATACAAAATTATTACCTTTAATTATTACCTTCATTATGATTTAAAATCCTGCTTTAAATTCATTAAATTTTTAAGTTTGTCACAAATAGGTCATTATGTATTAATTTTCGATTTATTTTAAAAATACGAATGATAGGAAATATGTGGTATACTCCAGCTTGGCTAAGCCATTAAAAAAAAAACAATGCGTCATTTGACATTTGCAATACTATTTAAATTTGCATTTGGCCCATTGTTATGTGTACGGGAATATAGGCAATATCCCTTCTTTGTCTCTCACACCGACCCGTCAATGTTCTATGTCGAGGCATAATGGAAGTAAGTGCGAATATCCAAATCTAATAAATATATAAAAATTAATGTTTGTTTGTTCGTTCGTACTTTATGCGCTGCCATACCGTTGATCCGATTGTGATGGGGCTTTTTGAAAAATGTTCAGAAGATTCCTCGGATGAACATAGGCTATAAAAGAGTTTGGGATACTCAACTCCTACATCCTTAAAAATCACCCTTTGTAGGGAAAAACGTGAAAAAAGTAGCTTTTTGGAAGGTTAAATGGCTTACGCTGCCTAAACCATAACAAACACACAAAATTAATGTACACAGAATTGAATATTTAAAAGCACTCTACCCAAAAAGTCCGCGACATCACATGTTTTTCTTTTACGCATAACTCACAATAATTATTTTTGTCTTTCATTGATCCAAGAAGATCGAGATAAGTAGAATCCCGAGCAAGTGTAGCAGCCAACGGCGGATATTCTTTTACGGAAAACTTACAACAACGAATTTTGTCTTTCAGCTCATTTATACCAAAAAGATCGGGATAAGTAGATTCCCGGACAACGCCGAGTAATTAGCACGGGGTATCTAAAATTAATTACGATATAAATGTATAATTATTTTTCCTTTTACTTATTCAACTGAACGTTCATAAAAAAAAAACATTAATTTCCGTTTATTTAAGTGTAGCAGCGCACGCCGTATATTAGCTACACTGCTCAAAAAATTATGGGGATATTGTAGAATAACTATTAAGACTATGTTTTTTGGAATAGTATTAGATGCAATCACTTTCTATTACTCCAAGGTAATATAAATAAGAGTTTGAAGTTGTTACGTAACCTCGGTACCACACCAGAGGGCAGTGTCTGTACTGTTGATGTGAAAGGGTGGTGTGGGGGTTAATGTTTTGTTGCTGTTTTTAAATCCAGTCCAGTTTTCAGTTAGTGAATGACTTGCCTTAGGGACAGTGAAGCCTCGAAAACGTGATTTACCTGAACCAATGGCTTAGAGGGCCATAGGAAGGATGGAAGCTGGACAGACACAACAAGAGGTGGCACAAGCCATTGGGGTGTCTCAAAGCGTGATTTCCAGTCTTGGGAATCATTTTCAAAGAACATACTGTTCACAGAAGAGCCGGACAAGGTCGACCAAGGGCAACAACAGTAAGGGATGACTGTTACCTCTTGTTAACAGCCCGTCGGAATAGACAGCAGTATGCAACTCAACTGCGAAATACACTTCAAACAGCAACAGGACGCAGGGTGTCAACTCAAACTGTCCCTAATCGACTGCATGGAAGTGGTCTCTATGCCTGTAGGCCCATGGTGTGTACCAGGTTAACTCCACAACACCGTAGAGATCGCAGAAACTGGGCGGAGGAACATCGTGGGTGGAGGCATGCTGAACGGAGATCAGTTCTTTTTTCTGATGAGTCGCGATTCAACATGGAATGTGATAGTCGGCGTGTATTCATCTGGAGAGGAAAAGGGACACGAAACAATCCAGCTTTTGTACGTGAAAGATCCCCATATGATGGCGGTGGATCGATGGTGTAGGCAGGAGTCAGTAGTGGTGGACGTACGGACCTCTACGTTATCCAAGGTGGTACTTTGACTGCGGTAAAGTATAGAGATGAGATTCTCCGACCTTTTGTCGTGCCTTATGCTGATGCCATAGGTGATTCTTTTCTTTTTATGGACGATAATGCACGACCGCACAGAGCTGGCTTGGTGGACGACATGCTGGAAGTGGAGGGTATCGAGCGTATGCAATGGCCAGCTTCCTCCCCGGACTTAAATCCGATTGAGAATGTGTGGGATGCATTAGGCAAGTGCATTGCAGGCAGACCAGCACTTCCCACAACTCTTCCAGAGCTGCACATTGCCCTTATGGAAGAGTGGCCACGTATCCCCCAAGAACTCATTGCTAACCTCATTGCATCAATGCCATACAGGTGTGAGGCAGTGCTGGCCGTTCGAGGAGACTATACACCATACTAAAGAAACATTTTCACCCATGTTAATGTTGCTTTGTTTGTTTGCCATATTCCTCATCAGGATCTCTTTGACATCTGGTGTGGTACAGAGGTTACGTAATGACTTCAAACTCTTGTTTACATTCTTTTGGAGTAATAGAAAGTGATTGCATCTAATACTGTTCCTAAAAACATAGTCTTAATAGGTTATTCTACAATATCCCCTAATTTTTTTGAGCAGTGTAGTATAAAAATATGTAATGAAATTACTGAAACCAAGATTAGACAGGGTTTGATTTAAATCTAAATAATAATATGTACTCACATTTTTTAAACCATTAATAATAAATACGCGAGAGTAAGACAATTCACATTGCTACTGCACAGTTTTCTTTTTGCAACAATGCACTTCAGTATGAACGTTAGAAAATGAATGAATAATCAAATACATTCCTTAGAGACAATTTATTTTATTTTGTTTAATTTAATTGATTTGTAACACATCTTATACATACATTTTATTTTTCTGCACTCCTTCCCTATATGAACTTCAATTATGCCAAATATCACACTCCTCCGTGCGCGCAAATGTGCTTTAAAAGCGTACAAAGTGTTTTCTTCACGTATTAATATATAGATAAAATTATTATCAGTTCAATGAACTCACCATTTTTATAAATATAGTCAACAATGTTCAAAGTAAGTCCACCGCTGTGGTCTCGAAGTATTATGCTGCCTTGTCACGCAGCGGGCCCAGATTCGACCCCGGTTGAGACAAGTTTCCTTGGTCATGTTTTTCCTCACTTGTAAGACAAATATCAGGAAACATTAAAGCCCAAACGGTCCCCGAACATCATATGGCTATAGTAATCATCATAATTCATATTCGCCTTAGATTAAGTTTAGAATTAAGGACTCTCCTGGCGCACCACTATTGTGATCAACACTCTTCATATCATCGGGGCAGCCGTAACTCCGATTTCTAAGCTCCATAACCTCAGGTATGGGCAATTACACCAAAGCCAGGAAAGAACACTAGAAATGTCAAAAAGACAACCTGGGGCATTGAAAAAAAAATGTTTAAAATTAATTTTATAAGTATTTTTTTATTATTATTTAATGCCCCAGGTTGTCATTTCGACATTTCTGGTGTTCTATCCTGTAATTGGCGTAATTGTAACCCTTGAAGGCGTAGTTACGTTGCCCCGATGATATGATGGATGTGGATGATAAATGAAGCGCCAGGATAGTTCTTAACCTAAACTTAACCATAAATTCCAGAATATGGGCAACCACAGGAAAAATTCCTATGGCTTGGCCGGGAATCGAACCCGGGACCTCATGAACAGTAGTCAGAAACGCTGACCACTAGCCTATGAGGGCTGGCGAAAAAAGTTGTAACTAGAGAAACTCGAACTCTCTACATTTCGGTCACTAATCTGAAGTCTAACTGACTGAGCTAGCGATCGAACTAATTCTCATAAGTAATGCCACGAGTGATCTCCAATTTATCTAGAGAATTTGTAAATCAAGAGTGGCATTTGTTAAGACTATTTAACGAATAAAATTAAGCTGTTTACTCACAAATCATAATTTAACTATAGTTATTTTAAAATATTTATATATTTAATGTAAACGGCGATGTTTGAAAACAAATGAGAAACGATAGGTACCCTTCATCTGCTTCTTTTGTTTATCACTGCAACCAGATCATACTATTTATTGCCAAAGGAACGCAATATTGTAAGAATGCTCTCTAGTGGAAAAATAATGAAACACATCAAACTGTATATTAATTCATTTCTGATGTCGTATGATGTAAATATGACAATTATATTTTTCTGGATTGTTACCTTGGAAAAAATACATCTAAGAAAGTGCAAACAGTGTTTTTTTTTTGGTGGTATAATCAATTGCTACAAATGTTTTTATATTAACTCCCGCATCACGCTGTAGCGTAGTGGTTAAGGCACTGAGCTACAAGCCGGAGGGTCGAGGGTTCAAGTCCCGTTGGGGTCAGGATTTTTAAACTGACCCAAACCTTCTGGCGGCACTATGGTCCTGGGGTCGACTCAGCCTCTAACGGAAATGAGTACCAGACGCTTGTTATGGGGGTAAAGGCGGCCGTCACGCAGGGCTGACAACCCGGCTGACATAAAGTGCCGATTGTCTAGAAAAAGTGGGAGCCTTAACCTCCTACTCCTCAAGTGCCTCCGGGCCTGTTGTGAGATCACTTATTAACTCCCGCATGCGGCATGTGTTAACATTCATGCACTATATATACAATCTGGTAGCCTATTTCTCACAGGCTCAATCACTGCAAAATAATGGTCAGACCTGTTCAGAATATTAAAAAGGAGGAGCTTTCTTTAATATGGTAATTATAACACTGATAAATATTTCGTGAAACACGACTCTGATTGGTTGTAAAACAGAAATCATTGAAACGTGATTGATCATTGACTCCCATTTGGGGCATGAGTTAAATAGTCTAAGTAATTATTTAAATAGTTATTTAAGAATATTTGCTGTCAACAGCATATCAGAAATGGGGTTTGAAAATCAACAAAAACAAAAAGAGTATTTAACAAATGACCCAGATGAATTACATATTGATGGAGTAAAGATAAATAACAGCGATAGTTTCTGTTATTTGGGATCAATTATAGAGAAAGATGGAACATCAAATAAGGAAATAGCAAAAATGATTAGTAATGGAAGAAAAACCATAGGATGTTAAACTCTATACTATGGAGTAAAATCATCATTAACAGAACAAAACAACTAATTTATAAGTACATACTAGAAAGTGTAACATTATATGGATTGGAAGTTTGCACAGTGATATAACATATCAACAGAATAACTTCAGTTGAAATGGATTTTTGGAGAAGAGCTACCAGAAAATCTCGACTGGAAAAAAATAGAAATTCAGAAATTAGAAAATGGATTAATGCAGAAAGAAGTATATTGGATGAAATTGAACACAGAAGGCTAAAATGGTATGAACTTGTAAGAAGAATTCAGGATGGAAGATTACCAAAGGCTGTCTATGCATGGAAAATTGAAAGAAGGAGTAGAAAAGGAAGACTAAGAACAACCTGGAAAAATAACATTCAAAATTCAATGAGAACATTTGGTGTAGTGTAGATGAAGACACAGGGGACACAGAACGATGGAGAACTTTAATTAAGGAAAATTTGTAAATGTTTATTGCAAACTGATAGTCGATAAGTCCGTAGTCATTTATGAAGGTTTTAAATTCATGTTAATTACTAAGATTGGTTGGAGAAAACCCATAATGATGAGGAAAATTCTCAAAATGAATGAATGAATGAATGTAAGATTTTTTTTTCAGGATTGTTTCTGTTATTTACACAGGTATCCTCAACCAAAATATATAATTGTTTTTCTTCCACAATTCTCTGTCTTGCGTGTCTGCTTCTGTCGTATTTCTCTTCTTCATGCTGTCTTGAATTCCCTTTATCCACGTTTCCTTTACCAGGAGATATCCGTTTCAATACCGTTTGTTTCTGTGTCCCTTCTTCTCATTATATGTCCATACCATCTTAATTGGATTTCTTCAATCTCTTGTACAATATCCTTTTCTACATTCATAATTTCGCTTATTGTATTATTTTTTCTTTTTCTAATTTTGATATTCTTGCCGATCTTCTTAAGAAGTCTATTTCTGTGACTAATACTTCATTTCTGTGGTTTTACTTCAACGTCTATGTTTCCGCACCATAGAATTGAATACTCTTCAAAATCTTGTTTAATTAAATATTTAAATAACCCAAATCTCCTGCTTTAATGAGCATTTGATTTCCTTTGCCTACTATGTTTGCATTTAAAGAACTGAACAATATGTGTTAAATTATTTAATTTGTAATGTCCATTTTTCAAATGTAAAACAATCTTAATGTAAATAGACAAAAACACAAAGAAAACTTTGTTTGCTGTTTCTAAGAAATCTGAAGCGAAACCCATTACAGGCGATATGAACTAACATAATAACGCTACAAATTGATGATGCCATTAGACAAGTGAAGTCACTTCAACATCACTGCTGGACCACTCATAAAGATTTTCTTTTCACACTAGCAAGTGTTAGTGATGTGCTCCATTTTTATCTGATGTGGTAATATGTCAGACTTGAACATAATAAAGAGAAAAAAATCCCCCTGACAGCTCATATATTATTAGCCAGGAGTGTTCTTTAAATTCAAAGCAGCCGACCATCGTGTTAATATACAGGAGGTAACGACATTCATACCAGAAAAACTCCCGGACCTGTGTTTGGTGTTATAAATTCACATAGTTTTTGTCTCGAGTTAATTAATGGTCTTAATTGGTTGTAAAATATCATGCTTAACTATTAGATGATGATTTTGTAGTGGAGCATAATCATTAGTTCGTGAGTTCTTCACTTTCAAGGACTTGATTTTTAAAACGCCCCTAGTCACGTTCACGTGCAAAAATTTCATGTTAGTGAATTCCGAAGGAATGAGGCTGTTGAGGTTGATATCGTGAAAATATTTCCGCAAACTTTTTAGAGATCTTCGCCGATCTATCTTAGTAGACACCGAAAATAACAATTAATATAAATAAATAAATATAAATAAATAAAAATAAATAAATATAAATAAATATAAATAAATAAATGAGGAGCAAGTCCTCCAGGAGGGACTTAAAGCCATGGGTCCAGAGTCTGAAGATTTTCAGGCTCGTAACATATCCTTGAGCCTGAATAAAGAGGCCTCTAAGCAAAATTTACCTACCTCAACGTCCCAATAATACCTTAAGTTGTCTGTTAGATGTCTCATTGAGTCGGTGTGTTGACCGCATGCCATCCATAACATCTATAGTCAAATAAGGTGACTAAATTAACTTTGTCAATAACTCCTGACAAAGGAGAGCCTATGGTCCAACATTGGGCTTCTTCTTCCTTCCAAGTATTAGGCCAAGGCCTGTTACGGTCCTATAGAAAATTTTCCCTCCAGCGTTTCATAGGACGGCCCAGTGATCTTCGTCCTCTTAGTATATAGCCTAATTATAAACAGCTTCGGGGATCCGATTTGAACTCATTCTTTCAAGATGGTGTTTCCAATTTAGTTGGTACTGTTTAATATATTCCAAAATTGGCGTAGTCTTCAATTCTTTTAAGATATAAGTGTTCCTTTTCCGATCCCATCTGGTGTAACCCGCTGTTCTGCGCATGAATCACATTTCACAAACCGTTATTCTGCTTCCATGTTGTCTTTTTAGTGTCCATGCTTCACTACCATAGGTCAACACTGGTCTAGCCAAAGTGTTATATAAACGTAATCTGGTGTTTTTGGTGTTTTTTTGTACAAGGAATGGTTTCATAACTTGATTAATAATTCCCAAACTTTTATTATAACTAGTAATTTTTTCGGGGATATCCTTTTCATCCCACAGATAGAGAGATAGTATCCAAGATATTTAAATTGATTAGATCTCTCTAAAATTTTATTCTGGAGACAAATTTTACTTTGTATGTGGTCCTTCCCATTAAATGCCATAATTTTATTTTTGTTAATTGATATTTTCATATTAAATTTGGCACCTATTTTTTGTAAAATAAAAATTGATCGTTGCAAATCATTTTCGGAAAGTGCCAGAAGAGCTAAATCATCTGCAAAAAGAATAGCATCGAGTTTGAGGTTCCTATTGAGTATGGAGTCTTTCCTTTCTTCCATTTCTTCTTTCCTTTATTCTCTTTTCTTCTCCAGAAAAGCCTGACCAGAGGCTATAAGATGGCAGCCCCATCACTGGTCTTGCCTTTCTTTGGCCAGTAACCAATCGAAGGGACTATTATTATGCTTTCAAGTCTTATACGAGAATTTCCCGGAAGGATGAAACTATATATATATATAATATATATATATATATCTATATATATATATATATATATATATATATATATATATATATAACTTATATATACATATAGGGGGGGTCGATGGATTTTTTTGAGGACGAAAAATCCAAGGAGCAAGTCCTCCAGGAGGGACTTTAAGACGTGGGTCCAGAGTCTGAAGATTTTCAGGCTCGTAAAGTATCCTTGAGCCTGAATAATAAGGCATCTAAGCAAAATTTACCTACCTCAACGTACTAGTTTTACCTTAGTTATCTGTTAGATGTCTCATTGAGTCGGTGTGTTGACCGCATGCCACTCATGACATCTATAGTCAAATAAGGTAACTAAAAATTAACTTTGCCTAGTAAATCCTGACAAAGGAGAGGCTATGGTCCAACATTGGGCTACGCCGTTTTATATATATACAGGGTGTTTCTAAATTAGACCGACAAACTGTGGGAACAGATAGTTAACCTTCATTGAAGAATATTTTGATAAGGGACCTATAGGCAGTGACGTTTCGTTTCTGTGCAAGAGGAGTCTTAGAGGAAGGGATGGAAGGAAGACGGTAAATGCAAATAAGTCATTTGTGTAACATAATTCTGTGTGTTAATCCAAATACTTTACAGACAAGCAGAAACAAAATGTACTTAATTCTAAAAAAAAAAAAAAACTACAGTATTGCATTGTCAGTATGGATCCAGTTTATTGTGCCCTCACAACACATGTCCATTGATATCCATACAAACAATGCACCGATGTGTCAATGTATGTCGTACCCCCTTCCAAAGATGCAAGGAGTTTCCCTTATTTCAGATGCTGTGTTGACAATCCGTGCTATAAGATCTTCTTCTGAGTCAATATCGGTTTCATACACCATTGCCTTCATGTAGCCTCACAAAAATAAATCTAGCAGGTCAGGTTAGGCTAGCATGCCGGCCAAACAGTGGGCCCATCCCTACCTATCCAACGAGCGCCAAATGTAGCTGTCAGATGGCCAACTGATCGTACCAATGGATGTAAAAAGACTTGCTGTAATTGATACCGAATGCTACTGAGTTTCGGAAGTAAGCAAACCAAGCGATAGTAGCAATGACAACCTCTATTGTACTGAAAGGAGTGTCTATCCGTTTCCTTCAATCCCTTTCTGTAAGATCTCACTAGCACTGAAAGGAAGTGTCGCAGGCCATGGGTTCCTTAACAAAATATCATTCAACGAAGGTTATCTATCTGGTCCCAAAGTTTCTCGGTCTAATTTAGAAACACCCTGTATATATATATATATCCTATCCATAGTAATTCTGCCCGAAGGTAGGTCTTTCACTGCAATCATAGCATTTTAATGCTACGCTTTGCAGCTTTACTAGGGAATTATAGGCGTGGTAGCTTCCCGTTGCTGTCCACACCGGTGAAGAATGACGATGATGATGAAGGCCGGATGATTTTCGAGGACCGTTGGGCCCTAAGCTTCCTGATATTTGTCTTACAGGTGAAGAAAAAAACCGAAAAAAAACTCGCCCAGGAGCCTGTCCCGACCGGGAATCGAACCCGGGCCCGCTGCGAGACAAGTCAACACGCTACCTCGAGACCACAGCGGTGGACATATATATATATATATATATATATATATATATATATATATATATTATAATTAAATTTTTGACATTGAGCAATGCAAGCTTAATACATATATATATATATATATATATAATAAAACTATCTCACTGGCACTATCGAACCCGTAGGTTCATGGCCCCGCGAACATAAGCTCTCCATATATCCCTATCCTGAGCCAATGTTTTCCAATCATCCCCTGTATAATCTACTTTCCTCAAATCATAGTTAATGTTATTCTCCCACCTCATTCTTGGTCTAGTAACTGGGCGTTTTCCCTCTGGTTTTCCTACAAGAAGCTTCCATGCACGTCTTTCATTCCCCGTTCGTGCCACATGTCCTGCCCATCGCAGTCTACGAGACTTAACTGTTCTCATTATATATATATATATATATATATATGAAAAGAAAAAAATAAATGTTTGAGCCGGGATTTGAATCCGAGACCTCTAACTACAAATATAATTGGCATTTATTGCTAAATGTCAAAATATTAATTATAATATATATATATATATATATATATATATATATGTGTGTGTGTGTGTGTGTGTGTGTGTGTGTGTGTGTGTGTGTGTGTGTGTGTGTGTGTCTTGGTCTTGTTGTCAGATCTTCCGACTACAGTTCTTGAGGTCTCGGGTTTGATTCCCGGTCAGATCACTTTTTTTTCTGAAAGGGAATTATTTCTATGGTTGCATATCTTCTGGAATTTAAGTTTCGTTTAAGGACTCTCCTGGCGCTTAATTATCATTTAACACCCTTCATATCATCGAGGTAACGTAACTCCACCTTCCAGGTACTCCAACTTAAGAAATGAATTACAAATCCTCCACTGCCAGAAGAGAAAACCAGAAATGATGTATCCTATAAGATTCATTCGTTTAATGTATTAAATAGTGTCAATAAAGCAAAGGAAAAGTGAACCAATAAACATTATTTAAATATTTGTCGAATTATACAACAGTATGCAATAGTTAATAATTTAAAATTATGCATAGATTGTTTTCACTGAAGTCTGACACTTTTAAATAGGCCTAAGCTGGCACCAGAAATTGTTTCTCAAATTTAACAAAAGAATGTGTATTTCTAAACCAGAAAAATTGGTCCATTCAGTGTTAATCGCTTAGTTTACGCAGTTCCTGCTTGATGGACTTTTTTTTTTTTTTTTTCAGCTGTTGTAAAAATATTTTTGTCTCTAATAAATTTGTGACCATAACACAAAATCTGATTCCAATATTGTAGTCTGCCTTTCAATGCAGTGGGTAATTACAATGAATTTTATAAACAAATAAGTTTTGAAATAATAAAAAAAACATAACTTTATTTATCTAAATGTCTAAAACTGAGAGAATTCAATTGTGTCTTTGCATTAAATTTTGCTATGAAAATGATGTAGAATTTGCAACGTCTCTCTTTATACTTCTAGAGACACTGTTTTTTCATAGGCGTTTATTCGATATTAAGGTTTATATTGTATTATATTTTGATATTTGTATTATATTTTGATACCCGACATGAGCTGCTAAACCTAAATAAATTAAATGTGCTTTATGTTCAGTAGATTAAGTAAAAAAGGAAAAATAATTATACATTTATATCGTAATTATTTTTAGATACCCCATGCTGATTACGCGGCGTTTCCCGGGAATCTAGTTTCCCGATCTTCTAGGCATCAATGAGCGGAAAGACAAGCATGGTCTTGTGAGTTATCCTTAAAAGATAGACATATGATTTCGTATAGTTTTTTGTAGACTTTTTTTTTTAGTTATTCAATTCTGTATACATTAATTTGATGTATTTGTTATGGTTTAGGCTGCGTAAATCATTTAAGCGCCCAAAAAGAGACTTTTTTTAGTGCACCCAACTCTCTTTTTTTTTTTTTTTTTTCAGTTCCGGCCCTATACTACGTACGGTAATGTTATATACGTTAATTGCCCCAAGAAAAATTCTGTAAATGATGGTGAAAACCCAGTTATATCGGTCTAGTATTTTTTTAATCCATAAAGGACAGACAAACGGATGCACACTCATTTTTACATTTTTGTATATAAAAATTAACTTTAATTGGTGCATTGCAATCTTCTAGTAACTAATTTTAACTGAAATAAACTGTAACTAACATATCCTAAAGTTGAAAATTCAAAATGTGATATTAAAATATATACCTGACAGACGCTGTCCTTAGATAAGTAAATATTTTTATGAAGAACTTCTAAAAGCTATAGGCCTTTCGTAAACATCTTCAGCAGAACTACCATTACTATATGTTGTTGTTTGGCGACGCTTCTGACATCAGTGGCCAAACAACAACAGTTAGTAGCTGATAGTTTTGCTGAAGATGGAAGCAGGTTTCCGAGAGGCCTTCAGTATTTCATATTTTCTTAATAAAAATTATAACCCTGTTGAGGACGACAGTACTCACCATGTATATGTTTTATTATCTTTACTTTGTGACTATTTACTTAAACTGAGGTATTGACAGTTGAAAATAATTAGTTTCTTTAGATAGCAAATATTTGAAACATTTAAGTACCATCAAGTAGTGATCTTATTAACCCTAAACAGACCGATGCAGTTTTCGTCAAATTGCATTTTGTTTATAGTTGGAACGCTTTCAATTCTCTTAGTTAATAGAAGTCGATAGGAGTCCAATATAAATGAGCGGGCGTTTCATTTTGTTCACAAAATACTTTCCATTTCATTAAACTGAATCTGGATTTGTAATTCACTGCTATATTGGCAACACAGTAATTCAATATGGTTCAATGTATTTTTCGACGTGTATTTGAGATAACAGTGACTGATTAGTGTACGTTTATTTGAACCAATGTCTAATTAAAGAGAATCACTCATGGAAAAAGAGACAAAATTAAAGTTTGCCTATTTGTTCAAACAGGAAAGCGAGTGTATCATGACGGCACCAACATGTAAACAACATTTGGTTTATACATGATGTGTTCCGAACTGTTGGCTAATTTCTGATAGTCATGCTCATAACATGGGCTCCACAATACATGAATTATAATAATAATAATAATAATAATAATAATAATAATAATAATAATAATAATTAACATTAACATTAACATTACTATTATAATTGTTATCATCATTGTTGTTATCATTAATGTTACTATTATCATTATTATTATTATCATTATCATTATTATTAGTATTAGTATCATTATTATTAATCATTACTATTATTAGCATTATCATTATCATTACTATTATTAGTATTAGTATCATTATTATTATTAATCATTACTATTATTAGCATTATCATTACCATTATTATTAATACTATTATTATCATCATTATTATTATTATCAATATTATCATTATTATCAATATTATTATCATTATTATTATCAATATTATTATCATTATTATTATCAATATTATCATCAACATTATCATGATCAATATTATCATGATCAATATTATCAAGATCAATATTATCATTATCAATATTATCATTATCAATATTATCAAGATCAATATTATCATTATAAATATTATCAAGATCAATATTATCAAGATCAATATTATCAAGATCAATATTATCATTATCAATATTATCATTATCAATATTTACATTATCAATATTATCATGATCAATATTATCATGATCAATATTATCATGATCAATATTATCATTATCAATATTATCATTATAAATATTATCATTATCAATATTATCATTATCAATATTATCATTACCAATATTATCATTATCAATATTATCATTACCAATATTATCATCATTATGAACATTATTATCAGCATTATTATTATCATTATTATTATTATTAGTATTATCATCATCAGCATCATAATGATTATTCACATGTGGAGCTGAAGTATGGAAATTCAACAAAAACTTATGTCCATGGAAATGGATTACTTGAGGATAGCAGCAAGATGTTCAAAATTGAAAAAAAAATAGGAATAAAGTTTTATACAAGAAAAATGGATATTACATATTCAATATTACGTTATATAAGATATAATGAATTAAATTGGTATGGTCATGTGTAGAGAATGCAAGAAGAAAGGTTACCCAGAAAAATATTGGAATATTGTCCACCTGGAAGAAATAGCTGTCGAAAGGGTTACCTATGCCAGGCAGGTCAAAGATGCTAAGCGGGACGAAACAACTACCTTGGTCGAAAGAGTGGCGATCTATCACCGTAAAAATATAACAGTCAAGATACGCGTAAACGAGTTCCACTGGGGTAAAATTTTCCTCGAAAAAAATAGTCTCGCAATCGGATCTGCGAGGCGGATGCTACTTCAGGGAATCCATGACAAAGGCTTAAAAAGTAGTGACGTGTTCCTAGGAACATGGAATATTAGGACATTATGCAATGACACTGAGGAATACGCTGACGGAGTTAACTGACAGATGCGAGGATTATGGGATGAAGGTAAATATAAATAAGAGGAAGGCCAAGATTGTTGGAAGGAAACCAAGGAAAATAGACATGAGGATTAAAGATGAGGCCACTTGCAAGTGGAGAACTTCAAATATTTTGATTGTACTATCAGTACTAACATGAACTGTTGTCAAGAAGTAAAGCAGAGGACAGCAATGGCAAAAGAAGATTTTTAAAAGAAGACAAATATTTTCTGCTGACATTTGGCTAAAGAATTACGGAAGAAGCTAGTGAAGTGCTTTGTGTTGAGTGTAGCATTTTATGGTTAAGAGACTTGGACATTGCGACGGAAAGAGGAAAAGTAACTGAAAGCTTTTGAGACTTGGATTTGAAGAAGAATGGAGCGTATAAAATGGACAGACAAAATAAAAAGAATAAAGGTGTGCAGTGTGTGTGAAGGAATAACAATGCTGGAACTCGTAAATATGAGGGAAATAAATTGGATTGGCCATTGGCTAAGAAGAAGTGCCTGCTGATGGATGCTCTGGAAGGAATGGTCAACGGAAAGAAAGTCAGAGGCAGAAAAATACATCAGATGATAGACAGTATTAAAATAAAGGGTTTTTATGCAGATACAAAAAAGGAAGGCTGATTTAAGGAAAGAATGGAGAATGCTGAGTTTGTAGTGACACACCTGCTCTTGGGTAGACCGTTATGTATGTATATATGCATTACTGATAATTAAAAATATAAATTAACAGAAGAGCAAGAATCCGCACTGTACAACTCCTACTGTGTATTGAAGAGGGATTATTGTTGGGGTAAAGAGGTGTAGATGGGATTTAGTGGCACTAGGAATACGGAAGGAGTTCTCCATGTGTGAGAACTTGGGTTGCTCAGGTTTGAATACCGGTAGGCATGAGTTCTTATCTAGGGATTCCACGAGGACTTCGTCGGGCAGAATTAATGTGTAAAGAAGGTCTGGTAAAAGTAGTTTATTCTTGTCTTTTATAAACTGCAAGTAATTGTATATAAAAAGTGACTTTATTTAACTTTCAGAACGAAGTGTTTTTGAGAAATGACTTTGTTTAATTGTATACGAGAAGTGACGAGGAGAAGCCTCTTTCGCCTATTAGGTAAACTAGTTACTCCCACTACCTCGATCTCGTGGACCTAAGGTCAGTGCTTAGGCACATATAACGAAACATATAATTGGTTAATGCACCGTCCTATTTTAATCATGGGGGTGTTACAAATTTATCATTGGCGATTTACGTCATCTGAGGTTGGACGTTTTTCCCGTGCCGGCTTCACGTACAGTCCGGTCACAAACATTAGCTAGGCTTGGGTTTTTCTTAGGCTTCAGACGCTAGAAAATTGCCATATTCCCATACTTTTTGCTAGCGTTGTTTGTGTCAGGGTAAAACCCCCGCTTGTAAATTTAGCTAATGGGTTATGGCTATCACGATAAATCAGTTAACTGCAGGCTTAGAAGATATTTCTACTCAATCTGTCGAGCAAAGGATTTTGTCATTACTAAGTTAACATCATGTGTCAGCCACTTCCGTCTTAACAAAAGAAAGGGTGACATTACCTGAGTTGTCAGTACCCTACTTAATAACTAGTAATTTCATTACATTGATGCTGACTTCTTTGGATCGTTTTATATGACCTTTGCTCCTACATTATCAGGTTCCACTCGCTTCCCTGATCAATTTGAATATAAATATGGCCTAAGTCCAGCAACTGCTTCGTTCAATGATATTATAATTCTATCTGATTTTTATTGCCAATTGGGGTTTATTTATAGATTTACTCAGGAGGCTGAGTGAATGACTTGCCACAGTATACAACTATGATAAATATGTTCTTCTGATTTAAAGACTTTATCAGCGGAGACATGTGTCATATTACCAGGATGTCTGACTGGTAGGTTTGTAACCGAGAAACTTTATTTCGCATGGAACAACAGGCGATTTATTTACCCTTTCTATTTTTATTTCGTGTCAAATTGAAGGGTACAATTGCTAGAACTGATTGAGTAGTGCTTTATTGTTCAGTTAATTACCATACTTTTGTTTGCGACTAGTTTGAAAATTACAGCGTTGTTATTGTTTAGTTTTGATTGAACATTTATTCGATACAACAACTCCATTACAGTAACTGGAATTATTTGTACTAATAACATTGTATAGGGTTTTTCTCGTCTGGAAAATGGCGTTGCTCTTATGGAGCAATTCTTTCTAATAAACACGCCCTTTTACGTGAAGATGTTTTGTTAGTTAATTCATTTGAAATAAATAATTAAGCTGACTAGTTTCACTTATAAATTGCCAAAGTGGGTGTTCGATTTATGAAAAATACTATTACGGAACGTGTAAATATTGTACAATTATTTAATGAATTTAAGGGGTGAACTCAATTACCGGAGCAGCGACTAGAGGAGATGCCACTGAACCATCCCCAAGAGATCTAACGCACAAAAATTCGAAAGTTGAATTTTCAGTGGATTAGTGATTTATCATAAGTAATGTCACGAGTGATTTTCAAATCATACGAGTCACGTAGTGACGAGTGAATTTATCTAGAGGGTTTGGAAATCAAGAGTGGCGTTTGGTAAGACTATTTAAGGAATACAATTAAGCTATTTACTCAAAAATCGTTGTTTAAATGTAGTTACCGGTATTTTAAAATATCTATATATTTAATGTAAACGGCGATGTTGGAAAACAAATCAGAAATGTATGGTTATGTTTCATTTGTTTATTCACTGCAATTTGAACATATTATTTATTGCCAAATAGTCCGTCGCTGTGGCGTAGTCGGTAGAGTCCCTACCTTCTACTCCGGCGACCCGGGTTCGATTCCCGGCGGAGTAAGAGATTTTTAAATCTCGACCTTGGGACTGGGTGTGTGCAGTTCCCATTGGGTTTAATTCCTCTAAAATGTATTGCCAAATAGGATCGCAATCAGCGATAACCCACTGGATCGCAATATTGTAAGAATAAACCCTAGTGAAAAAAAAAGGAACACATTAAACTATATATTGTAACCAACATTATGGGTTATTAATTTATTTTCTTAGTGAACAACTCAGCAAAATCATTATTAAAAAACACGATTTATTGAACACACAACTATTAAATGTATAGTTCGAAGGAATCTGTTAATTATTTTCTATATTCAATGTATTTGTTGGAGAGTTAGTCACTGCAAAATAATGCTCTGACCTGTTCAGGATATTATAAAGGAGGAGCTTTCTTTATCACAAAAGCAAAAGCTGGTAAAGAGAATTCGATAAAGAGTGAGGTGAAACACTACTGTCATTGTTGTAAAACAAAATTAATTGAAACGTGATTGGTCATTGACTCCCATCGGGCATGGGTTAATAGCCCGAATTATATCACGGCATGGTGCATGTAAAAGTATCCCTGCTCTCTCCCAGACTGTTTTATTTCTTTTTAAGTTGGCATACACGTGAATATTGATCTATATGTAACAAAAAGATGGAAGAAGTTAGTCAAGTCAGGGGTATCAGTTTATAGGTTAGATCTCTTTTCGGGGCAACACTTCAATTTCAGTAATAAGAATTATATATATATATATATATATATATATATATATATATATGTTTTTTGTCAGTGGACAATTCAACTCTACATAGACAACTGCCCTTAATGTAACTGAACAGAATAAGCTAAACCAAGGCAGAGAGAGAATCATAATATAGTATAAAGATATTATTGTTATCAGTGGCATTAGAGAATAGATTTAACTACATCCTATCGAAAACCGTGTAACCATTTATATTTACCTGCTCCGGGGATTGAATCCGGAACTCTGGAATGCAAGTTCCTTCCGTTAGCATTGATCGATAATGTTCGATGCTTACGCATACATTAATATTAAAATGGCCATTCACCCGATGTTTCCTTCTATGATACTGGTTGTATTGGAAACAGATAAAGATTTATTTACAATTCGGTTAAAAAAGATATATGCTAATTTATTGATTTAGCGAAAAGTAGTTACCTAAATTGTTCTAATAAAAGTACTTTGAATATTTTAAAAAATCTTAATCGATCATACTATTTCACACCGAATATGACCTTGACCAAATGTATGTGTGTATGTATTTAAGTGATATATATAACTTAAATACACACACACACATACAATCTAATACCCGGTGTGCGCTGCTGTGCCAAAATAAATTATATCTGTGTTTTTATTTTTATTTGAAGAAAAAATTAAGGGTTAATTAAATTGTATGATACATACAACGACGAACTAGAGCTACATGGCCGTTGGTAGAGTAGTTTTTAATTTCGGATTTCAGATAAACCCCCATTTCGAACTTTTTGATACTTTGTCGGATTTTTTTTATAATACATACCTCATTATATTTTAATGCCATATGCTGAGTTAATCTGTCCGGTTGCTTTCATGAGAACATTTAGTAATGTAAATTTCCCCCTGAAGGTGTAACTGGCACCTCGCAAGGTAAGACGATTGAAGCGGCTGCCTTCATAAGGTTCAACGTCATAACCTCCCATTATATCAGCCCTCCTGCGTGAGGTTTTTTCAGGGTTTTTCCTCACCTGTAAGACAAATGTCAGGAAGCTTAGGGCCCAACGGTCCCCGAAAATCATTCGGCCATCATCATCACCCTTATCATTATTATCATCCTTTTACCAGTGTGGTAAACAACGGAAAGCTACCACACCTATAATTCCCTTGTAAAGCTGCAAAGAATAGCATGAAAGTGCTACTATTGCAGTGAAAGACCTGCCCTCGGGCAGAATTACTATGGATAGATGGATGGATGGATATCAGCCCTAGTGGGAGGGTTGCCTCTTCCGCTCTTCTCACACCGTTGAGGGCTTTCTCTTTGTTACACCGGAGATGGGTACTTATATTTCGCCCTAAGGAAAGGGTTGCCTCTTCCGCCAATTACAACATTTGAAAGCTTGTTCCATCTTGTTGTTCTTGTCGTTAAGGTCTTCGCCCGTACTCCTGGGCAGGGGCTTTCGATATACCCCGAGAGACTGGGTCCCTGACAGAACTTACATATTAGTGTTCACCCCCACGGCGAGAACGCGCCTGTCAGGTATTACTCAGTTGTAAACAGTTCTAGCCTAAGCCCCCTGATTACACTGAGCCGGGTTAATAATTTCGTATGAGTCCGAAGCTAAAGGCTTGATCCCTGCATGATATTTCCTTCCTCAAGATATAAGGGGTTACCGCACACTTGGCACTTTTAAGTCACGCTTATACAGTTACCTGTTGTATAATAATTAATTTTTCTGTATTTATTTAAATTTATACTATGTCATTAATATCTTTCTCCTTTTTTATATATTTTACATATTACATATTTAATTCGTTAAATCTAGAGTAAATCAAAATACATTATAGATATTAATTGTATTGTTTTTATAGTATGTAATCGTTTATGTTTATTGTAATTTATGTGTAAGACTCTTTTTGTATTTTTTAAAACCTGGTTGAGTGGCAGACAAAGCTTCAAGGCCTTAACTCTGTCAGGTAAATTAATGTTATTATTATTATTATTATTATTATTATTATTATTAGTGTGATACTGAGTTAATATTTAAGGTTTTTATAAATATTATTCCCTGAGAGTAGTTAATAATGATAACAGTAATTAATCGTTATCTCAGTCAAAAATTAATTCATTCAAGTCAACGTTTCATTCTCCTTGTGTGAGATCATTTTCAAGACGTTTGGTATGGATGTTTATAATACATAGTTACCATCACCAAGACAATTTTTTTTACGAATTTAAATGAACACATTTAAAATTCCAATTTATGATTAAAACAATTTTAACAAGGAATCGTATGTTTCACACCATTCACTTAAAAAATTTTGTTTATTTAAAAAAAATGGTGATAACTATGTATTAGAAACAACCATGTTATATGTCTTGAAAATGATCTCACACAAAGAGATTGAAACGTGGTCTCGAAAAATTAATTTTTTGAATGAGATAACAGTTAATTATTGATGTTATTAATACTGAGTTAAATTGTAAAACATCGAAAATTGCGACCGCTAGATCGATTATTTTAAATTTTCGTTTCGGGTGAAATTTTACACCTAATGGTTTTAGAACATGATAATAGCGTCTGAATGCTCGCAGTACCGAAAATGCTGTAACTATACATTTTCACGAAGATCGGTTCATGAGAGGAATATCATAATATTGGCCAGATGATGTTCGGGGACCGTTTGGGCCTTCAAGTTTCCTGACATTTGTCTGACAGACGGCGAAAAATCCAGAAAAACCTCGCCCAGGAAACTTGTCCCGATCCAGAAATAAACTCGGGCCCAGCGCGCTATCTCAAGATCACAACGTTTGAAGCTCACCGAATATTATTGCAAACATTAGGATAGGAAGTTTTGAAAGGCCAGGCAGGACACATGAAAAATATGTATGAAGTGAGGTAGGAGAATTCTGGAAAGGAAACAAGAAGGAATGTTTAAGCAATAAAAGTAGTACCAGTAATGGCAGTCGTCCTCAACAATTAAATTAGTTTAAATTGTGAATAATTATAACAAATTTAATTTATTGAGTACTCAGTGAACAGCTTTGAAAATGGAACCGGTTCCGAAATGCCTAGCTGAATAATTTAATCAAATTTAATTTGTTGAGGACGACTGCCACCACTGGTAAAACTTTTATTATTTTAAATATTTAACAATAACCTCAACGGTACAAAATGTTTCTTAAAAATATTAACTAGACGGAAGATGTAGGGTTGAAAAACCAAAGTTAAGATGGATGTATGTAGCACTGTTCAACATAATTTTTGTCTCATGAGTATCAATAGTTGTACTTAATACAGTTTTTTATCGTGTTTTCAAATATGTATTTGGAATTTCTCCATCGCCCACAGTTTTGTTTTTATTTCAATTTCAATTAATGAATTTAGCACGTATGGGGAATGAAAGACTTGCATGGAAGCTTCATGTAGGAAAGGCAGAGGGAAACGCCCAGTTGGTAGACCAAGAATGAGGTGGGAGAATTACATTAACTATGATTTGAGGGAAGTAGATTATACAGGGAATGATTGGAAAGCATTAGCTCAGGGTAGGGATGTATGGAGAGCTTACGTCCGTGCGGCCATGAACCTACGGGTTCGATAATGCCAGTGAGTAAGTAAGTAAGTAGGGCCTAAATAATTTTTTAATAAACTTTTCTTCGTCCATTTGCCCATTTAAAATAAAACCAATTAAGTTAACCAAATGGTTTCAGCTATGGAAAAGAAATATCAAGGCAAATGGAATCCTAATATGCTAGCCGATTATTGTTGGACCCTTAAGAGGGATGCTCCACAGGCGAAATATAGCAGAAAATCGTAATTTCTTACATTCTAGTTGAGTCCGAATGTTCGAATATTGTGTAGTTACGAAAGTATTTGAAATTATAAATTCCTGTCTCTCGGAAACCTTGCGTGATGGAGAAAAACCGATATCATATTTGAATTCAGGAGGGAAAAAATACTATCAGAATCACATATTTTTGTTTCTGAGACAAAACAAAAAGTTAATTTTTTGTTGCTCAGTGTAATATTACAGGATGCGTGAGGTCTTTGGGACTTTGGAATTAGTGGTTAGTTTGCAGAGATAGAAAAGTTAGGAGGAGGAATTTGATGGAAGCCTTGACCCATTAATAATTATCATCAGCTCGACAAACCTGGATGGGTCAAGGCTTCCCTCAAAATTATTATTATATTAGGATTCATTTGAGTCTAAATGGATCCGCGATCAAAAAAGTTTGGGAGCTTATGCCCTAGTAGATTTTCACTGGTTATACAGGGTGTTAATGAATAACACCGTCGAAATTTCAGGTACTATAGAGGAGAGTTAGGCGAACAATTTGAGATAAGGGATTTGGGGTGTCTGAAGCCAAATTTTGAAGTTATGTGACTTTATTTAAACTGGACGTTCGTACTCATTAATCAACAATGAAGCAAACTATGGATATGGTTTGTCTTGGGAATACTTCAGTTCTGCTCTAATAGTATGATAACCTTAGTTATAATTGCAAATATAGCAGCATTTTCAAAATTTTGAGCCAAAAGTTATGGAAATTTCGTCTTTCGGCAAGAGCCAGTGCGCCACTGACAGTCTGTATTTCATGCTCTGTCATGCAATCCTATGTATTAGATGCCTGGTAGTGCAAACGTCGTTCGCAATAATAGCTCAGTGGGTAGCATGCTTACCAATGAATGCTATAATGCCGGGTTCAAATCTCTCTTTTTGTTTTTTTTGTATTTTTCCCCACTTTTTTATTTTTATTCAGAGAAGGATACTGAGAAAAACAGCACTTAAACTAGCGTGAAATATTTTCAAAGTCCTATAGAACAACAGTGCGTATGCGCCAGACTTTATAGAGCCAGCGATAACCCACAATCGAACCACATATCGATTATCATCCTCGATTACTATCCGTCGATATGGAATTTAAATGACCAATATTTGCAATAAATTCCCAAATATATGTTAAAAAATTATTAATAATATTAAAATTACCAAACGTTTATTAAAAATGGGTGTACACTTACTTATCACTCCCTAACGCTGATCCAACCAGCGATAACCCAAAACAGCGATAGAAAAATTATAGACTAAGTAATATACCCTGTGGAGAAAATAGCAGTTAGCATAACAATATTGTCTAACAGTGTCATAATATTGTGATGTGCATATTTAAATAAATACTTCAAAATTGTCTAATAATGTTATAAAAATTGCCTGAAAAAGTTTAAAATAGTAAATAATGTTAGTAAATACAGAAGCAGAGCTATAGTTTACAACAATATAACTGAGAAATCAAGCGCTAGTAGAAGTGCAGTTGAGCCGGATACTGCTTTTGTAGTTACTTAATTTACTTTCTGATATTCTGTTTAAGCATTACCATTTGTTTTTAATTAAAATGGTTGCGTGATTTGTCTACATGAAAAGCACAGGTAATTATTTTTTAAATATTGTACATTTATACCAACTGCTCATGTGCGTGCCCGATATACTAACGACTGATACCAGTAAGTTTCACTACTGCTTTGAAACTTGTAGGATACCTTCTCACTTTGACAGGAATTTAAGGAACCATCTGGGTAATGCCTTCTCTGAACGTTGGATTGATCGCGGCGGTCCTGTAGCGTGGCCTCCACCTTCACCTAATCTCACTCCTCCAGATGTATTCCTATTGGGACACCTTAAGAGCCTCGTTTATCAGACTGCAGTCGACTCAGATGAGGAGGTACTGGCGAGAATTTTGGTTGCCTGTAACGAAATCAGAAATAATCCAGGAATCTTTGAAGGAGTGCGAACATAATTTCTGAGCAGATGCAATTTGTACTTACTAAATCAAGGGCAACATTTTGAACAGTACCTATGAACCTTTTTTTAAAGCAAACATGAATAAAGAGATTTCATTTTTCTGTATGCTTAAACAACGCCTCCTTCGCTAAGTATACTGTAATATAAAATAAGTTGGTTTTATATATTATTATTATTATTATTATTATTATTTTTATTATTATTACTATTATTATTATTATTCCTGAATGTTAATATCTCTATTTTAAAACAAAATATGAATACGAATTTGATTGCCTTTACTATTTGTCCACTGGCAAGTCATACAATAGTAGACCTTAATTTAATTATAACTTATTTATTAATTTTGTTATGCCTTTCCTTCGTGTTTATGCTAAGTTTCGCGTCATAATTCTTGATGCTACATTCATACAGTATTATTTTAACTTGATGTAGTTACCTAGTGTAAAAGTAAAGTGATCCCACAACAGGCCCGGAGGCCCTTGGGGTAGTAGGAGGTTAAGACTCCCACTTTTTCTAGACAATCGGCACTTTATGTCATCAGCCGGGTTGTCAGCACTGCGTGACGGCCGCCTTTACCCCCAGAACAAGCGGCTGGTACTCATTTCCGTTAGAGGCTGAGTCGACCCCAGGGCCATAGTGCCGCCAGAGGGTTTGGGTCAGTTTAAAAATTCTGACCCCAACGGGACTTGAACCCTTGACCCTCCAGTGTGCTATATCGTATTCCTTCTTTTACACTAGTACATAATATTGTAATTTATTAGTTTCCTGCATCATATTAAGATAAATTCTACAGTATTTTGTACTAAATTTCCAAACGTCTTACACAAGAAAGAAATAACATAAAAAAATAAAAATAAAAGATCAGCATGTCTGAGGTTTGAACCTTGAATATCACATTCCTAACGAATGATATTTCACACACGTTACCACTGAGCTAAATTATCTCAAATAGTCCGATTGAGGGTCTTTCCACTTTTCAGCGGTTGCCCTTTTACCAGCCGGCTGCTGGCCCTTCACATCCACATGTGTCAATCACAGAGGTAGATGATCAACAGCCAGTGTAGGGGTGACATGTGGTTAGCATGTCGAGTCCCCCAGCCGTTATAGCTGGTTCCTCAACCTGGAGCCGCTACTTATTGTAGCTACCCAATTGCCTCACGATGCTGGGTGGGCACCGGTCCCATACTGGCCGAAATACCATGAGAAAATTTCTTCCCCCATGGAGACTCGAACCAGCGCAAGTCCCGTAGCTCTGCGCCAAGGCTTCCTACCTTAACCGCTCGGCTACGGCGCGGGACTCAAATAGTCAACCTGCAAAATAAAGCTACACTATGTAACAGCTTGTCAATGACATCTTCGAAATATTGTCTGTGGCGTACTGGCTCCTAACACATTTATTATTATAACTTGCAAATCTGAACATCTAGACTATAAGTTGCATATCTCAAATGGTTGCCTCTACAATACCTGAAAATTTGTCGGTGTTATTCATTAACACCCTGTCTATCTACTGCGGATGTGTAGGTGTTGAATTTTACGAAGTCGTAAATCTCGAAACATCACAATGGTAGAGTGATGTTTATCCTCGGTTGCCATAGCAATTGTTTTATAGATGTATTAACCTGTTGGAGATACAGCGTTTTACTTTACAGGGATAAACAAAATTGTTTGAAACTACTGTACTAGGTGACAAGCGGTTTTACTTCTATCTCTTGTCTTCTAACCACAAGTTGAGCAGCGAACGTTTACAAAGACATGATATATATATATCACAAATCTTTCCGACAGTTTTATTGACTCGGTCGGCATTCTGAAAAAGTTCATCTGTTATTCTAATAGAAAGGATGTGAGTTTTATATACATAGTGTTTAAAAAAATATTCATAATTTATAGAGAAGGTTTTTTTTATATTCAATGCTACCATGAACTATGGTCAGAAGCTCTGACGACTGACCCATGAGGCTGGTCGATGCCAAATTTATATTTAGTTTGAATGATTTTAACTTCCTGCAAGCCTGTTATAAAGGAAGAGGTTAAACTGACATATGTTACTACCTTAGATATATGAATAATCTACAGATATGTAGATTTATTAATATATTTGTTTTTAAATTTCAATAGAAGATTTCGAATAATAGTTAAATTACTCTCGCATAAATATAAAATATTTATTCCCTATGTTTGAGACGATGTTTTTGTGCTAATATATAGAAGAACTTCGGGTAATATGGACACCTGTTTTGAATTTGTTGTTTTTCTTCTTTTAATTAAGGGATTTGAACTTTGTTTAATTACAGTGATTATCATTAGTGTGTCCACCGCTGTGGTCTCGAGGTAGCGTGCTGCCTTGTCACGCAGCGGGCCCGGGTTCGATCCCCGGTCGGGGCAGTTTTTCTGGGTGAGGTTTTTATCGGGGTTTTTCCTCACCTGTAAGACAAATGTCAGGAAAACTTTAAGGCCCAAACGGTCCCCGAAATCATATGGCCATCGCAATCATCATTCATATTCATCTTATCATCATCATCCTTCATCGGTGTGGAAAGCAACGGGAAGCTACCACACCTGTAATTCCCTAGTAAAGCTGCAAAGCATAGCATGAAAATGCTATGACTGCAGTGAAAGACCTGCCCTCCGGCAGAATTACTATGGATGGATGGATCATTAGTGTTAAAGCTATGAAATAACGTTATTTTATTCAAATATGGAAACGTCTTCATAATTTATAAACTTTTTTACATTACAAGAAAGGTTAACCTTAACCTCCATATTCGGGTAAAGTGGACCCCAGAGTCCATCATGGCCTTTAGACTACTTTAAATGTATTTACTCTATTAATTAATACAGACAGGCACAAATTAATCTGAAATTATTTGTGGATGATCGTAATTAAAAAGCGTTGATATTTGTATATTAATGTTTTGAAAAATTATCGTTGATTATAAGGTTCACATGTCATTCATCTGCAGACAGCGACTGTCTTTGGGCTTAGGTAAAATTACAAGTATATTAAATAAAATTAATTACGTGTATGGCTTTTACATATATCACGTTTATTGATACAATATACGCATTCGTGTAAAATGGACTCAGGTCCACTTTAACCGCCTCGTGGAGGGCCTACATTACTCCTTTCTTATGTTTGTTTTATACAGCCGCCATATCACATGATATCAAACCAAAACTGTCAGTATATTAAAACACCATCTACATAATATAATATATTTAGGAGATTTTTCAACATTTGTAATATTCAATCGTAGAAATTAAGAATTAATTCTTAGCTTGAAAAACTTTTAAAATGGTCGTTTTCATAAATATCACAAATAAACCCTTCTTCGCACAAAGAATAAAATAAACTGGCTATGAACACGTCAAAATTGATGAGGAGAAGAAATAAAAATATTTTTCTCTTAGAGGGCAGCACCAATTAAAGAAGATATTAACAGGTTCCACTCAAACATTACCCGAACTTCCTGTATATTTTTATTAATATAAACCAGAGGGAAAATGCCTAGTTGGTAGACCAAGAATGAGGTGGGGAAATAATATTAACCAAGATTTCAGGGAAGTGGATTATACAGGGAATGATTAGAAAACATTAGCTCAGGATAGGGATGTATGGAGAGCTTATGTTCGCGGGGCCTTGAACCTACGGGTTCGATGATGCCAGTGAGTTAGATGGTTATAAACTTTCCTCATTAGAGGATTGCCACAGGAATAAAGTGATGTAGAAAATCGATTTTCAACTTAATGAAGTAGATGATGTAAATATGTTAAAATTTCTATTTGTACAAGTAGGCTATATCATTAAAAAGGAGAACTCTCGCAAAGATGGTTCCTTAAAATATAAATTTATTTTCGATCCCAGCAATAATACAGTATTTAAATATGAAAGTGTTACCTACTAAGAAGATAGCTTAAAAGTTAGAGACACAAAGTCAGATACTTGTACATTAATCTATCTCCTTGCCCCTGATTAAATTGTGACTTTTTAATGTCGCAATTTTGCAAAATGTGCCTGATGTTTTTACGAATAAAAACTGTGATGGGTTACATTGAAGGAAATGGAGAAGACGTGAATATATTGGAACCTTAAACACTTTTTAACGAGCTCATGTTTAGAGCTGGAAGGTGTCTTCCTGACACGTGGGTTCTACTCAGCTCAAGCATATCTTATAGCAAGAGCTCTTCTGGAAATAATCAACCCCACGCATACTTGTAATCATCAACACGAGGGGTATCCAATAACTCACCGTCATTATCCAACTCTGAGAAATATTGCCGGTTTCCATATACCCCTATTATGTATTTATAGTATTATTAAAGAAAGGAAACACATTTTCATTACATTACGCATGGGCCTGTTTGACCGTAGGTGCATATTCTGTTCCACGAATAGAAAAATATATTCGAATACTTAAATATATATGTAATATGACTATTATCTCGCGCCGTGGCTAAGTGGTTAAGGCAAGATGCCTTGGCACAGAGCTACGGGACTTGGCACTGGTTCGAGTCCCCATGGGGGAAGACATTTTCTCATGTATCATGAAGCATTTGGGTAGCTACAATAAGTAGCGACTACAGGTTGAGAAGACCAGATATAACGGCTGGGGGACCCGACATGCTGAGAACATGTTACCTCCACACTGGCTTATGATCGTGTACCTCTGTGATTAACACATGTGGACGTGAGGCCAGCAGTCGTATGTTAGGCCAAGGGCCTTCTAGGCCTGTCGCGCTTTGAGTTTTTTATACATGACTATTAGGGTGTCCCAAAAATCTACCGCAAATCTTTTATTTTTAACGCGTACCCTCTTAATTTATTTGTATAATGTTAAAACAATTCTAAGTACAATTTAGTGTACGTAGGTTCACGGCAACTCGTGCAGACTGGCTTCGAAACATGTCAGTACCTGCTATAAGGTAAACGAAATTTGAATAATATTTTTTAAATGTAAAATAGTAAATAGTTATGCGTTTTAGGCATATTCATGTTTTATTTGCTAAATAAACTAGAATCCTTCTACGTTAAGCCAGTACAAATTATAATGTCTTATGTTTGGCATGAAGTCAGCACGGGTTGTCACGATCCAATCGCAATAATATGTGTTATTTAAGTTCTTGAGTTCAAACAGAAAAAAAAAAAGACATACGAGGATAGGCTTATTTGATTTTGCGAAAAAAAAACTCCTCTAAGTCTTGGGAATCATGGGACACCCTAATGGCTGTACACCTACACTAAAAAATAAAAACAACGAATATATGTAATTCTACGTCTGCATTACGTTCACAATAATACACATCTACACCAATACATAAAAATGCCATGTGTACTGATATAAAAAATAAAATCTCTTACTTTATGTAATAATAAAAAAACTAGTTGCAGAACATATGAAAAAAAGAACCAACAAAGACTCACACACACACACACACACACACACACACTCACACACAAACACTCACACACACACACTCACACTCACACACACTCACTTACTCGCACACTCACACACTCACACTCGCACACACTCACACTCGCACACACTCACACTCATTCTCACTCTCGCACACTCGCACACTCACACATTCACACACACACACACTCACACACACACACTCACACACACGCACTTACTCGCACACTCACACACTCACACTCGCACACACTCACTCTCGCACACACTCACTCTCGCACACACTCACTCTCGCACACACTCACTCTCACTCACACACTCACTCTCACTCACACACTCACTCTCACTCACACACTCACACACTCGCACACACACACACTCACACACACACACTCACACACACGCACTCACACACACGCACTTACTCGCACACACTCACTTACTCGCACACTCACACACTCACACTCGCACACACTCACACTCGCACACACTCACACTCATTCTCACTCTCGCACACTCGCACACTCACACATTCACACACACACACACACTCACACACACACACTCACACACACGCACTTACTCGCACACTCACACACTCACACTCGCACACACTCACTCTCGCACACACTCACTCTCGCACACACTCACTCTCGCACACACTCACTCTCACTCACACACTCACTCTCACTCACACACTCACTCTCACTCACACACTCACACACTCGCACACACACACACTCACACACACACACTCACACACACGCACTCACACACACGCACTTACTCGCACACTCACACACTCACACTCGCACACACTCACTCTCGCACACACTCACTCTCACTCACACACTCTCTCACTCACACACTCACACACTCACACACTCACACATTCACACATACACACACTCACACACACACTCACACTCACGCACTCACACACACGCACTTACTCACACACTCACACACTCACACTCGCACACACTCACTCTCGCACACACTCACTCTCGCACACACTCACACTCGCACACACTCACTCTCGCACACACTCACTCTCACTCACACACTCACTCTCACTCACACACTCACTCTCACTCACACACTCGCACACTCACACATTCACACATACACACACTCACACACACACTCACACACACGCACTTACTCGCACACTCACACACTCACACTCGCACACACTCACTCTCGCACACACTCACTCTCGCACACACTCACTCTCGCACACACTCACTCTCGCACACACTCACTCTCGCACACACTCACTCTCGCACACACTCACTCTCGCACACACTCACTCTCACTCACACACTCACTCTCACTCACACACTCACTGTCACTCACACACTCACTCTCACTCACACACTCACACACTCACACACTCGCACACTCGCACACTCACACATTCACACATACACACACTCACACACACACACACTCACTCTCACACTCACACACTCACACATACACACACACACACACACTCACTCACTCACTCTCACTCACACGTGCATACCACCCCCACTCAACGCAGATAGCAAATTCACTAGAAGTCTATTAAACTAAGACGACTTACTATATACAGCAATACAAGTGATGATCGGAAACAAATGTCATTTTGAAGTTCTTATTATTAATGAGTGGTCTACAGATGTCCCCATGCTTACCAGCAGTAACCGAAACCATCGAAATATACAAAAATATACCAAAATAATTTGCATGAATACCTCCTTAGAATGCCAAACACTACCTCTACAGCTATACAACTACAGACCAACAGGGGCGAAGTTATTCAGGACCACCTAAGAAGAGATGAAGGGACCAATTTCTATCCTCAAGCGGAACAGGCCAATGGCCTAATCTCTGATTGTTATTAATGATGATGATTTCCTCATTCATCTCCATTTTGCTATCCCTCAATTTCCTTACTTTGCCCAAAAATGTGCATGTTTTCACTTCACTCTCCACTAAAAATGTATGTATGTGTGTGTATATACCAGCATAACTCTCGAATAACTACCAATATGAATCAAACTTGGTGCACATATGATTTAAAATATAGAAAACTGGCTGTAAGTGATAGAGGGGGTTCAAATAAATTACCGAATGGCCGATATATATCTGGAAATAATAGAGAATATATATAAGAAAAATAAATGTTTGTTCTGGATTCGCCTGGTAGCGTAAGTGAGATATCAACTCAGAGGTCCGGGTTCAAATCCCGTCTAGGCATTTATTTTTCTTATCTTGTAAAACCGGATATTTATTCCCGTATAAAAATAATAAGGGGTTTTTATTTAATATTTAAATATAATTATATTTATTTCTATTAAGAATGGAAATAAGATTGATTTAGAGAATTCAATTTTTTTATAAGTATATAAAAAATTCAAACTGGTCAATATAAACTGTTAATACAGTTACATATATTTCAAACTGATTTAATATATGTAAAAATACTTGAAGTATTTGAATTTGTATTTTTATAAACAAATAAATAGGATTGGGCGAATTGGAATGGAGTCAGCCAGTAGTACTCCTTCCTTTAAAGTTGGACCAATCAGAACTTCCAAGTTATAACAGATATGAAATGGGATTTTTCCCAGAACAACAAGATGGCTACAATACTTGAAAGAAGTTGGACGTGTAAAATAATGAGTCATCGAAAAATAAGATAATTAGCGTTCATTTCTTGATATCTGTTGACAAAATGATGTCAAAAGTTATGGAAAATAATATTGTGGTATACATTTAATTCATATGGAGTATAAATAATGCATAAAGTGAAAATAAAGTGTTAGTTAAAAATTATATGAAGTAATAATCTTCTGTAAGTGAAATTTATTAATTTAAGTCGGAATCTTTTAAATTATTGATCATTTACAAGATTCGTCTAAACAGAAGTGAAAACTTTAATAAAATAACATTTAATTTAACTGTTAACAAAGTGTCGTTATTTGTTTATGTAAGAAATTTCCCCCCATTCCCCTGAAGGGAGTCATCAATGCCGTGGCAAATAACAGTGATCTAAATTATTACAATCATATATCTACAACGTGGGACTTCACATCCAACACCCACCTTTACTTATATATATATATATATATATATATATATATATATATATATATACAGGGGCACGCCGTAGTGTAGTGGTTAAGGCACTGCACTACAAGCCGGAAGGTCGAGGGTTCAAGTCCCGGTGGGGTCAGGATTTTTAAACTGACCCAAACCTTCTGGCGGCACTATGGCCCTGGGGTCGACTCAACCTCTAATGGAAATGAGTACCAGACGCTTGTTCTGGGGTAAAGGCGGCCGTCACGCAGGGCTGACAACCCGGCTGACATCAAGTGCCGATTGTCTAGAAATAGTGGGAGCCTTAACCTCCCACTACCCCAAGGGCCTCCTGAGGCCTGTAGTGGGAATACTTTACTTTACTATATATATATATATGATATGAAAAGAAAAAAGAATGCTTGAGTCGGGATTTGAACTCGAGTCTCTAAAGTCTGTACCTTTAGCGCTCTAACCAACTGAGCTACCCAAGAATTCCAAGACAAACATACAATTTTCTTATACATGTAGTATTCTCAATTCACACAAGAGGTAGCGGAAATATCTTTCAACCGCCATCTAGCTATATATATATATATATATATATATATATATACACGCGTGTGTGTGTTCCATGATAACCCAGAACGCCTGGAGTAATTTTAAGCAAACTCGGTTCACAAAAATCTGGAATCTGTAGGGTTATGAGACACGTAAGACCCAATGAGAGGGTGAGAATGGGCGATACCTAAAAGCAATATACAAAAAAGTGACATTTACAGTGGTGGATGACATATGATAAGTATTTCGAGCCCTTCAGCTGTAATGGCTGGCTTTCTCAATCTGGAGCCGTTATCCGAATTTCTTTCGGTGCTGGTGGGCACCGGTTCCATACTGGTCGAAATTACATGAGAAAATGTTATGCTTCATCGGCGATTCGAACCAGGACAAGTCCCCATCTTTTATCGTGAAAGATTCCCGAGCATACGTTTTGTCAATAATAACAATGGGATACTGGCAGGCCTATTGCAGTGTATATTGTTTATCGAATTCCTTTAATAAGGTTGGAGTAATACAATTTTTTTTTCTGAACGACTACTGATTCTTTCTTAATTTATTAGGTTGTGTCATAAGTAGGGCTCGGAAGTTGAAAAAAAAGCCCTTTTCTTATTTTATATCTGTAGACGAGGCTCAACATAATATATAGCTATATATTTTGGGTCATTATAGGTCAGAAAATGGTGGGTTTTATTTATTCTTTATGTCCAATTTTAGAATTTTTTAGCCTGTTGGTCCTTTTTTTAACCTTTGTTAGGTCTTAACGGCTTTTTTGCAACTTTACCTTATTTTGACTACATTTATACCATTTGTATAATACAGAGATCCGCAGAGTCTGGTCTCAGTTCCAACTTCATTTGAAAACACTATCTAGTTTTACTTTCTAAAGACTTTTCACATTCCAAACACTTTTGTTCTGCGAGAAACTATTGAGCCTTCAGTCGGTATATTAGAATGAATATTTACATTTATTAACGCTTCGGCACCTTCTTTTACTGCAGACACGTGCCAAGGCGACTTTTACAAAGAGCGATTCAAACCAAATGGACAAATAAATATTAAAGAAATGCAAACCTTATTGTTACTAAGCCTAAAGTTCGTTGCTAAAAGCCACCGCTGTCGTATTTCACGTGCCGTTATGTCCGTTATAAATGCCGCCCTCGCCACGATCGGTGTTTTATTGTTTCAACTTCTCATTCGTTTCAATAATTTGATTGAATAACACGTGTATCTTTTGCTTTGTTGCCAATTTATAATGTCTAGTAAAAGGAAAGAAAATTAGTTCCGAAGCGGAAAAAAGTAGTGTTGCCGCTTAAAGTAAAAATACAAATGCTTGACCGTTTACGCGTTGGTTAGTCGAAATCCGAAGACAAAATAAGAAATTCTATCGCTGAAATCACAGCTCAACATCAATCTGAAGTGAAAGAGCTTTCAAAAGCGGCAAAACAGAAAAAAATTACTAACTTCTTTAAGCCCTTGCCTAAGACTGACATTAATAATTAGTAGAAAATGTTCAAAATATCTCATTAATTGATTTTATTTTGATAATTTTTATTTTATTTCGAAACCTTGGAACGTATCCCCCTCTATATCCATGCTAATTACCATTGCATATTCGCGGCATATTTGCGGAACATATCCCCGCGAATAAGGAGCTTTAACTGTATCAATATTTAATCAGGAATAAAATTATTTTTTAATAACAGCAATTAAAATTAGTTACTTTATCAGTCTTTTATTTAATAACACTCTTTGACGGCTGAGATAATTAGCGTCCGAATACTAAGACGGACGTTAAAAGGCCAACATATTTGCTTTGATGCTTTCATTTATTTATTTCATGTGCTTAATGAGTGTGGCTATCAAAGTAGCATCATCATCATCATCATCAACTGCATCACTGACTAGATAGCTTCATGCTGTCTTCTCTTTTCATTTTTCTAGTTCGTAACCTCCAATATCACAATTCTTCCATGTATTCTTTTTATTTTTCCTTTTGGTTTTCGATTTAACACTTTTTTATACTTTTGCTCATTCTCCTTAAATTTTCAGCCTATTCCAAACTTCTAATTCTTATAAATTGAACAATATCTGCTTCGTTGTATAATTTATATAGTTCACAGGGCTAAACAATTTCACAACTTTAAACCCATCAAAATTGCACCGTAAATTCCACTTGTTGAAGAATTTTTCTTAGTTTATCCAATTCATTGCGTGACGCGTTCATTGTTTTCATATTGTTATAGTCTTTCAATTAGTTTTCTTTTTTTAATACAAGGAGGGGACATATATCCAGATCTAAGATGAATAATTGAAACCCCGTATCTCAGGCTCCGAAGTGGAAGGTAACGACTAATTAGAGACCTCTAAAAAAAGTCGGCTATTTCGCGGCCAAGTTATAATTGCGAGGCTGATGATCTAAATTGGTAGAGATCGTCATTAAATAGAACACTAGCTTCGAATTATCAAGAAAAATAGAAGCGTAAAAATGATCGCGTGCAAAACTAAATTCTGAACATCCCTGGTCATGAAGAAACAAAACAAAAGAATAAAAAAATGCTAAAAACAACCTGAGGCGTTGAGGTTAATGTTGAGGTGGTTGTATATTTGTGGAGTTTAATAATAACCTGGCGTTTTTTATGTTGGAGGCTGCCGCCCTTCCAGCTTCATTCCTCAAGTTGCTTGAGGCTTCTCAAAGTGACAGATTGCGTGATATTAAAATCCCGATGAATGGCATATAAATACAGACTAGCTTGTGTGTGTGGATTGTGGCAATGCGACACGCCTGCCATCTGGCGAGGAGTTAGTCACTTCCTCCAAAACTAACACCTTCACAATTAATGACAAAAAATGGTGACGAAATTGCTACTGTTTTATTAGTGAGATATTTGTAACCATGTACCATATGTCAAATTATTTATATGTATTTCATTAGTTCCAGTCAACAGACCTCCCCCCCCAACCCTGTCATCCAGTGCGGTTTTGTCTGGCAACTTGTTTCTCTAATACCTGCATAGCGGTAGACTAAATTTAACGAAATGACCTTTTGAAGGTTGTTACGAGTAGATTATACCAGTCATATATACTATATTTACAAATAAAAAAGTTACTGTACCCCTTCTTTGTTTTTTATACCTCTTCCGAGCTAAGTTCCAGTTGTAATGTAAACAAAGCAGATGTATGACTGCAATTAGATTGGTCGAATAACGATTTTAGCTTTAAGCTTGTAAGAAAATATAGTCCTCTAAAACATGAAAAGAGGAAATAAAAATAGTAAAACTATTATTATCTAGCTCATGTCTATCTAAGTTATGTAGGAGAATCTTATAACGTATAATTACAATTTCAATAGATTAAATAAGCATTATATTCTTACCCAGTAGGGCCTATACGTTGGAAATTCGGTTGTTTCAAAATTGTATATAATATTACTATATTTGGAAACGAAATTATTGGAAAAGCGGACAGAAACAAATTGTTTTGAGTTTTTCGAACAGTTTAGTGAAAAATTACCTACATTAGCCATTGCGGATGTGGTGCAAAAAACACAATTTACAGGTGAGTCAGCATGGAGCATGAATTCAGCTCATAATGAAACTGTATTTAAAGAATATCTATCGACATCGTGAAAAACTAAAACGTCTGTTCAGGTAGGCCCATATTTATTTTTTTGTCATAAATAAGAAATGGAAGTTCCTGATTATTATTACCATCTTACCTTGTATTCAGTTGTATTTATCGTAAAATGCGATGTTGCCTAAGAAGAATGTTTCTATCGATGACAGTTCCTTACACATTTCAATCATATGGCGGGAAACAGTAACATCAGGGTTTTATCATAAGTTACGCCTATGTCAGATTTTAATGTAATGTTGTGCATCTGGTGGAATTTTTAAGACTATTTAACTCATGCCCCAAATGGGAGTCAATGACCAATCACGTTTCAATGATTTCTGTTTTACAACCAATCAGAGTCGTGTTTCACGAAATATTTATCAGTGTTATAATTACCATATTAAAGAAAGCTCCTCCTTTTTAAATATTCTGAACAGGTCTGACCATTATTTTGCAGTGACTGAGCCTGTGAGAAATACGGCTACCAGATTGTATATAGGCCTATAGTGCATGAATGTCAACACATGCCGCATGCGGGAGTTAATATAAAAACATTTGTAGCAATTGATTATACCACCAAAAAAAGAAACCACTGTTTGCACTTTCTTAAATGTATTTTTTCCCAGGTAACAATCCAGAAAAATATAATTGTCATATTTACATCATACGACATCAGAAATGAATTAATATACAGTTTGATGTGTTTCATTTGTTCTCCACTAGAGAGCATTCTTACAATATTGCGTTTCTTTGGCAATAAATAGTATGATCTGGTTGCAGTGATAAATAAAAGAAGCAGATGAAGCGTACCTATCGTTTCTCATTTGTTTTCAAACATCGCCGTTTACATTAAATATATAAATATTTTAAAATAACTATAGTTAAATAATGATTTGTGAGTAAACAGCTTAATTTTATTCGTTAAATAGTCCTAACAAATGCCACTCTTGATTTCCAAATTCTCTAGGTAAATTCACTCCTCACTTCGTGAGTCGTGAATTTATTGATAATTTGGAAATCACTCGTGGCATTACTTATGATAATTCTGTTAGGCAGGAAATGCTTAACTAAATGAATTCCTCAGAAGACGAATTTAAGGTCCAATTTATGGAATATAGGCCTATATTTCTTTTGTTAAATTGGAAAAACTTAATGGAATATAGGCCTATATTTATTTTGTTAAATTGGAAAAACTTAATTCCTTATGCCAGCTTATTTAAAAGTGTCGCACCAAAGTGAAAACAAAGAGTGATTTTTAATTTCGATTTTAGACAAACCCCCACTTCTAAAAGTCGGATTTTGGTGATTTTTTTGAGAATACTTTGTCGTTTTATTTTAATAGCATATAGGCCTACTGAGTTTTGTTGCGAATGATCGAAAAATGCGACCGCTAGAGCGATTTTAAATTTTCATTCCAGCTGAATTCCTACACCTAATCATGCGAATGAAGAAGACTTCATAACAGTGAGCTACAAGTAAGAAGAGTTAAGCCTCACAGACTGTGATGGGCAGGTTATGTGGCACGAATGGGGAATGATAGACGGTCAAGAAATATTCTTGTAATAAAACCAGAGAGAAATCGCCCAGTTGCTAGACTAAGAATGAGTGGGAGAATAGCATTAACCATAATTTGACCTGTAAATTCTGCTATTATTTTCATCACATCCTCTATGGCTAATGTTTTTTAATGAGATAGATCTTAATAGCTTTAATCGTTCCCAAAAATACGAAAGTGGGGAGAAATACTCAGGTCATTGTAAGCAGAGGAGCTTCAAGAACATAGTTCTGGAAATTTGAATCATTATAATTGCAGGAATAAACTTAATGTTATCAGGATAGGACAAGGCACAAAGCTGGCAGGAATATTCCACTTGTTTAATGAGTACTGGTAGCATATAATGCGAACAAACACTATCTGCGCTGTCAGTGGTGTGAGGACAATGCACTCCACCAAGTCAGGTATTAAAGACGCTTCACTTCATAAATCCCTCTGTCATGAAACATAGACCTACCTGCGTAATATACAATGTTACATCAACTCAAATAACATTATGTGGATGATAGTGAAAAGTCCGTCACGCAGAATCTGTGTAAACTAAAGGAATTCCTCGGTTAGTTGAATGTATGGCCCTGTTTTGTTCGTTTTATTGAATATTTGTATTACATGTGTTAATTGAATCCGATATAGGATATGTATATATATATATATCCATAGTAATTCTGCCCAAAGACAGGTCCTTCACTGCAATCATAGCATTTTCATGCTATGTTTGCAGCTTTACTAGGAATTGTAGGTGTGGTAGCTTCCCGTTGCTTTCCACACCGGTGGAGGATGATGGTGATGATGATGATAATGATGATGATGGTGATGGCCATATTATTTCGGGTACCGTTTGGACCTTAAAGTTTTCCTGACATTTGCCACCCAGAAGAACTGCCCCGACCGGGGATCGAACCCGGGCCCGCTGCGTGACAAGTTAGCACGCTACCTCGAGACCACAGCGGTGAACTTTATATAGGGTGTTGCAAAAAAACACCGACAACGGAAGTGAGGTGGTATATTGAGATATGGTGATCATTTTAATAAGGTCCCAATGTCCGGAAATGATGCGTTTTCACACCATGAGTAGCTAACTTCTCAAGAGTTCCGTTAGTCAGATTTCAAGATCCAATACTTGATAGTACTGTCGCAGTCACATCAGGTTTTCAAAATATCTACCTCCCATCTCATTACAGAGCGTACATCGGCGGTGTAGTGAATGGCGCACATGTTCAAATACGCATGACTCGTTTGAATTATTTCTGTAGCAGAGTGGATTCGGACTATACGATCCATACTTGACTCTACTGGAGTCTGATAGACTGTTTCATGTCGCCCCACAAAAAGTAGTCGAGAGGGTTAAGATCAGGTTATCTCGGAGGCCATGGGACTGGTCCACCTCTGCCAATCCATCGACCTGGATATGTGGTATCCAAATGCCTCTTCACATTGGCATCGAAGTGAGCTGGAGCTCCGTCGTGTTGCAGCCATATTCCGTTGCGAAACCACGTATCACAGGTTACGTATCTGTGAGATGTTGTCATGTAATGTCTTCAAATCCTTCGAACTAACTAACATTGATCTTGAGACATAATTAACTAGTCATAGTGTGAAAACTAATCATTTCCGGACATTGGTACATTAGATATCAACATAACTCAATATACTTTCTCACCTCCTTTGTCGATGTTATTTTGCAACGCCCTGTATATCAGCGGCGGCTCCGTAGCGCAAGCGGTTAGACATTCGCCTCTCACCGCTGGGGTCCCGAGATCGAGTTTCGATCATTCCATGTGGGTTTCGTGGTGGACGAAACGGAGGTTGGGCAGGTTTTTCTCGGTCCCCCCCTCCCGTTTTTTCCCCGCCACAATTTCATTCCACCATTCCTCCATATTCATCTCATCCATTCATTTCATTTCGTTTATCTGCCCCCGTGATGGTGCGTCAGGTGTAGTCGGTCGGCACCCTTGTGATTCACAGACCCCTATATAGGGGACTCATCTTATCTCATCCCTCACATCGACCACGAGTGGGACACGAGTTGAGGATATTTACTTTATATGTATCAGCATCAATGTTTCGCATCCGTATAATATAACTGGTAGAATAACAGTTTCGTATATTTTCAGTTTAACGTTTTAATGAAATTCAATTGCGTTATTAACCATAATATAAAATAATAAATGTGTGTACAATTGTAGGGTTTCACGGCCGGTGTCTATATTCCAGTTTAGTTGGTGTTCCGGGCTGAACGGTTGTGGTCGAGTTTTGTTGAAACTCGACATTTTGCCTACTACTGCGGTAAACATCTTCAGGAGAATCTGCATGCTCTCTGCGAACTTTCCAACTTTTTGCAGCCAACAGTTGAGGAGTTCACAGAGAGCACGCAGAAGCTTCTGAGGATGTCTACTGCAGTAGTAGACGAAGCATCGAGTTTCTGTAAAACAGGATTATGGCCATTCAGTCCGGAAGACCTTAAAATAGTACCTGTTATGTGTCATCGTGCACAACATCGTTATTTCCTTTTTCAACAGGGTCCTTTATCAGCAGAAAATTTTGAATTACTGTAGTTATAGGTTTTAAAAATAATTACCAATTTGAGGATGATGACACCTATTAGGTACTAATTTTATTATTTTTACTGCTATTACTGAATATTAACAGACAGGTGAATGGAGAAAATTACTTAGCCGTGGGCTACATGATCTTTATAGGAAACTAGATATAATAAGAATGAAAACATCTTAGAAGAATTACACATGGAACCTTTAGAGAAACAAAATTCTGATTATAAGTCAAGATGGATGCAACATGTCCATCGAATGGAAGATCACAGGATACCCAAACAAAATGTTAAGATATCAACCTGCAGGAAGAAGAAGACTAGGACGCTCCACTCAAAATAATTCTGGATGGTGTTTCTCTTGAGGCCGAAACAGGTCAACAAATGGCCTAAATTCATGATTGTACTATGATGATGATGATGATATTGATGAGATATAATAAGAACAGTTAAGTGTCGTAGATTGCGATGGCAGGACATGTGGCACGAGTGGGAAATGGAAGAGGGACAGGGAAGGTTCTTATAGGAAAACCAGAGGGGAAATTCCCATTTAGTAGACCAGGAATAAGGTGAGAGATTAACATTAATCATGATTTGAGGGAAGTGGATTATAGAGAAGATGATTGAAAAACATTGGCTAAGGTAGGGATGTAAGAAGGGTTTATGTCCGCGCGGCCATGATAGTGCCAGTGAGTTAGTATTTTATCTTGTATTTGTACTAAATGACTAGCTACATTAGTCTTAACAACTTCACGAAACTCACAAGATGAAGTTATCTCCAAATGCAAAGAAACAAGTAAATTAAATCAGGTAACAACCACCACAACATGAGTGCTATAAAGAACAAGTTGGAGCAGCCATATACTGTACTTCTAATTCAGACAAGAACTGCACCCTACAATAACAAGATTTGAAAGCGGACACATTAAGCAAATGAAGATAGTAACATAATTGAAGCCATTAACTTACGGGTTCGAAAGTGTCAGTGAGTTAGTTTGTTGATATGCTTCCTTTTCTTCTTCTTCCTTTCATGTGGTAGACTTAAGGGGTCTGCTATGGTCTCAATCCAACGTTTGAAGAGTCTGCCCAAAGATCTCTTTCCTGTTGGCTGGCAACTTAAGATTTGACATGGTATTCTAGTTCTACTCATTCTTCTTACGTGAGATTTCCAGTTGTTTCTGTGTGTTTGTACATATTCCATGATTGATTCTGTTTGTAATTCTCTCAGAATCTCAGAATTCCTTTTATGGCCTGTTCTTGAGTAACCTGCAGTACGTCTCATAAATTTCATTTCTGCCGCAGTTAGTCTTTGTTCGTGTACACTGCGAATTGTCCAGATCTCACTGCCGTAACATAACATGGGTCTGGCCAGCGTTTTACAAATTTTAATTCGTGTGTGTTGCTATGCTGTGTTTGGCTTGAAAATATTATTTATTATTCCTGTTACTCTGTTAAATTTTATAATTTTTTTACTAAAATCTTTTTCCTCTTCGTATGTAACTTGGTTATCCATATTATTACTCGTAAGTGCACTTAATAATAATTAAAATAGAACTTACAATAAATATATATCCCTTAACAGTTTGTTTCTTTCAGATATTCGAAGTTAAGAACGATATTTTTTAAGTGTAAAATTGCTAACATTTTCAGGTATGTCTTGTAAAATTCAATGTATCCATTTCTATTTGTATTGAAGTGAATTATTCATGGTTTAATTGTAAATTACCCGAAGTTCCCTTTTTTTGTTAAATGACTTGGAGATCACATTTGTAGCTTTCCAGAAGGGAACACTTTTATTGTTGTGGGAATGCATTACCGGTGACAGGGGGAGCAGGACATCTTCAGCGCTGTCATGTCACGGCCAGCAAGGTGAAAGAAATATGAGCCATAGCAAAGCACTCAATCCTCCCTCCCAGCAGCCTCTATCACAGCGAAACAAGAAGCCCTCCTCCAGCTTCAGAAAGGAAGTGAATTAAAGAATGAAAATAGCTAAGGTTTGGTAGGGGAAGAAAGAAATTTCAAAAGGGACATGATGAAAAATACTTAACTGTCCACTAGAAATCCATGAAATTGGAGAGACAAATAGACCATAATTTCTAAAAATGCATTCAGAGGGTAAGTAATGTTTTAATTCACGCTACGTTTTTATTATTAAATTTACTCCAACTTGAAAAATCATCTATACGTCATTCTCCAAAATCTGGACCTTGATTTTCCTTTTCCTTCAGTGTATAAATATTTCAAACTGGAGTGTAGTTCATTCTTGTTCTGTACCTAATGTACAAATTCCAAATTTGATTTTTTCTCTTTATTGTATATTTTTATATTTTCTTAATCTTTGTCATTGTCATTTTTGGAAAATCCTACTTGGGCAAGTTTATTTAATAAATATCATGATTAGACGCACAATTGTATTGATTTATTTCTTATTTATTATACCTAATGAAGTACATAAAACTAAATATATGGTCACACACATAAAAATACATTATATAATGGAAATGGACAACTAAAGACAAATGAGGGAAATTTTGAGGAAATGGCTGAATTCAAATACCTAAGAAACAATAATCACAAACAGGAATGAGATGGACAAAGAAATTAAACATAGGCTCAATTCTGGAAATGCGTGTTATTATGCAATACAGAGACTCTTGACTTCCCAACTCCTTTAAAAAAACATTAAACTGAAAATATATAAAACTATTATTCTACCAGTTATATTATATGGATGCGAAACGTGGACTCTTACTTTAAGGGAGGAAAGGAGATTACGAGTATTTGAGAATAAAGTTCTTAGGAACATTTTTGGACCAAAGAGAGATGAACAGACAGGTGAATGGAGAAGGCTGTATAACAGTCTTTATAGGAAGCCAGATATAATGGGAACAGTTAAGTCTCGTAGACTGCGTGGGCAGGACATATGGCACGAATGTGGAATGAAAGACGTGCATGGAAGCTTCTTGTAGAAAAACCAGAGTGAAAACGCCCAGTTGATAGACCAAGAATGAGGTGGGAGAATAACATTAAGTATGATTTGAGGGAGGTAGATTATACAGGGGATGATTGGAAAACATTGGCTCAGGATAGGAATACATGGAGAGCTTATGTCCGCGCGGCCATGAACCTAGGTTCGATAGTGCCAGTGAGTTAGTTATATATTATGTTGTCTAGGCAAATATTTAGTGATTTCTTCTTCTTCTTCTTCTTTACGGTTTAGGCTTAATTACTAGCCTGTTCCGGCTCCAAATTGCTGTTCTTTCCATCTGTTCCTTGGTCTTCCCAAACTTCTTCTTCCTCGTGGTGAATAGTTGTATGCTGCTTTTGGTATTCTATTCTCAGTCATCCTTGCCAAGTGTTCTTTCCAGTTTGTTCTATATTTCTCTATTGTTGTGTTTAATTCCTCTACTTTTAGTTGTTGTCTTATTTCTGTGTTATTTTTTTTTGTCTGTTCTTTGATATCCTGCTATTGGTTTGAGGAATCTCATTTCAGCAGCTTGTATTCTGGCAGATTGTTGTGTTGTCACTGTCCATGTTTCGGATCCATAAGTAATAATAGGCACTGCCATTGTCTTGTATAATTTCATTATAGAGTCTTTCCTTGCTTTATTTTTAAAGTTCTTTTTAGTGTTCCTATTATATAATTAAACTTACTTAGTTTGTTATTTATATCTGTTTCCGCTGTGTATGATATTTCGCAACCTAGGAAGTTATATGTTACTACTTGTTCTATTGGTTTATTTTCTAATGTTATCGTTGTCCAAACTGGATGAGCGCCCTTGAAGGCCATTGTTTTTTTTTTATTTTTTGTGAGGATATTTCCATGTTGTATTTTTTCTATGTTTAACTTAGATTATATAGCATTCTTTGTAGTTCGTCCTCTGTTTTTGCTATTAAAATCCGGTCATCTGCAAAGGCTACTGATTTTATTACTATATTTCCTAAGTTAATTCCCCCAGTCGTCATTTGCTTCCATGATCTAATCATGTCGTCAAAAGTGATTTTTTAAAACAGTTTTTGAATCGGGCAGTTCTTGATATATGAGGGAAGAGAATTCCAGAATCGGGTGGCTGAAACAAGGAAGGGTGTGGAAAAGTAAGATGTTCGATATAGAGAAACAGCTAGGGTTAAATTTTCTCTCGATTGTATGTTTAAGTTACGGTGAGAAGGTAGTGAATGAGGGTGTGATGAGGTGGACAAAGTATTGTATAAGAAACAGAGGCAATGTATCTTCCGCCTGTCTTCCAATCGAAGCCAAGACAACATTTCAAATACTGAAGTTATGTGATCTGATTTACGGGAGTTGCATATATAACGCGCACACGCATTATGAATAAATTGCAGTCTTTTTTCCGAATATGATACTCATTTGGGTTAATAGCTACTTACAATAATCGAAATGATTTAAATGTTGATTTAGTGGTTGAAATTGTCTTTATCATCATCATTATGTTCTTCTTTCACGGATTAGGTCTCTGCCTGTTCCGATCTCACATTTATTTAGCCTACTGTTTTCTTGGTCTTCTGCCGATCTTCGTCCTCCAGGGTTACACATCAATGCCACCTTTGATATCCTATCCTCTGCATTCTCTGCAGATACTCTATCCAGTTGTTCTTGTGTTCTTCTATTTGTTGAAGTGGTTGTACTTTTAGTTCCTCTTTAATATTCTCATTTCTAATATGTCCTTCTTTTGTACAACCTTTTACCGCCCGTAGCAAGCTCATTTTCGCAGCCTGAATCTTACTTTTCTCTTTTTCTTTCAAGACCCAGGCCTTACTTCTTCCATACTTCGCCACTGGTAGTGCCATTGTTGAGTAAGATCTTAGCTGCGTCTCCATCCTAACTTTGTTCCTCAGTGTTTCTCAGTGAATACGGCGGATCTAGACATGGCTGTAGATAAAAAGCCCCAACACACTTCACCCTAGTAGGAGAAGGAAAATTCCGAAAATAAACCCGGGAAGAGGACTCTCGTCAGCCGAGGAGAAGGCGACCTTGTAAGGGAAAGGGGCATCAACAGTAAACCTCTGGCCCTCCAGGCTGGGGGTTGTGCGTAGGGCTGAAACCCACCACGTAAAAAGATCATTCTCAGCAATCTCACATGATTAAGCCGAACGAAATGGTCTTTAAAACCTTTAAACATCTTCTAGAGTAGCCTATTGTTTTAGATTTTGAAAAAAAAAATGTCTAAAGTAGTGTCTCAACAAGCCTTAGGAAGCCTGGGTAGTAGAAGATTAAGGCTTACTTTATCTAGATAATGAGGCATGAGATGTCAGCCGGTTTGTTAGCCCTGTGTGGCGGACAGCTTTACTTCCAAAACGTAGTCTGGTAGTTATTTAAGTTGCAGCCTGAGTCAACTCTAGTCTCATGACGCCGCCAGAATGTTTTAGTTCAGTTGAATCAAATCAGTATTCAAATCTTGTATCTTCTAGCTTACCTTCTTCTTCTTCTTCTTCTTCACGGTTTAGGCTTATTTTAATAGCCTGTTCCGGCTCCAAATTGCTGTTCTTTCAATATTTTCCTTGGTCTTCCCAAACTTCTTCTTCCTAGTGGTGAGTAGTTGTATGCTGCTTTTGATATTCTATTCTCAGTCACCCTTGCCAAATGCTCTTTCCAGTTGTTCTGTATTTATCTATTGCTGAGTTTAATTCCTACCTACTTCTAGCTTACCATATTGTTATAACCAACTCTACGCTACTATTTGTCCCCTTCAAAATGTACAATACTACACATCACTAAATTCATGAAGCAACAAACATGGACGACCTTTTGAGCTACCAACCGACTGCTGGTTTGACTTCCACATTTACAGAGTATGGGTGTGACATGTGGTCAGAATGTGGAGTTTCCCAGCCGTTGTAATCTCAATCTGGAGTCTGCTACTTATTGTAAGTGCACAAATTCTTCATTATTCTACGTCCAATAAAAGGCCGACATTTCATGAGAAAATTAGTTCTATTTGGGACTCGTATGAGCATAGCTCTTGGGAAAGAAATTACGCGCAAAACCATTCGGCTACGTCGCACGACATAATGAGTGGACTGCAGTTTTTAAAATAGGCGGCTCCGTGGCGCAAGCGGTTAGATACTCACCTCTCACCGCTGGGGTCCCGAGGTCCAGTCTCGGTCACTCCAGGTGGGTTTCGTGGTGGACGAAACGGAACTTGGACAGATAATTCTCGGGGTTTCCCACGTTTTCCCCTGCCACAATTTCATTCCATCATTTCTCCACTCATCTCATCCATTTCGTTTAATTTCATTCATTTGTCCCTGTGATGGTGCGTCAGGCGTGGTCGGCCGGCACCCTTGTCATTCATAGGGGCTCATCTCATCTCATCTCATCCCTCGACCCGACCCTGAGTTGGACAAGAGTTCAGGATATTTATTTATTTTATAGTTTTTAAAAACTATTTTACATCTCCTTGGACCCAATTAAACTACTGTTATTCTTCTCTACATTTCTCTTACATTCCAATTTCTATCCAGTATTTTTTCTCCTCCTGCTGCTTGAAACACCATTAATCCGCGTTATTTTTTGCCATCATCTTCTTCATTTACCAGGTGGTATTCATTCTAGTATTTTCCTTGAGAATCAGTCTTCTGTCATTCTTTTTACACGACCGCACGATTTTGTTTGTCAATTTATGAAACCCACGCGAAAAGTATGTACATTGTTCTTTTGTTTAATTACCTTAATCGTACCGTATATTGAAGACTTTCCTGGTGGACTACCGGTTACCTCTGATTATGAGATCTTTCGCGTTCTACCCCACCGATTTCGACGGATTAGGTTATTCTACACCTCCGTGCCACCTGTAAATATTCGACCGGAGAATAAGTGACTGTTAGCGTCATATTGGTCAATGTGATAACATGTTTCCGCTAGAGCTAGTTGCCAACATGTTTATTCACATTAGTAGGAAAATTACGGCGAAAAAATGGGCAAGTTAGTGTTAAGTGGGCAAGTTAGTGTAAGTGGCAAGTTAGTGTTAAGTGGGCAAGTTTGGGTGAGAAAATGGTCGAGTTAGTATACCAGATTAGTTTAGCATTCACTTGTTTTTTAGTGAGTTTTGTGATAAGTTGGCTACACTGTCAGAACAATGATAATACATATTTTGCCTTGTAAATGTGCTGATTTTAAGTTACTTTGAACTAAACGTCTCACTTCATTTGAAGGCATTTCTCACATTTTTTTTTCATATCAACATATATATTTCTCTCAGGTAATTATTCACTTACTAGGCGGCTCCGTGGCACAAGCGGTTAGACGCTCGCCTCTCACCACATGGGTCCCGATCTCGAGTCGCGGTCACTCCATTTTGGTTTCGTCGTGAACAAAACGGAGCTAGGGTAGGTTTTTCTTGGGGTTTTCTCCCGTTTTCCCCTGCCGCAATTTCATTCAACCATTTCTCCATACTCATCTCATCCATTTAATTAATTTCGTTCATCTGCCTCCTTGACGTTGCGCCAGGCGTGGTCGGCCGACACCCTTGTCATTTACAGACTTCTAGACATATACAGCGTGTTACTGAAATGAGTGCAGATTTTTCGTGTTGTGGTAGGGAACATCCATACAAGTATTTTAACACAATGAACCTTGGGTCGGAAATACATTGTTGTGGGTCTACAGAATAAAGCAGCATTTAAAATTGTTGAACACATTGTTGTTTATTTATTAATTCTAAGAAAAATGGAAGGTATTACATGTTATTTTACAATTGATGGAAATGGCGACCATTGACCTGGATGCACAGCTCTGCGCGTCTCTCGGACTGATGAACTCTAAGAAGCATATCTGGATGCTCCCTGATTTCCGCAGCCGCCGCCACGATCCTTTCTACAAGCTGTGCATCCAGGTCAATGGTCGCCATTTCCAACAATTACTGTAAAATAACATGAAATACCTTCCTTTTTTTTTGCAAATGCCCCAGGTTGTCTTTTTTTGACATTCCTGATGTTCTCTCCTGGCATGGCGTACTTGTAACCCACTTCTGAGGTTGGGGCGCCTGGAAGGCGGGGTTACGTTGTCCCGATGATACGACAGGTGATGATGATGATGATGATAGTGGTGCGCCAGGAGAGTCCCTAATCCTAAGCTTAATCTAAGATGAATATGAATGGTGATGATATGCGATGTCCATATGATTTCGGGGACCGTTTGGGCCTTAAAGTTTTCCTGGCATTTGTCTTACAGGTAAGGAAAACCCCCGAGAAAAACAGTCCCGACCGGGGATCGAACCCGGGCCCGCTGCGTGACAAGGCAGCACGCTACCTCGAGACCACAGCGGTTAAAATTAATAAATAAACAACAATGTGTTCAACAATTTTAAATGCTGTTTTATTCTGTAGACCCACAACCATGCATTTCCGACCCAAGGTTCATTGTGTTAAAATACTTGTATGGATGTTCCGTACAACCACACGAAAAATCAGCACTCATTTCGGTAACATTCTGTATGTAGGGGCTCATCCCTCGACCCGGCCCTGAGTTGGACATAAGTTGAGGTTATTTATTTATTTAATTGTACACTTACTGCAAGAATATATATATATATATATATATATATATATATATATATATATTTATTTATTTATTTATTTAATTTGTGTAGGTGATTTGGTGGCAACGAATCCCACGGATTTTTGAGGACGTAAAATTCTTAAGCATGGCTTCCTTCGTAAAGGAAGAAAAACAATCGTTTCTTTGTAGATTTATGGTACGTAAAAATAATCTCAAGCCTGAAATAAGAGTCATCTCGGCAAAATGTGACTGCCATTTCAACACCAGCGACACTAATGAATGACATTAACTTCCTCATTTAAAAAATCGCTACTGTATCTATAAGTCTATCACTGTATTAACTTGAAATTGTATAAGAAATTAAGCATGTCTAGGGTTTAGTGCAATATCTTGGATTGAAGTGGGTTGTAGTGGATAAAATGACGAGGAGGGTAGTTTTTAAACGGTTGCACAACCCTCATCACTCCCTCCTCCTGTCACCTCTGTTTGAGACAGACATAACAAGGCTATTCTGCAAGGTCCCTTGCTCTAAAGACCTCCCGTGGATCTAGAAAATAAAAATGTCGCTATAAAGAAGACTACTAACGTTTTGACTGAAAAAGTTTTGCTATATTTCAACATGATTGAGAGTAAAGCCAGACAAATTTAAGTTTCACTGTCTTCATTTTCTAGCTAAGGTTAACAGATTACCCGCATGTTCATTTTTTTTCTTATTCGTCGTGACACCAAAACATTATCATAAGTAATGCCACGAGCGATTTCCAAATTATCGATAAATCAAGAGTGGCATTTGTTAGGACTATTTAACGAATGAAATTAAGCTGTTTACTCACAAATCATTATTTAAATATAGTTATTTTAAAATATGTATATATTTAATGTAAACGGCCATGTTTGAAAATAAATGAGAAACGATTGGTACGCTTAATTTGCTTGTTTTGTTTATCACTGCAACCAAATCATTATTTATTGCCAAAGGAATGCATTAATGTCAGAATGCACTCTAGTGGAGAAAAAATGAAACACATCACTGTATATTAATTAATTTCTGATATCCTTTTTTTGGTGGTATAATCAATTACTACAAAGGTTTTTATATTAACTCCCGCATGCGGTATGTGATGACATTCATGCACTAATATATACAGTCTAGTAGCCGTATTTCTTAGAGAGTCAGTCACTGCAAAATAATGCTATGACCTATTCAGAATGTTAAAAAGGATGTATATTCTTTATTGTGATAAACTTTAGTTGGTAAATTATAAACGTAACACGACTGTGATTGGTTGTAAATAAAGATCATTGAAATGTGATTGGTCATTGGCTCCCGTTTGGGGCATGAGTTAAGTAGTCAACAAAAGAACACTTTATTCCGTTTTTAATCACTTAGTAGAATGTGAGGTGATTCATTGATCCACGTGTTAAATAGACACACACCTCGAATTCGTATCTCGATGATCCATGTGATGGACGAATCGGAGCCAGGTCAGATTTTCCTCCGAGATTATCACGTAGTCTTCTTCCAAAAACTTCAATCTACTACTTATCCACACTCGTGTCATTTATTTTGTTCCTTTTTTTTCCATTTAATTTCATCTTCTCCTCTGATGGTGCGACAGGCCTTGTCAGTCAGCAACCTTTTTATATCACTCTACCTCTTTCGATATTGGTTCTAGTTGTAATGTAAACAAAGCAGATGTATGACAGTTTATTATTGGTCGAATAACAATTTTTCCTTTGAGCGTGCAAGAAAATGTAAATTTGTTTTCACTGCAGTCTAACATTTTTAAATAAGCTGGCATCAGAAATTGAGTTTCTCTATTTTAACGATATCTATCTGTAACTGCTTAGCCCATTGTTGAGCCATAGCCTCTCCTTTGTAAGAAGTTACTAGACCAAATTAACTTTTAGTTACCTTATTTGCTCAGTGATGTTATGGATGGCATGCGGTCAACACACACCGACCAGTGAGACATCTAATAGGACGTTTATGTCTGTAAATTTGCTTAGAGGCTTAAGGATCTTTTGCGAGCCTGGAAATCTTGAGACTTGGGACCAAAATAAATATAGCTATATTCCGTAAATCAGTGAAAAGGGACCATAAATTCGATTTGCTGACAAATTCGCTTACTTCGAGTTCCTGCGTTACGGACTTTTTTGCTTTATTATTTCAATTTAAATTAGTTGATATCTTGAAATCCCAAAAACTACTAACAACATTACAATATTTTTCCGATTTTTGTATACTCTATTGATCTTTATCTCACATTTCCACTTTCATGATTTTTAGTGAAGTACTGCCATAAAAAACATATAATAGAAAATAATTGAATTAATATTAATAAAATTCTGTTGAAGTGAATAGTCCATAAAATAAATAATTAACATAAATACCTTGGCAGGTGCTATCGTCCTCAACTAGGTTAACATTTTCGGCTAAATTTTACAAGTGATATGACTTTTTTAATTACTTCATGGAATCCTGTCAAGTTTTATTCTTAGGGTTTCATTTTTCAAATTTTTGCCACCATTTACAATAATTTTTACGTTTTCTAACGATTATTTGAAATTTTTCACGATATTGAACTACATGAAGACGTGGCAACCATATTGATATTAACGAATATTGTGTGTTCCAGTGCAGCCAACATAGTCTTTACTAATTAACTTACATTACCAGCGTGCATTCTTTCACAGGTTAGAGTACTTGAATTGCGGTAGGTTAGCTTTTAGCTCCGTTGACGCGAGTTAAAATGTCGTGTATATGTTGGCTGCGTCCCGTGATTCCATAGTGTAAACCACTTCGCGTCTGTTGGCACATGCGCATGGTATATGGTTGGAACTTAGATAAAAACATGTCACATGCTGTAAATTACTCGTATTTCCAAATTCTTCTTTAAAACTATACGACTTTCAGAAGCCAGCTTCCATATTAAGCAGAAGTACAACATGCTTAAGATGAAAATCGGTTTCTGAGAGGTAGTTTTAAAAATGAAATATTTAACCTATTTGAGGACGACGGCACCTGCCAAGGTATTTGTTGAATATTTTACTCTATATAATTGAAGGATAATATATTACTGAAATAGATGAAGAGAGCACTGTGGAAAGAATATATATATATATATATATATATATATATATATATATAGATAATAGATAATTAACTGAGGTTTGCTTCCACAATACCTACATAGATATTATTCTTTAACATAGATTATGGGCAGGTAGGAATAAAGTAAAATCAACTGAACCGTCATGTTATGGCGTATTATATGAAATATTCATGTTTATTCCAAAATTTAACTTCGAGATGAAATTCTGCCCTCAACTCCCTGCAGATTTCTCGTTTTCAGAGATGTTTCCTGGACGTTGTAATCCTGGAGGTTTACTTCCTTTCCTTTTAGAACTTCATATCGACCGAGGTACTGAGCAGGGAGTGTCTGAATTCTTAAGCCTCCCTGAAGACCACTGTACTGTGCGTTGGAACTGAATAATGTAGCCTATCCTAATCAAACAGCCTGCAGTTAACTTCTTATTTTTTATTACGAATTATTTATTTAAACAGACTCTTACGGATACGCTAACGTCCCTTCAGTCTTAGCCTGTAGACATGTTAAGTAGTGCTTTTTTAAAGATGGTAAGTTTTAATTACAAACGTAATAACACATGACTAGGGTTAGGCAGTAGGCCATGGCAGTTCTAACTGTCGCCGTTGGAATTTACTATTAGATGTAGAAGAGAGGCCAGTAATCATCAAACTCAATGACAGAAAAAGTTACATACAGAATTCCATTAAAAGAATCCCTTGGAACAATTTTTAAGGACAACAATATTTTTCAGATAAAATATGAGGTACAGTAAGGAATATTGTAAAGAAATATTGCACTATAGAAGTGATCCCACTGATGTCCTTAGGAGGACTTTGGGATGGTAGGAAGGCTCACACCTGTCTAGCCAGTCGGATTTCCAGCCCTGCGTGACGGCCTTGTTACCCCAGTACATATTCTTGAACTCACTTCCGTTAGAGACTGAGTCAATTCAAGAGCTATAGTGCTACTAGAATATATAAACAAGTACTAGACTTTATAAACCTACCGGGATTGGAACACGTGGTCATTCTGTTTGTAGCGTATTACCTTAAACAACTATGCTACGACGTGCATCACATGAAACCATGACTGCCATAAAATGAAACGGGTAGCTGAAAGAGAATAATATTTTTAATCATAAGTATTGCATTAAGAAGAATGGGAAGAAGGGGAGATAAAGAAGGAAAGGAGAGGAAAAGAGGAAGAACGGGAAGGTGAAGTTGACGAGAAAGGGGATAAAGAAGAAACAGAGGGAGAAGAGGAAGATTAGTAAGAATAGAAAGAAGGGGATAAAAAAGAAGAAAATTGATAATAAGAGGGAGAAAATGAAGAAGAGGAAGAAAATGTAGTGGAAAGGAAGGAAGAAAATGAAGAGAAAAATTATGAAGAAAATGAAGACAAAGAGAGTAAGAAAATGAAGAGGAAAGAGAGAAGGAAAATGAATTAAAAAGTGTGGAAGAAAATTAATTTGAAAGACAGGAAGAAAATGAATTTCAAAGAGAGGAAGAAAATGATTTTGAAAGAGAGGAAGAAAATTAATTTGAAAGAGGAAGAAAATGAATTGGAAAGCGAGAAGAAAATTAATTGAAAAAAAAGGAAGAAAATGATGAAGAAGAAGAAGTTGAAGAAAATGAAGAAGAAGAAGAAAATGAAGAAAAAAGAAGTCCTAATTATATTGATGTATGAAATGCCAACCATTGTATTTAAACATTATCGCTAGATGGCGTGATGTTCTAAAGAGATCCGAAGCGAGATATAATTAATGAATCACAATTTCCTGGCGACAACTAAAGGAATTCTATAGAATACGGAAGCCCGTTGTGGCTATAACAAGTCTATTACGACAATGTTTACTAAAGCTGTTATGTTGAAAGTGTGTCAACCCTTAGCATACTAATCACAGATAAGAATAATTTCTATGTAATGTAGAATCCATCAAACTTCGTACAACTTGTCCTTAATTATAGTTCTCTATACGTTGTCCTGATTTCTATACAACAAAGAAATTGTTGACGGGCGTGGGCAGAGAGGAGCAAGGGAAGTATAATTCCAGTTCTCATTAAGCTGCTTTTGTGGGCTTGAGGTCATTTACCAGGACCCACTGGCCGTTAATTTGATGTTGATATGAGGTTTCAACTTCTGGTTGTACCCAGAAGCTTTGCGCCTGTTGAATCGATCTATACTTACTGTTTCTGTCTCTTTCGCACACATACTGCAATGCAATGTAATGACGCTGGGCTCGAATTCACTTCCATAAGCTGTTTCGTATGTATTAATGAAAACATCCTTTGGCGTGTTAACTCAACGCTTGCTTGCAGCCATGCAAATGGTTACACTTGCGACATTTCTTTAATGTGCGTACTACTATGATCTTATAATTACGAATGCTGAGATTATAAGGACTTGCAAATCTCCTTAAAGCTCTGGTTTTAAAATACGGGGTAATTCAAAATGGATTAAACAAAAAAGGAACAATCTGTGATTCAAGTATTGATTTTTTTTTTCTCCACGGCGCGACAGGCGAATACATCTTCCTTTCTAATACATATATTAATTTGGTACCATTTTGTATAATATTCCAGGTTTCACTTCCATAGGCATTTGCCAAATGGAGCGCATATTGAATATCTGTGAATATATTGCAAACTTGCACAGATAATCTTTCATGCTAAATTTATATTTGTGTCGTAGCGAGTGGATAAGGCAAGAAAATTAAATTAAGAGGGAGAAATACAGAATGAAAGGAAGATGGAAAAAGAGAGAATGAAAGTAAGAGGAGAAAAAGACAGAAAAATCGAGAAAAATAGATAAATGAAAGAGGAGGAAGAGTGAATGAAAAAGGGAAGAAGGAAAAATGAAAGAAAGTGAGAGAAGAAAATAATGAAATATAGTGGGATGAAGAGAGAAGAAAGGAAGTGAGAGAAAGAGGAAATAAAAGTAAACGGGAGAAGGAGGGAATGAATGAAAGTGGGAGAAATGGAGAATGAAAGATAGCGATAGGAAGAAAGAATGGAATGAAGTGGAAGAAAGCGAGACTTAAAGAAAGAGGGAAATGTAGTATAAGAGAAAATGAAAAAAAAGAGAATGAAAGAAAATGGAAGAGGGAATGAAAGAAATTGGGAGAAAGAGAGAATGCAATAATGACAGGAAGAGAGAAATAAAGAAAGTGGGAGATAGAGAAAATAAATAGATGGAATGGAGGGAATTAAAGAAAATGGAAGAAAGAAAGAATGAAAGAAAGTGGAAGAAAGAGAAAATGAAAGATAATGGAACAAAGATAATTAAAGAAGATGTATAGTAGAGAGATTGAAAGAAAGAGGGAGAAAGAGAGAAATAAAGAATGAGGGAGGATGAGAAAACGAAAGCATTGAGAAGGAGAAAATGAAATAAAGTAGAAGGAGGAGAGAATGAAAAAGTGTGGGATGTTGAGACAACGAAAGACAATGAAACCGAGAAAATGAAGGAAACTGGGAGAAATAAATATTCAAAGTGGAAGAGAAACATAATAAAGGATGCGGGAGAAAGGGAAAATGAAATAAAGTAGGTAAAAGATAGAGAAATAGAGAGGGATGAAAGAATAATGGAATGAACTAGAGAAATAAAGAGAGAAAAAATAAGAGTGAACGAGTAATGTATCCAATTATTGTAATTATTTCAAGTTTAGCTCTAATATCAGCTTGTATTGCTAATAGGTTGGTTTCATTGTAACATGTTGACTTCATAATTTGAATCTTTTGCAAATAATATTAGAACATTGAAATTATCCGACTTCAAGCTAATGATAATTACCTAAATTTTCTTTAGTCGAGTCTGAAGACGTTCCATTAACATTTAGAGTTCTTTGTAATATCTTCTCTATGTTTCGCGTCTTGTTATTAATGAAGACACATGGCATTACTTAAATCTTTTATTTTACTGCATTTCCTATACAGTAGAAGGCATTTATGCAGCTTCTAATGTTACAGAAATGGCAATTCTTATTCGTTTAATTAGAGCCGTAGAAATGGTTTATGGATATCATTATCATTTCCTTTTGTTAATAGCGAAGATATCCTGTTATTGCCATATAAGGGGACGATTCTGCGCAAAGGAGCTAGAGCTATTCAATGACATCCTTCCTGGATCCTGTGTACAGTGGAATATTACACAATGTGTTTGTCCCCTGCTGTCATGTATTACAATGGTACTTCATCCCTTCCATTTCTTCTGTTTGTGTAGTCCACTAAATAATAATAATAATAATAATAATAATAATAATAATAATAATAATAATAATAATAATAATAATAATAATAATAATAATAATAATAATAATAATACTTATTATAATGATAATAATAATAATAATAATAATAATACTTATTATAATGATAATAATAATAATGATAATAATAATAATGATAGTAACAGTAATAGTAATAATCCATCCATAGTAATTCTGCCCGAAGGCAGGTCCTTCACTGCAATCATAGCATTTTCATGCTATGCTTGCAGCTTTACTAGGGAATTGTGTAGGTGTGGTAGCTTCCCGTTGCTTTCCACACCGGTGAAGGATGATAATGGTAAGGATGATAATGATAAGGATGATGGCCATATGATTTCGGGGACCGTTTGGGCCTTAAAGTGTTCCTGACATTTGTCTTACAGGCGAGGAAAAACCCCGATAAAAACCTCACCCAGAAAAACTGCCCCGACCGGGGATCGAACACGGGCCCGCTGCGTGACAAGGCAGCACGCTACCTCGAGACCACAGCGGTGGGCATAGTAATAATAGTAACAACAACAATAATAATAATAATAATAATAATAATAATAATAATAATAATAATATTAATAATAATAGGGGCCTTGTAATAATAATAGTAAAAGTTATGATGATAATAATAATAATAATAATAATAATTATTATTATTATTATTATTATTATTATTATCTATGTATCTATCTTCCGGTTTTTACAGCTGCTGCCGTCTTCCCGTGCCAAACCTGCAATGCCTATGATCTTGGGCATCTTCAATGTTTAGTCTCTTGCTTGCATTATTATCCTCATGTTTTCCTTCCATGTTAACTTTGGTCTCCCCCTTTTCTTCTTTCTCCTCGATTGCCATTGATATAGTAGTTTCGGCTATTGCTCATCTTCCATTCTTAAAATATGTCCTAACTATTTTAATTCCTTCCCCTCAATTCTTTCAATTATGATTTCTTCTGCTTCCATTATGTTCTAATTCATTTCATATTTGTGACATGTTCTAATTTTGACTTTCTGGAACTTCTGCGTAAATAATCCATTTCTTGTAGTACTTATTGATTGTCCATACCTCACTTCCATGCATTGCAACAGATTCCACCATGTTTTACCAATATATTTTTTTGTGTCTTTCCAAATATGCTTATCCCACCATATGGAATTTAACGACGATATTTTTTTGCTACTCAATTAAATTCTATGCTTTATGTTCTCTTTGCCTATACCTTCAATGTTATCCATAATTATTCCCAAATATTTAGTTTGTTTGACTTGCTTTATTTGAATTCCTTCTTCCAATGTTAAATGTTATATTTCATCGATATTTATTGCTTTGATTCGTTTGGTCTTTTAGCATTGTGTTTTTTTTATGTGTGGGGGAGCTGGCCTACAGCATAAACCACCAACCTGGAGGACCGGGAAATTTTCCATCTGGGTTTCCCTCCCATAGCCTTTGAAAATCCCTCTTCGCCGCAAGGCAGCGTTTCTCTATTTACCTTAGAGACAAAGTTGCCTCTTCCCCCAGATCCGCCGTATTCGAAGGACTCCTTCTGCGCCGACTCTGTCGTTGAGGTCTTCACCATAACCCAGATTAGGGGCCCTTACGGAGTACTATCAGTCGGAGCAAGTGAACCCTGGTTTTTTAATGAGGTTGTTACTCTTCCCTCTCATCCTTTCTCATCCGGATTTGGGACCGGCCATGACGGAGTTATAATAATAATAATAATAATAATAATAATAATAATAATAATAATAATAATAGTAATAATTATTTATTTATTTATTTAGCAGGTTTCACAATGTTTCACACCTTCCTGCGCCCAATTAATATACCGTCATTCTCCTCCACATATCTCTGTCATTCCAATCTCCATCGTCCAATCCTTTTTATCTCATGCTGTTCAAAACATCCTCAATCCATGTTATTTTTGGCCGTCCTCTTCTTTTACTAGGTGACACCCATTCTAGTATTCTTCTTGGGAATCTGCCTTCTGGCATTCTTTTTACATGGCCATACAATTTTGTTTGTTTTTTTTATGGAATCCACAACTGAAGTTTGAACATTCATATTTTGTTTAATTACACTGTTTCTTATTTTATCTCTTCTAGAAATGTCAGCAGAACGCCACCAAAAATCCATTTCTGCAGAATTTAATTCATTTACTGTTCTAGATTTCAATTCCCATGTTTCTGCGCCGTATGTCATTGTATTATTATTAATAATAATAATAATAATAATAATAATAATAATAATAATAATGATAATAATAATAGGCCTAATAATAATTTTATTTGTTTACAGAATTTCAATAATTACACATCTTTTTGTGCTTTATTATTTTCCTTCTCCACTCATCTCTATCCATCCAATCCATATTATCCAATCCCCTTGTTCTCATTCTAGTTTTTATTTCTTGCATCCACGAATTTCCAGGTCTTCCTTTCTTTCTTCTTCCAGGTGGACATCATTGCACGTTTTTCTGGGCAACCTTTCTTCTTGCATTCGTCATACATGCGCATACCAATTTAATTGCTTTATCTTATATAATTTACTATTGAATATAAAATAATAATGCTAATAATAATAATAATAATAATAATAGTATTATCATCATCATCATAGTACATTCACGGATTTAGGCCATTTGTTGACCTGTTTCGGCCTCAAGAGAAACACCATCCAGAAGTCTTTTGAGTGGACGTTTAGGTCCTGTGAAAATAGTAGTAATATTTTAATAATGGTGGTAGTAATTATAATAATAGTAATAAGTACATACGGGCGTGCGTGAGATATGAAGTTTCAGGGAAAGAAAGAACTAAGTTCAATAGGGTTTTACCAAATTTGATATTTCAACTCCTTATGATATATGTCATTGGCCTATTAAGGAGTATAGCAATCTCTGTATGGGTATTTTAAAATGTATGAATCCCCTTTTAAATTAATTAATTTATGTATTTATTTATTTTGTACGTAATTTTAATGGAATTATAAATTAAGTCACTCTTGTCGTGCCAACTTAAAAAAAAGTTAAACTGAACATATGCAGAACAGTTATACTCCCAGTTATATGGTTGCGAAACTGAGCTCTTACTTTAAGGGAGGAGAATAAAGTACTTAAGAAAATGTTTGCACCAAAGAGAGATGAACAGACAGGTGAATGGGGAAGACAACTAACAGTAATCTACATGATATTTATAGGAAAACAGATATAATAAGTACAGTTAAGTCTCGTAGACTGCGTGGGCTGGACATATGACACGAATAAAAGAGTGGCATTGACGTTTCTTGTAGGAAAACCAGAGGTAAAACGCCCAGTTGGTACACAGAGAATGAGATGGGAGAATAACATTAACCAACATCTTTAGGAAGTAGATTAAACAGGGGATGATTGGAACATTAACACAGGATAGGGATGAATGGAGAGCTTATGTCAGCGCGACCATGAACGTACGGGTTCGATAGCGTCAGATGGTTAGTTGGTCTTATTAATTGGGATAGCAACCTCTCTATGATTATCTTCCAACGTATCGATCCTGTTTTTATTTTGCATAAAATGTTATAGGCTATTGCCGTTATGTTGCCGAGTAGAGTATTGTTAAGCCCTCAAAAAAAACAAGACATGAATGAAAGACTACCGCGTGCCAAAACTGATAATTAAAAACAACCCAAAGGTAGAAGAAATGTTGGAAGACAGTAGACAAGATGACACAACTATGTTAAATATTAAGACCGGAACATTTTTCATGAGGCTTAATCCATGAAACTGATATAGGCTATATAACCACAAAGGACAGCAAGAACTTCAAGAAGAGAAAACATTACTCAGTTATGAGGGTGAAAATGATGATTGAAGACACAGTTTTAAATTACGAGTATATTAAAACTCAGCAATTAAGATGGCACGGGCATGTCCAGCGAACGGAAGAGTATCGACTACCAAAATGTGTTTTGGAATGGAAACCTGAGGGAAGACGAGGCAGAGGAAGACCTAAAACTTCCTGGAGTCAGGGAAGAATAAGCATCATCAACCACGAGATTGGATGGACCGACTAAATTGGTTATTAGGAATCGGACGATGTCAAAGACTTTAAACAACTGATGCATGTTTGTGTGTGTGTGTGTGTGTGTGTGTGTGTGTGTGTTGTGTGTAGGCCTAAGTGCGTGAGAAATTTCAGGGAAAGAAAGAACTGAGACCAGTTTTATGAAATTATAAATTTAATCTCATTATGAATATAATATAAGCCTAGTGGATGGCAATTCCTGTAAGTTATGCAAATTTTCAAACTTATGCATCTCGTTTTTTATCTTGAATGTGTTTTTATAGACTGTTACCGTTAGCTTGCCGAGAAAAGCAGTGTTATGCCCACAAAAAGCCACGAACTTCCATCCCTGCATTAAGCCATTTCCAAGTTGACAGGCGGATTCGACCTCTATTTTGTAGATAGCCGCTAACACCATTAAATTCCTACATTATATCCCCGTCGTGTTTTTGACCTCTGTGTGGCGGTGCGGAAACTTGCAGACTGACAATATCTTGTTGCCGGACGTTAATTCGGTCGGAAGTTAAATTTGGCGTAAAGTTGTGTGGCCAAGTGGAATGTACGTCGATGTCTTGATGTCTTATTGTCTGACATATTCAACATCCCATCAAGTCAGAAGAGGCTTTGCTGGAATCATAATTATAATTACATTCAGATCCTATGTTCAAAGCATTTCTACTAACAGAGACGTTTCTAGATTCTGGCACAAAACACTATTGTGTACACCACACTCAATACCAGTTCTTACTCGATAATAATAATAGTAATAATAATAATATATTAATAATATAATAATATTAATAATAATAATATTAATAATAATATAATATTAATAATAATAATATTAATAATAATATAATATTAATAATAATAATATTAATAATAATAATATTAATAATAATTATAACTATAACAATAATAATAATCATAATAATAATAATAAATTAATAATATTATTAATAATAATAACTTGCTGAAAGTTTGGGCCTCTCTTTATTTATCTTTTTTAAAGGTCATAAAATTAATAATAAAAATGGTCTTTTATCATAAGTAATGCCACAAGTGATTTCCAAATTATCGATAAATTCACGACTCGCGAAGTGAGGAGTGAATGTATCTAGAGAATTTGGAAATCAAGAGTGGCATTTGTTAGGACTATTTAACGAATAAAATTAAGCTGTTTACTCACAAATCATTATTTGAATATAGTTATTCTAAAATATTTATATATTTAATGTAAACGTCCATGTTGAAAACAAATGAGAAACGTTATGTTTCACTTGTTTATCACTGCAACCAGATCATATTATTTATTGCCAAAGGATCGCAATATTGTAAGAATACACCCTAGTGGAGAAAAAATGAAACACGTCAAACTATATGTTAATTAATTTATGATGTAAATATGTCAATTATATGTTTCTGGAACTTTATTACCTGGGAAAAAATACGTTTAAGAAAGTGCAAACAGTGTTCTTTTTTGTGGTATAATCTATTGCTACAAATGTTTTTATATTATCTCCCGCATCCACGATAAAGTTACATTCGTGCACTATATATATATACAAACTGCAAAATAATGCTATGACCTGTTCAGAATGTTAAAAAGGAGGAGCTTGATTTTACGGTGGTAAAATGAAACTGATAAAATCGAGGTGAAACGACTGTGATTGGTTGTAAATAAAAAGCATTGAAATGTGATTGGTTATTGACTCCCATTTGGGGCATGAGTTAAATAGTCTGCCTAATCGTGTGCTCATTTTACATAATCCAAGTCGTCGTCTTGTAATTCCGTCCGGCTTAATCACGTGAGATTATTGAGAAAGATGGTTTTACATGGTGGGTTTCCAGCCCGACGCATAACCTCCAACCTGGAGGACCAGAGGTTTTCTGTGGGGTCCCATTCTCTTAGAAGTCTACCTTCTACTCGGCTGACGAGAGTCCTCTTTCGGGGTTTATTTTCGGAGTTTTCCTTTTCCGCCAGGAATTGAGATCAAAGACTAAGGGGATTTTTCATGGAGTAGGGTTGTTGTCTCGCGGGATTTGTGAAAGGTCTGGCAGGTCCAACCTCTACGTGAACAAACCACAAACAGGTATCCAACTTAAGGAAGAAATTGAACGTGTTATTAACGACGTCAACAGAGATGTCTGTGAAAGGGTCATCACGAACCTCATAGACCGAGTCACTGCATGCTGAGGCAGTGAAGGTGGACATATGCCTGATATTATTTTCCGCACTTAAGTGGGAGTGTATTTAAATGAAAATGATTTTTTTTCCAAAGCATTTTTAACTTAATTATTGCATTTTAAAAATTGCGTAATTTGTGAAAGATCCTATCGAAGATCCAGGATAAATATAAAATTAACCTATACTGCAATCTACGGGCGACCACTGGGATAATTCCCTTTAAGGACCCAAAATCGAACCCAGATCATCATAAATGGTATTCAGAAAGTGTTATTGTTAAATTTAGAATAAATAACACATTTTATATAGTGTCGGTAACCATATTACACTTAAGTATATAAAAATGCCCATAGCTATGGTTTCGGGGTAACGTTCCTGCCTCGTACGCAGTGGGTCCTGGTTCGATCCCCGATCGGGACAAGTTTCCTAGGTGATGGATTTTTCCTCACCTATAAAGACAAATATGAGTAAACTTTAAGGTCCAAACACTCCACGAACATCAACTAGTAACATAATCATCATAATATTTGCCATGTTTAATATGAATGTGTATGTATGTGAATGGTGTGTTTCGTCATAAAGTTGTGTTGTCCCGGAGGAAGCCCTTACGTTAAGCAGATAATTTATTCGGTGACGTCTTTGTGTGGTCAATAAAGTATATATGTAATCCGCAGTTAAAGTCCCGCTCCCGATAGGTCGTGTCAATTTAAAGCCCGGGTTGTGTATGGCACGAAAAAGTACCTGTAAGGCCCAGAGATTAAACTGCTTAATGGAAAAGAAATATTAAAATAATTATTGTAAATAAATGTAACCTGATTGACTGGGAGACAAGTCCATTTGTTTGATTGGTGAAATAAAAATATGATTGTCATTTTTCTTTTAATTCGAAATGTATCCACCGTACAGTGGTTTGCGTAACCCTCAAGAAATTCGTCTTCTCCAGTTGTAGCGGTCTTGAACATCCTCACCTGTAAGTCTCAAATCACTCGTATTTCTTCTAACACCGTCCATCCAACCTTCTTCAAGTCTTCTGTTTCTTAATTTCCTATCTATTTTCCACTCCAAGAACTTCTTAGAGATTGTATCAAATGTCATACTCTAGAGATGTCCATACCAACTTAATAGTTTTTCTTCAATTGTCTATAATGTAATTCTTTCAATTTTCACGATTTTCCCACTTTCAACGTATCTATTTTTTCTAATCTGGACTTCTGCGATGATCTTGTAATTATTATTATTATTATTATTATTATTATTATTATTATTATTATTATTATTATTATTATTATTATTATTATTGAGCTACATGGTATGTATAGGAAGCCAGATATAATAACAATATTAATTCTCGTAGACTGCGATGGGCAGTTCGAATGGGGAATTAAAAAGATGCATGGACGCTTCTTGTAGGAAAACCAGAGGTAAAACGCCCAGTTGGTAGACCAAGAATGAGGTGGACAATAACATTTATGATTTGAGGAAAGTATATTATGCAGGGAATGATTGGAAAACAAGATAGGCGTGTATGGAGAGCTAATGCCCGCGCGGCCATGAACCTACGGATGCGATAGAGCCAGTGAGTTATTATTATTATTATTATTATTATTATTATTATTATTATTATTATTATTATTATTATTGATGTTTTTGTCATTATTCACCTTCCAGGTGAATATTCCATAATTTTATATTAATTTTGAATAAACCTCAACGGAACACATTATGAATCTTATAAAAGTGGAATTACTTTGTCGTTCATTCCTTTCCAACTAATATTTTCATTGATTTTATATTCGAAGTAGTGTTTTTAGTCCCCTTTAACATAAGATATTGTTTTTCTTCCACTCTCGGAAGATTGCTTTAAATTCTAAATCTCTGCTTTCATTAGTTGTAAACTTGAAACAATTATTGAATTTCAGGGTAAAATGGTTGGGTTTGTGCGCAGAGTGACTTGATGTATTGTCGGCTAAGATTTACGAAGGTCTGCGAGCAACAAAAAACAAAAGAGAAAACAAGGTGATGGTCTTTAAAGAAGGTAGTTCAGAAACCACCCACTTGCCCATTAGCCGCACTCGTATGTACGTACACGTAGTGTGAGTTCCAACTTTAAACTGGAGCAAGCTACTTTTTAACCCGTGACTTACAGCTCCCAAATGGCTGTTGTGAAATCAACAGAGGAAATCGCACAGCCTCAAAATATCGTGGCTTTTTATCATATCAAATAAAAAATTCTAACAAAAATAGTAAGGGCATTACATTAGCCAAGATTTACTCTAGTTTATTTTTAATCTAGACTTAACTGGACTTATGACTATTGATTTTGGGTTGAAAAATAATCCAAGGATAAATTAGACCATAGATCATGCTATTTCAACTTTGTCTCATAGTGTTGAAAATATTAGTGCGCAGGCGATATTGATTTTATTGTGTAACTCTTTTATTTTAAATTGTTGAATTAACAAGTTTTTAATGCTTTTTGCTGATGATGTAGTATTAGGCGATAGCGATGTGATACTAAGGGCCAACAGATGCACACTATTGAGTAACACTAAGAAATCGAGACTGGGAGTAAACATCAATAAAACTAAATATAATATTAACACATAGAAATACATTATATAATGGAATGGATAGTTAATGACAAATGAGGAAAATTTTGAAGAAGTTGCTGAATTCAATTACCTAGGAACCGTAATTACAAATAAGAAGAGATTCACGAAGAAATTAAATATATATTCAATTGTGGATGTGCATTCTATTATGCATTACACGAGCTCTTGCCGTCCCAACTTCTCACTAAAAACATTAAATTGAAAATATATAAAACTGTTATTCTTCCAGTGATATCAAATGTATGCGAAACATGGACTCTTACTTTAAGGCAGGAGAAAATATTACGAGTAAACTTATTTAAGAATAAAGTTCTTAAGATAATTTTTGGACCAAAGAGAGATGAGCAGCCAGGGCAATGGATAAGACTACATGGCAGTGAGATACATGATCTTTATAGGAAATTAGATATAATAAGAAAAGTTAAATCTCGAAGACTGCGATGGACATATGTGGAACGAATTGGGAATTAAAAAGGGAATGGAAGCTATTTGTAGGAAATCCAGAGAAGAAAACACCCAGTTGATAGACCAAAAATGAAGTGGAGAATAACATTAATCATGATTTGAGAGAAGTAGATTATACAAGAAATAATTAGAAAACATTAGCTCTGGATAGGGATGAGTGGAGAGCTTTATGTCCGCGTGGCCATGAACCTAGTGCCAGTTAGTTTATCCTCTCGCCTTATACGCCAACCGGACTTTCTTATATTGGCGCAACCTGTAGGAGGAACGATTTTAAACGTTGCATCATACACATACTTGTTTAATCACGCAAGGGCACGCAGGGCCTCCCCGAATTAGTGATTGGCTCAATCTGGGACCTCCTCCGAGGCAACATGAACATTTAAAACGAAACACACAATCCACCCAAACATGCACGCTAAATGTGGTGAACATGATAATGATAATTATGATGGACAGGTGGTATTCGGGAATCATTTGGGCCATAAAGTTTCCTGACATTTGTCTTATGAGTGAGGAAAAACCCGAGAAAAAAAACAAATACCCAAGAAACTTGTCATTTCCGTGATCGAATTCGGGCCCGCTGCTCACGAGGCAATGAAGCTATCCCGTGCCTATTTTTGGGATAAAGGTAATGGCTTTCTTCTACCAATAAGCAAGACACAAACAAATAAAGTCCCCTGAAGGCAGAAGCTGTATCCAAGAATAAAAGTTTGCCAGATCTTGGGCTGAGCACAGAACATACTGCTACTAGCCTGAAGCAAAGCGTCTGCAAATAAAAGAATCCAGTCCGACAAAAGCTTGTTCCTCTCTAACGTCTTTCAAAAGTTATTAGAGCGAGAGCAAACATCATCACTGTTTGTGAAACATTTTTCTTATGTCTTTGATATTGAATCATTTTTTCCAACTTCAAACAAACTTTAAAAAAAAAAGTTCCCTCGGATCGCCTCATTTCAGAAGGTACTTCAAGAAACACTGAGACCAGAGTACTGTAATATTTTCAAAACGGACAAACTTTTATCAATATTCGAATAAACTATTGCAAAGTTAACAATCTTTACAATTAAAGGTATTCATTGGAAATTATATTGACATCATAAGAGTAACTTTAATAATTCTGAGCTAAATTCCAGTTATACTGTATAAATATACATTTGCTCAAAATATTACCACACCTCGGATTTTAGGTAAAAACCTATTTTGTTCCTTAAGAGATAACTTAAAATGAAGTTGTATTTACACGTTTCATATATTTATATGATTAAAAGTGATGGTTCTGTAGTGCCTAAAAATGCCTAAATTAACATTAGAACCCACTTTTGACTATATTCTTAAGATTCCTATATTTTATCACAAAATCGATTGCACGATAGTGCGTTTTGTCGTACTTACAGCAATGGCGACCGTGATTGAAAGTTCAACTTTCTACATTTCGGGGTTGCCAACCTAAATAACTGTGTTGTAATATTACATATTACAAACCTCGTGCGAGACGTAAAACCTCTTTATGTATAATACGTACAATGTATATATAAAAATATATCCAAAAGGTAGTGTTAATATGCATTATGTGAAACAAAACACTGTATTTTAAATAACTGAACATCATTTGAAACTATATAAAACAAATATGTACTTGCCACCATTTTATGACTGATTGGTGTCACGGCCTATGTTATTCTCAACTAATAAACACTGCCCACACTGTTAACGTTAGTGAGTTGTTTATAATGAACGCAAATATTTCCAACAAAGGTGTTATTATTTTACTATTGTTTTCTATTTTGAAATCACTATCGCACAAAAAATAATGTACAACACACGTTCGTGAAGTGTTTTACAGAATATCGGAAATTAAAAACCTCGCTCGGTTTTTAAACATTTCCTCGCTTCTGTAAAAACAACTTCCCAACCTCGCATCATAATTTTACTAATATTTCATTCCGAGAAACTAAATTATTTACATATTCTTTTTCACTATATTGAACAGTTATGTTCTTGAAATACTTTTCAAATAAAATTTGACTCTTAAGCGAGAAGCTGTAAAACAATTAACACGCCTCAGGAGTCCTTTCAGAAAACAAGATGCAAGAACACTCCTTATAGTGTATGTGATACCAGACGGGGTGCTGTGCATTGACCAGTTGGAAACAAAACTCATTTAAATCTGTAAGAACATTGCATCATGCCGAAGGTTCAAACTTCCAAGAAGCCTTTAAGTAAACAATGGATACATGAGTTTCACCATTAGGTAAACAATGGATACATGAGTTTCACCATTAAGTGAACAATGGATACATGAGTTTCACCATTTCACATCGAATGGAAAAATTATATTCTGTGACATTTGTAACAATCAGGCGAGTTAATTTCCCTCGAAGGTATCTATTTATCTCTGCGAATTTAATGTGACTAAGACTTAAACCTACCAATTTTCTAATCAATTGATTTGGCGTTTACTTGACGAAAATCCATTTTTATGTTCAATAATAAAAATTAATGTGTTAAAGTTTTATATGATTTTTATATTTGTTAAAATACAAATTCGTTACAGTTGTTTCAGTACTTTGTGCCTTCTTCAGACGAATAGCATATTGCAAATGATTTTTATTATATATAAACTCCAGTATATAACTGTAATTATGCAACCCCATTATAAATTTAAAAGAAATGAACATTTAAATCCAGTTGGGAATTTAACAGCCTATTGCTTTTCTTCAATTAATTTATTTTTAAATTTGTAAAAGATCTAGATTTTCCTTTTGTTAAAAACATGTAAAACGTTTTGTCAACAAAGGGACAAACTAGATCTTTTAGAAATATTAGAAATAAATAAATTGAAGAAAATAAACAGGCTGTTAAATTCCCAACAGGATTCAAATGTATCAATCACCTCTTTTAAATTTATAATAAGATAATGTTTTTTTTAACTTCGTTTCTTTACATTTGGTTTGCATAGTTACGGTTGTTATGTATTGGAGTTTATACGTGTATATATAACAAAATTAATTTGTAATCATGGTATTCGTCTGAAGAAGGTACAAAGTACCTGAAACAGCTGTACCGAATTTGTATTAAAATAAATATGAAAATCATATAAAACTTTAATTTTTATTAATGAACATAATCCTACCTTCCAGGCGCCCCAACCTCAGAAGTGGGTTACAAGTACGCCATGCCAAGAGAGAACACCAGGAACGTCTAAAGACAACCTGGATCATTTGCAGAAAAAAAAACTATTTTTCTGTGTATGCAATTTTAAATACACTAAACTAGGAATAAAAGTCAATATTTAATAATTATTTTATAATATACTATGTTTGTCCACCGCTGTGGTCTCGAGGTAGCGTACTGCCTTGTCACGCAGCGGGCCCGGGTTCGATCCCCGGTCGGGGCAGTTTTTCTGGGTGGGGTTTTTATCGGGGTTTTTCCTCACCTGTAAGACAAATGTCAGGAAAACTTTAAGGCCCAAACGGTCCCCGAAATCATATGGCTATCATCCTTATCATTATCATCCTTACCATTATCATTATCATCATCATCCTTCACCGGTGTGGAAAGCAACGGGAAGCTACCACACCTACACAATTCCCTAGTAAAGCTGCAAGCATAGCATGAAAATGCTATGATTGCAGTGAAGGACCTGCCTTCGGGCAGAATTACTATGGATGAATACTATGTTTAATAATATAATTTTATAAATTTTAAACTTTATCAGTTAATCAAAATAATAATAATTGATGTTATAATTTTGATAAATGTGTACTAAAATTAGTAAACCTGAATCTGCCTAAAATATATTTTTACAACCTATTTTACATGTGATCAGAATTTATTTTAGGCCCCTAAAATAATATTTTTAGAATCTAAAAATCCGAGTCTAAAAATTACTTCACCGACTCCGTTCTATTGGGGGAACCGTGACGCTACTTTTACCCGCCATATGACTGAATTGTGTAAGGAACTGTCATCGATAGAAACATTTTTCTTAAGCAACATCTATTTTACGGGAAATAAGACTGAATACAAGCTAGGTTGGTATAAAAAAATTAGGAACTTAAATTTCTTATGTATTTATGACAAACATTTTATATGGGCCTAACAAATTAGACGTTGAAGTTTTTTCCACTTTGTTGATAGATATCCTTTATTTGAAGTTTCATTACGAGCAGAATATAATGCTCTATGCTGACTCAGCTGTAAATTTAGCTGTTACTTTGCATTTTCACCACATCCTAAAAGGCTAATGTAGGATATTTCCACTAAATTGTTTGAAAATATCCAAAATATTTTTTTTCTCACCGCTTTTCAAATGGTTTCTTTTCCAATGTGTTAAGAAATTCTACAGAAAACGGCCATTTTGAAACAATACAAATCCCAATGTGTTCTGCATTGCGCGTGCGTAAGAATTTAACGATACTTATTTAATCTATGTATTCATCATCATCAACATTCACGGATTAAGCCCATGTGGCTTGTTCCGGTCTCATAGATCCTCACTCAAAACGTTGAATCTTCATCTTTTTCGGTATAACCAATATTCTTTTCTCCTTTTGGTTTATAATTGAGTATAATTTTTGGTATACGTTCATGTTTCATTCTTTGGACATGTTCTTTCCAGTTTTCAAGATTGTTTTATTTTGTCTAAAATATTAAAAATATTTAGCTCATTTCTAATATCATCTAATGGGTAGCGAATGAGAACCCTCTGTGAGGCAGTCTCATCAAAGGGTCTAGACATTATGATGATAAAGATAGGCTAAGACAGTAATAATAATAATAATAATAATGATAATGATGATAATAATAATAATGATGATAATAATAATAATAATAATGTAAATAGAGCCCTATTTTATACACTATTTAATAATAATAATAATAATAATAATAATAATAATAATAATAATAATAATAATATGGACGGTCGGCTCTAATTTCGTGGATAGTGAAAATTAGAAATATCGTTATAAGATAGATACTGAACGTAAAAGAATCTTAATAGAACCTATATAAATTAACAGAATTGAAATGGTTTGGACATATGAAAAGAATGACAGAACAGAACACCGAATTAACAGAATTGAAATGGTTTGGACATATGAAAAGAATGACAGAACACAACACCGAAAAAGATTCATAAATAAATTCCTACAAGAAGAAGGGAAAGGAGAAGACCAAAATTAACATGGACACAAGTAGTAGGCAGGACAATGTAAGAAAGAGACTTGGATAAAGGGTATGTAAACATAGAGAGTAATGGATATTGGCTTTAGTAATTTGAAATGGACACAGATGTCTTAGACATTGTAAAACCTGAGAATAAAATGAAATATAATTTTTAAAAATTAATAATTAGTGCACATTTTGTTGAATAACACTAAGATGTTGGTAATGGAATTAAACATCAATGAAACTAAATACATGTTTACACTTAGAAATATAGTGAAAGTGGACAGTGAATGACAAATTAGAGAAATTGTGAAGAAGTGGCTGAATTAAAATACCTAGGAACAATAGTTACAAATAGGAATGAGATGCACAATGGAATTAAATATAGATTCAATTCTGGAAATGCATGCTATTATGTATTACAGGGACTCTTGTCGTCCCAAATTCTCTCAATAATATTAAACTGAAAATATGTTAATCTCCCAGTTATATGGAGTCGAAATATGGACTGATACTTTAAGGGAGGAGAAAATACGGAGTATACGAGTATTTGAGAATAAGTTTTTAGAAACATTTTTTGAACCAAAGAGAGATGAACAGCCAGGTGAAAGGAAAAAACTACATAACAGTGAGCTATATGACCTTTATAGGAATCTAGATATAATAACAACTGACAAGTCTCGTATACTGCAAAGACAGGACATGTAGGAAAGAGAGGAATGGAAGCTTCTTGCAAAAAACCAGAACAACACCTAGTTCGTAGACCAAGAATGAGGTGGAGGATTAATATTAACCATGATTTGAGGACGTAGATTATACAGGGGATTATTGGAAAAACATTAGCGCAGGATAGGGATGTTTGAAGAGCTTATGCCCGCGCGGCCATGAACTTAAGAGTTCGGCTGTACCAGTTTGTATAAAGTAAAGTAAAGTGATCCCACAACAGGCCCGGAGGCCCTTGGGGTAGTAGGAGGTTAAGGCTCCCACTTTTTTCTAGACAATCGGCACTTTATGTCAGCCGGGTTGTCAGCCCTGCGTGACGGCCGCCTTTACCCCCAGAACAAGCGTCTGGTACTCATTCCCGTTAGAGGCTGAGTCGACCCCAGGGCCATAGTGCCGCCAGAGAGTTTGGGTCAGTTTAAAAATCCTGACCCCCAACGGGACTTGAACCCTCGACCCTCCGGCTTGTAGCTCAGTGCCTTAACCACTACGCTATGGTGTGCCCCCCCCGTACCAGTTTGTATAGTCTCAATAATTGTGAATGTAATGTTCAAACTAAAGTTAAAGAAAATATAAATGTAGATTTGTTTTAAATGATTCTAACGTCTGACAGCCTCTGATTTCCTGTCTTTACCAGTATAATGAAGAATAACTTGTAACAGATTGTCGGAAATTAAAATATTATTAGTGACGTATTCGTAAAACTTGCTATGGTATTTTGAAATCTTCCTTTGTTATTTTCGTGCAAGATGGATGACGCGTTATGTCAGAGGTCGGAACCAGAACAGGAAAACTGTGAAAGAAATATGAACGTTTTCGAGGTAGATGGACTTATGATTGACATTAGCTAGGGAAGCGTTATACTTATCTTCAATATTCCAACCAATGTTTTTCCCTACGTTACTCTTCCTGAAATATATTTTGCAACATCAGCACAAGTTTCATATTATTAAGGGGAGCCAACTCTGAAGAGTGGTAACAAGTAACTCGTATTCTAATTCTAATTAGCTGACATTAGGCCAATTAAAATTTTTCGAGTTAGTAGGGAAATATACATAAATATAATAACAAATTTTATTCACAAACAAATATTGTACTATGTACTGACATCCAATTGAGCAAGTGCTCGTGCTCGGGCGAAGTTCAGTTACACAAATAAAACATTAGTATAGAATATGTACATTACAAAATTTTAGTTAAGAGAGAGGATAAACAGTATATATATATATATATATATATATATATATATATATACTGTTTATTCTCTCTCTCTCTCTCTCTCTCTCTCTCTCTCTCTCTCTCTATATATATATATATATATATATATATATATATTAATAAATGAGTTCGAGAAAATGTTTTTTCATCTCACCTCACAAAGTTGCGTGTCTTCACGATACCGGTTTCAAAAGTATAGTATTGTTTCCATCTTCAGTCAAATTCAGTTGGAATTTGAAAACAAGCAGAATAAGTGCATCGGAAATGAAATTTTTAAGAGATATAAAAGGATGCTCATTCAACGACCACATTAGAAGTGAAAATATACTTAAATAATTGCAAATTACACCCCTCCTAGACCAAGTTAAAACTTACAGAGGAAAATAAATTCATCATAGGCCTATAGATAGAATGGAAGGGAGCCGAATACCAAACCAAATGAGCCTGAAAATATATACCTGCAGGCAAGAGATCCAAAGAAGACCAAGAAAGCAGTGGAATGAAGAATCGGAACAGGCCAGAAAGCCTACATCACGAGGATGATGTAGGCCTATATATATATTAATATATATATATATATATATATATATAATACATATATAAGAAAAATAAGAGTTTGAATTGGATTCGCCTGGTAGTGTAATGGATATCACGCTGAGGTACAGACTCAGAGATCCGGGTTCGAATCCCGTCCAGGCATTTATTTTTTTATCATACCATATGTATGTATGTATGTATGTATGTATGTATGTATGTATGTATGTGTATATATATATATATATATATATACATACAAACAAGAATGGAATATGTTGATGTAATTTATTGTAAATATGCCATGTTGGTCGTTCTGTGTACGAAATAAACTTACATATTCGATTCTAACTTAACAGTCTATGGGAGTCAGTGTGAAAGCATACAACACTTATTTTATATTAAAGGCATTGATTACGATATTGCTAGTATAAATGGAGATTGCAGTAACGTAAATTCAATTTTATTTTTGGAAATGTGTTGAGTGAAACTGTAACCGACAAACATTTCAATAACACACGCTTCTCTTGTTGAAATTCACTATTGAAATCAGTTGATAACATCTTGATAGTACAATTTCATTGCACAAGGAAAGCTGGTTGAAGAAAACGCAGTTGTATCTGGACAATATATACTATGTTCTCTTCCTTACATCTGGTGCCTTTCTCATTCCTGCTTTCCTACTTGCCCAAATTGCTGCAGTCTCTGTAGAAAATTGGATTCGTGAGGGTCGTTTGTATAAGAATTTGTTTCACGAAACTTTCTTCATTCCCCACTAAAATTTGAGGTCAAACATTCTCTCTACACTTAAAACGTTTATCTGTATCTTCACCAGCTATACTTTCGGCGACAATAAATTTCTAAGTTTATTATTACTATTACTATTATTATTATTATTATATTATTATTATTATTATTATTATTATTATTATTATTATTATTATTATTATTATTATTATTATATGTGGTACGATAAAACGAACACTAAATAACAAAACAACAAGAGAGACCCAATTGAAATTTTATAAAATGTTGGCAGTACCGGTACTGCTCTATGGTTCAGAAGCCTGGATACATAAAAAACAAGATCTAAGTAGGATAACGGCGGCAGAAATGAAATTTTTGAGATCTGTTAAAGGGTGCACGAAGGAAGACAGAATCAAGAACACAGAAATAAGACAAAAACTTGAAATATTTGAAATAACTGATAAAATGGATACATATAGACAAAAATGGAAGCAACACATAGACAGAATGAATGAAGATAGATATCCAAAACAAATAACAAAATACAAACCTAAAGGCACCCGAGATGTGGGCAGACCTAAAAAGAGATGGACTGAAGTCGGAACGGGTCAACAGACCTAATCTATGATTGAAGAAGATGATTATTATTATTATTGTTATTATTATTATTATTATTATTATTATTATTGTTATTATTATTGTTGTTGGAATAAAAATAGACGAACAAAGATGTGAATGTTGAAGACTTCATAACAATGAACTAGATGATCTTTATGAGAAACCAGATGTAAAAATAAGTGTTAAGTCTCATAGACTGCGATGGGAAAGACAATTGGCACGAATGGGGAATGCAAGAGGAGCATGGGAACTATATTTAGGAAAACCAGAAGGAAAGCGCCCAGTAATGCAAATGATAATTATTGTATTGTAAATATACCACGTAATCGTTTGTTTATTGTAATTTAGAATGTAAAACTAATTTTTGTACTTTCTTTTCTAACCTAGTTGACTGATAAACAAGGCCTTGAGGCGTTAACACTGCCAGGTAAAATAAAGTTATTATAATTATAATTATTGTTATTATTATTATTATTATTATTATTATTATTATTGTCCACAACTGTGGACTCGAGGTAGCTTGCTGCCTTGTCACGCAGCGGGCCCGTGTTCTATTCCCGGTCGGGACAGGCTCCTGGGTGAGGAGTTTTCGGGGTTTTTCTTCAACTGTAAGACAAATATCAAGAAGCTTAGGGCCCAACGGTCCCCGAAAATCATCCGGCCATCATCATCATCATCATCCTTATCATTATCATCATCATCATCATCATCATCCTTCGCCGGTGTGAAAAGCAACGGGAAGCTACCACACCTATAATTTCCTTGTAAAGCTGTTAAGGCATAGCAAGAAAAATGCTATAATTGCAGTGAAAGACATGCCCTCCGGCAGAATTACCATGAATGGATTATTATTATTATTATTATTATTATTATTATTATTATTATTGTCCACAACTGTGGTCTCGAGGTAGCTTGCTGCCTTGTCACGCAGCGGGCCCGGGTTCGATTCCCGGTCGGGACAGGCTCCTGGGTAAGGTGTTTTCGGGGTTTTTCTTCAACTGTAATATAAATGTCAGGAAGCTTAGGGCCCAACGGTCCCCGAAAATCATCCGGCCATCATCATCATCCTTATCATTATCATCATCCTTCGCCGGTGTGAAAAGCAACGGGAAGCTGCCACACCTATAATTCTCTTGTAAAGCTGTAAGGCATAGCAAGAAAATGCTATAATTGCAGTGAAAGACATGCCCTCGGGCAGAATTACCATGGATGGATTATTATTATTATTATTATTATTATTATTATTATTATTATTATTATAGGTGGTAGACTAAGAATGAGATAGGAGATTTACTTTACCCATGAATTGAGATAGGTAATTTATACAGGGGATGATCGGAAAACATTAGCAGAGGTTGGGATATACGGAGAGCATATGTCCACGCGGCCATAAAATTACGAGTTCGATAGGGCCAATTAGTTTATTATTATTGTTATTATTATTATTATTATTAAATTATTATTGTTGTTAAATTATTATTATTATTATTATTATTATTATTATTATTATTATTATTATTATTATTATTAAATTATTCCCGCGCCGTATCCAAGCAGTTAAGTGCATGATGCCTTGATGCAGAGTTACGGGATTTCCGCTTGTTCGAGTCACCATAAGATAAGAGTTTTTTTTTTTTGGAACTTCGGTCAGTATAGGTCCGGTGCCCACCCTGAATCGTAAGGAATTTGAGTAGCTGCAATAAGAAGCGACTCCAGTTGGATAAAACCAGCTATAACGGCTGGGGTTCTCGTCATTCTGTTCACATATCGGTCTTTTGAAGGTTGGACGATCGTCCACCTCTGTGATGTTAATGTGAGACCAGCAGCATGTTGATGAGGTCTGTTGCACCACGGAGAAAAATATTTGCTTCCGATTATAAGCTATATTTTGATTGTTGTGAGGGTTTGCGACTATACTAGTAGTAGCATCACTAACAGAAAAGTCACAAGTGCCTGAGAATTCATGACACGATTTGAAAACCAAGCCTTCCTGAAATATTTAGTCTTACTACACCATGATGAAGATCTGTTACAATTGGCTGCTTACAAACTAAATGCAATATGTAGCGATTATAATTTTAAAATTTCAATAAGTAAAACAAAAGTAATGGCATTTTGTGGAAGAAATACTCTGCGCGTAAAAATAGTAATTAGAGACGAAATTATTGCACAAGTATCCCACTTTAAATATTTAGGATGTGACATCAGTTATGGGTATGATAAAGATATTTAACACAATACACATCAGTTTCAAGCTATTTGTGGTACAATAAATAGAACATTGAATAATAAAGCCCATAAACAAACAAAATTAAAATTCTATAAAACAATGGCTGTCCCTGTCCTTTTGTATGGGAGTGAATCTTGGATTACAACTACGAAACAAGAAAGTAAAATCCAAGCAGCCGATATGAAATTTTTAAGAAGAGTAAAAGGCTGCACTAGAATGGACCAGATAAGAAACGAGGATATCCGTGAAGAACTGCAGATCTACCCCATAAAAGAAAATATATTTAACAACAAGATACAGTGGAAAGAACATGTAGAAAGAATGGAAGAAAGTAGATTACCAAATAAAATCTTACATTATTTTCCAAGACGAAGAAGAGATGTCGGACGTCCTCGGAAGAGATGGTCTTAGATCTATTAGTGAAGACGGAACAGGCAACTCTTGTCTAAACCAGGAAGTGAAGAAGAAGAAGCCTTCCTGAATGTAAGTATTTTTCTTTGGTAGTGAAAGACTTTATTAGACTAAAAAGTAAGATTCATACAATGTTATTTACTAATATAGATAGGTCGGGCAGCAAGTCACACGTGCTGTTGACAGCCAATTAATGTCCAGTAATAATACAAATAATACAATACAATTACATTATACATTGCTTAAGTAACGTACAGTTATTGAGTATTAACAGTATTAAAAAAAAAAGTAAAATAATTCCACTGCAAGTCTTAGGAGTGGAGTTAGTAGGAGATAAAGCTCCCACTTTTCTAGACAAATTGCATTAGATATCAGCCGGGTTGTTAGCCTGCATGACAGCCATCTCTATCCCTCAGAGCAAGGGTCTGGAACTCATTTCAGTTAGAGGCTGAGACGGACCCAATGTGCCGCCGAAAGTGTTGGCCTGTTAAAAAAAAAACTCAGATCCGACGAACTCGAATCCCTGACTTGTGACTTGAGCATAATTCCTTAATGAAATCCCCATCCCAAAATTAAAAACGATGCAGGAGCTAATCTTTTCTCAAAAAACAGATAAAAAGAAGAAAAATCTAAACTTCAAAAAGTACAGACTAATATTAATAATAAAATAATAACCATTAGTACAAAGAAATGTTCAGAATAATTCAACCGAAGAATTGATTCTCTACCTAGAACCATTGAAACGTAAATTCACAAACTCAATACAATAAATACAAAAGAAATATAATCGCATCCAAATATATAACCCAATATTCCCCATCAAGGATATAAACAAAAATTATTAAAAATTCAGCAATTCTATCTACAGCATAGAGGTATAAAAAAGTAATGAAAAAATAACTATTAAAGTAAAGTCATTCCTTGGTAGACTCTTGGGGTAGTAGGAGGTTAAGGCTCTCATATTTTTTAGACAATCGTCTCGAGATGTCAGCCAGGTTAACAGCCCTGCATAGCGGCCGCCTTTACCCCAGCACAAGAGTCTGCTACTCATTTCCATTAGAGGCCGAGTCCACCCCAGGACCACGGTGTCGCCAGAAGGTTTCGGACAGTTTGAAAATCCTGACCCCTGGGACTCTACTCCCGACCTTTCGGCTGGTAGCGAATTGCCTTAACCAATTACGCTAGGGCGTGCACCCAAAATAATTACTAACATTGTAGTATTCTATGAGAATTACGCTACCGCTACCCGCCTGCTTAGTTAGTATTGGAGTATAAACCAAGGACCTCCTAAATACGAACTTAATCGCTAGCATCTGAAGCACATGGCTCGGTGAAGTATATCCAGTTATAGCTGATTTATAGCGAGAACCTAGCATTTTACACCTGGTAACTAGAAATACATGAGCTGTATTTTTGTAAATTACAATCATCTCCAGTAAATTGGTTTCGTGGGATTCGTTTGTATGAGGTGCCGCAAAGTGTTTTAGAGGCCAAGGTTGTGGGAGAGTGCACACGTCATTCAGTTTTGTTTTCACACACAGAATAACCAGCTTCCAAGAAATGCCATATTTATGCATTCCTCTTCTTTGAAGACGGCATTTTTAATTATTTAATCGTGTTCTGTACTCATTCGTTTAGAAGATTGCAATCGTTCAATTAAATTTCACTAATTCCCATTGCAAATAAGGATACAAGTATTCGAAAAGCTCTGAGTGCAATTTCCGGCTACGTTCATTGTAGAATGGTGAATATTATCGTCATTATTATTTAAAAGTCCACCGAGTGGTGGTCTCGAGTTAGCGTGCTGTCTTATCACACAGCGGGCCCGGGTTCGGTCCCCGGTCGGGACAGGTTCCTGGGTGAAGTTTTTTTACGGGGTTTTCCCTCATCTGTAAGACAAATGTCAGGAAGCTTAGGGTCTATATGAAATATACCTTATATTTCTACATTTGTGGTTTCTTTCTTTCCATTCCTTTCCCCGAAAATCAACCGGCCATCATCATCCTTATCATCATCATCATCATCATCATCATCATTCTTCACCGGTGTGGAAAGCAACGGGAAGCTACCACACCTATAATTCCCTAGTAAAGCTTCAAAGCATAACATGAAAATGCTATGATTGCAGTGAAAGACCTGCCCTCGGGCAGAATTACTATGGATGGATTCTTTAAAAGGACATACGTCCAGAAATATAGGAGACAAAGAACTGGATCTATCTAACCCGGAAGACAATTGCCGCGCAGTCCTAAGCTCTCCATACATCCCTATCCTTTATAATTCACCTTCTTCAAATCATGGTCAATCTTTTTTTTCTTTCCCCACCTCAGTATTGTCCTACCTACTGAGTGATTTTCCTCTGGCTTCCCTACAAGAAATTTCCATTTCTCTCATTCATTCCCAATTGTTGCTATGCATGTCGTAGTCTAAGAGACATATTTGTTCTTACTACACTGGATTTCCCACAAATATCTTATTAGTAGTAATCCCTTGCTAATCGTTTCATTTAAAATCTCTCTCTCCCTCTTTCTCTATCTCTTTCCTAACATATTTATACATAGTGTCCTACCCAAGAGCAGGTCTTTCACTGCAAACTCAGCATTTTCCACTCGTTTCTTAACTCAGCCTTCCTTTTCGTATCCGCATACAAACCATTTATTTTAATATCTATCATTTGATGCCCTTTTCTGCCTCTAAACGTCTTTCCTTGGCCATTTCTTCTAGGACATCCGCAAGCAGGCAGTTTCTTCTTAGCCAGTGGTCAATCCATTTTCCTTTCCTCTTCTTTATGAGTTCCAGCATTATTCTTCCTTCACCCAATCTGTCTGGCACATGTTTATTTTCTTTACTGGTGACTTTCTTTTCTAGTTTTCAGCTATCTTTAGTTTGTTTCACATTTTTTTTCATAATATACTTAGCGAATGCAGCTTTGAACCTAGGGTTTCATAAGCCATGTAGATAGTTATGAACTGGTGGCTATAATGAAAATGGCTCTGGCGATATTCTATCCCAGCATTTACCTTGAGTTAGACTCTTACCACCTGAGCCAACTCGCTCGTTATCTTAAATTATATGATATAATTACTGTTAATCTTAGTTCCTTCATTTAAAAAATCACAATTCTTTTATTAGGTAAGAGCAGTAAACTGCTTTTCCATTACGAAATGAAATACAATTCTCTTGAGTATGAAGGATTGTATCGCTTTACTTTAAATTAAAAACATTAAGCTGCAGAATGTGGCGAGATACTGTGAGCACAATCTCCAGATTTCGGTTGTATTAAACATTCTCTTTGAAGAAAAATCTCTTTTCATTCATCTCGAATCTGTTTCATGCTCTTAAGCTTAAATAATTCATTGCACGAATTTAACGCTCTCTCACGAGAGAAGAATATTTGATATTATGAAATGAATCGAATACAGCATTTTCAATTAAGATAATGTGTGTCTGTGTTTTAATACCACTCACTGCATGGGGTTCCACTCTGGGCGGATAAGTGGCGTTAATGTGGTCTATTTTAATTTTACGTACCATTTCGGCAGACTACTTTACATAGATGATGTAATCTTGTATTGTTTACAGCGAGGAGCGTGATTGATTTGATAGATTGATCCCTTTTCGTCCCGCTCGGGACGTTGCTGCTCCCCTAGTGCGAAGTTTATTAACCAGACTAATTTTGTTACGCTTATTTCTCTATAGACGTCAGAGAGGGACATGTGGTTAGTATATCGCCTCGGAGAGACGTTCAGTAGGAAACTAACAATAAGATATTATCTGAATAGTGAAAACCTCGTAATTAAGAGGGAATTTAACAGTGATTAATGGAAAAACAAATCAGTTGTCTTTCTAAAATATATTCTTTATGGAATTCAACACCGCATAGAAATATCCATCCATAGTAATTCTGCCCGAGGGCAGGTCTTTCACTGCAATCATAGCATTTTCATGCAATGCTTGCAGTTTTACTAGGGAATTGTAGGTGTGGTAGCTTCCCGTTGCTTTCCACACCGGTGAAGAATGATACGATAATGACGATGATGGCCATATGATTTCGGGAACCGTTTGGGCCTTAAAGTTTTCCTGACATTTGTCTTACAGGTGAGGAAAAACCCCGATAAAAACCTCACCCTGAAAAACTGCCCCGACCGGGAATCGAACCTGAGCCCGCTGCGTGACAAGGCAGCACGCTACCTAGAGACCACAGCGGTGGACGTATAGAGATATAAATATTAAAATATCATTGCAGAAAATTAATTGTGAAAAATGGTTACATTTAAACCTAACATTAATCATAATAGTATTAATAATAAATATCCATCTATAGTAATTCTGCCCGAGGGCAGGTCTTTCGCTGCAATCATAGCATTTTCATGCTATGCTTTGCAGCTTTACTAGGGAATTATAGGAGTGGTAGCATCCCATTGCTTTCCACATCGGTGAAGGTTAATGATGATAATGATGATGGCCGGATGATTTTCGGATTTTCGAGGACCGTTGGGCCCTAAGCTTCCTGACATTTATCTTACAGGCGAGGAAAAACCCCGAAAAAAAACCTCACCGAGGAGACTGTCCCGACCGGGAATCGAACCCGCTGCGTGACAAGAGAGCACGCTACCTCGAGACCACAGCGGTGGACAATAATAAATATAATAAAAATATATTTAAATAAAACCAAACATCTTTCATCGGATACGACACAACAGCTGAAAAGTGGATCGGAGGTAACACGTTCTATTGAACTTTTAAATATTTGGGTAAAATTTTAATTAAAAATGGGAATTTATCTGTGTACATTGAAAAAATGTTTATATATATATATATATATATATATAAGAACCATTGCTTTGGTGAACTCGGTACTCTGGAATTCTCTCACAGAATCAAGACATATTTCTGGCTAAGTCAGTACATTTCAGGCTTTGTTACAACTAGTTTTTACTTGTATTATATGGATACGAAACAGACAACTTGCGAACAAACTGTTAACATTATAAATGGATTTTGTAAGGAAATCAACACGAATTTCAAGATAAAATAATTTTAAGTTAAAAAATATATATATATATATTACAGTAAGTAAAATTATGCAGGTCGAAAGGAACACATTGAACATAATAAAAAAATGTGTTTGGGATTATATGACAGTTCATACGTAGAAAGATGATAGACTACCAAAGAAAGTTCTTAAATGGGAGGGTAGAGAAAGGAAGAGAAGAGGTAGACCTAGAGAAAGTTAGATGTGTGGAGTAAGAAGTAATATGGAAGCAAGGGGTCTTAGAAAAGAAAACGTATTAGACAGAAATCCCTGGCGACAATCACTCTGAATTGAAAGAAAACGTCTGCAATGCGGAATATTTCTAATAAAATAATGTCTTCATTGTAATTACTTAAGATTAAGGAGAATATTTCTGCTTCGGCCTATATTACAATTAAGAAGACTATTTTCAAAGCGTCCTTGGTCGTCCCAATTACCGTCTTCCTGTTGCTTTGTAGTTGTAAGCTTGTCTTGGAATGCGAAATGTTGTCATCTTCAATAAGTTTTGCGGCCCCTACACGATCAATATCTATGCCAATGTATTGAATAATATTTTGTACAATAGCATTACTTGGCCAACCCACACGGTGCAATATTATTGCTCAATAAATTAGCTCGCGGGTGATACTTGTGCAGTCAACATGTTTATTCCAACACTGTTAACACAGAACTGAACTAGTATTGCGCAATATTGCCAACAGACGATGCAATATTTATTAGATTGCACAATAAAAATCAAACTGTTTTTGATTGACTCAATATATTGCGCAATCTTTCAATGTGATCTACAGACGCTCAATATTATTGTACAATGTCAAGTATTGTGCAAAATATTGACGTAAATATTGATTGTGTAGGAGCCGCTTTATATGGAGAATTCATCTATTTCTATAACCCAAAATGTTTCACGAGGAGGAAAGATGTTGAGGTAGTTGCGGATATCTTCGTTTCTTATTTTAACTAATTTAGAACATTCCTTAATGGATTTTAAAAAATAATTTCCGCTCACTGTATTTTATTCCATTCTGCCAGTGTCCAAATTTCATGCTCATATAACAATACTGGAACTGCTATAACCTTGTAAAAATTTAAACTTGCGTGTTTTCTGGTCTTCCTTTTTAATGTTCTAGCTATAATTACTGTGATTTTATGAAAGTGTGCTAGCTTATTATTATCATCATACCTTTATCTTTTTTTCATACAGTATGTAATGCGACTGTCTAAGTACTTGAAACTAGAGATTTGTACAAAAACATGTTTTGTCATCTAGTGTAATTTTCGATTGTATTGGCTAATTGCAATTGTAATAATAATAATAATAATAATAATAATAATAATAATAATAATAATAATAATAATAATAGTAATAATAATAATAATATGTTCTATTTATTTTCTCAAAGTTAACCATTAGATGGCTTATATTCAATCAACACAAATATATAAGTAAAAGTTTGTAATAGAATTATATATAAAATATATGAATTAGACAATATGAAAGCAGAATAACGGCCTCTGAAATGAAATTCATGCGCAGAACAACGGGTTACACCAGATGGGTTCGGAAAAGGAACACCGATATCTTAAAAGAATTGAACACTACGCCAATTTTGGAATATATTAAACATTACCAACTAAATTGGAATCACCATCTTTAAAGCACGAGTTCAAATCGGATCCCCAAAGCTGTTTGTAATTATATACCAAGAGGACGAAGATCTCTGGGCCGTCCTATGAAACGCGGGAGGGAAAATTTCCTATAGGATCGTAACAGGCCTTGGCCTAATACTTGGAAGGAAGAAGAAGAAATATATGAATTATAATAAATTTAAAAATGTTATTAAAATGGGAATCCATCCAAGTAATTCTGCCCGAAGGCAGGTCCTTCACCGCAATCATAGCATTTTCATGCTATGCTTGTAGCTTTACAAGGGAATTGTAGGTGTGGTAGCTTCCGGTTGCTTTCCACACCGGTGAAGGATGATGATGATGATGGCCATATGACTTTGGGGACCGTTTGGGCCTTGAAGTTTTCCTGACATTTGTCTTACAGATGAGAAAAACACCGATAAAAACCTCACCCAGAAAAACTGCCCCGACAGGGGATCGAACCCGGGCCCGCTGCTTGAAAAGGCAGCACGCTACCTCGAGACCACAGCGGTGGACATACAATGGGAATGTAGAATTCATTTACATACCACATTTTTATACATGTATCATAAGTAATGCCACTAGTGATTTACAATTTATCTAGAGAATTTGGAAATCAAGAGTGGCATTTGTTGGGACTATTTAACTAATAAAATTAAGCTGTTTACTCACAAACAATTATTTAAATAAACTTATTTTAAAATATGTATATATTTAATGTAAACGGCGATGTTTGAAAACAAATGAGAAACGATTGGTACGCTTCATATACTTATTTTGTTCGTCACTGCAACCAGATCATATTATTTATTGCCAAAGGAACGCAATATTGTAAGAATGCACTCTAGTGGAGAAAAAATGAAACACATCAAACTATAACTTATATTAATTCATTTCTGTTGTCCTATGATGTAAATATGACAACTATATTTTTCTGGGGAAAAAAAAATACATTTAAGAAAGTGCAAACAGTGGTTTATTTTTTTGGTGGTATAATCAATTGCTACAAATGTTTTATATTAACTCCCGCATGCGGTATGTGTTGACATTAATGCACTATATATAGGGCTACAATCTGGTAGTGGTATTTCTTGGTGAGTCAGTCACTGCAAAATAATGGTATGACCTATTCAGAATGTAAAAAAGGATGTGCTTTCTTTATTATGATAAACTTTAGTTGGTAAATTTTAGGCGAAACACGACTGTGATTGGTTGTAAATCAAAGATCATTGAAATGTGATTGATCATTGACTCCCATTTGGGGCATGAGTTAAATAGTCATCCTTATAATAACAATAATATGATAAATTAAACTGAAAATATGAATCAATATATGTACATTAAATGTGAAGATAATGTTCAAACAAACTTAAGGTAAATATATATTTAGATTTACTTTAAATTATTCTAGCTTCGAGCAGTCTCTGTTTCCTGTGATAGAGAATTTCAGTTGCAGGAAATAGAAGTATTATGTGATGTTGTCTTTTATTAATACAGAAATGTATATATTTTTCTGTTTTTTGCCAAGAAAACTTCTTATATGTATATATATATATATATATATATATATATATACCGCCTTGTCAAGCAGCGGGCCCGAGTTCGATCCCCGGTTGGAGCAGTTTTTCTGGGTGAGGTTTTTATCGGGGTTTTTCCTCACCTGTAAGAGAAATGTCAGGAAAACTTTAAGGCCCAAACGGTCCCCGAAATCATATGGCGATATATCATCATCCTTATCATTATCATCTCATCATCATCATCATCCTTCACCGGTGTGGAAAGCAACGGGAAGCTACCACACCTACAATTCCCTAGTAAAGCTGCAAAGCATAACATGAAAATGGTATGATTGCAGTGAAAGACCTGCCTTCGTGCAGAATTACTATGGATGGATATATATTTTTTTTCTCTTTGATTATGGTTTTAAATAAATTAATATATTGTTCAGTGTAAAACGTTTTAATAACATGAGTCTATATGACTACAATAAAGGAAAATCTATTACTTCTTATTATAAAACTCTTTGATTTAAGAAAGCAAGAAGTACTTTTGTCGAAGCATCGAGCTATATTAGAATAGAACCAGCATCTGCTAAAGAACGACTTGTGAAACTGCTGACCTCAGCAACGACCAAGACCTCGCCATATTGACCAAAAAACTAAAATAAGCTTGCAGACTGGCTTCATCCATATTTCATTTTAAATTAAATTGTGTTGGCCTCGCTTACAGCACACAGTGCAAGAGAAGCAGGTACCTTATTATTCAAGAGAAAGGGTAAATGTTAGGACTGTGTAAGTGCTCTCACCTCTATTGCAATGAAGTGTCAATGAGTTCGTACAAGGGACGTTATTAGACACACATACAAGACCTGCAATACAGTACAAAGGACATGTAAGAGACATCTCATTTGAAAGTAAAATCAACATTATACAGTATCTTAAAGATTCACTGGATTTTAGAAGGAATTTTCAATTACGGAAAAATGCTTTGATTTTTTTACTAGCAATACAAAATCTGCTTCTATGATATTGCGGGCATAGGTAAATAGGAACCCGATAATAATAATAACAATAACAATAATAACAATAACAATAATAATAACAATAACTCACTGGCACTATCAAACCCGTAGGTTCATGGCTGCGCGGACATAAGCTCTCCATACATCCCAATCCAGAGCTAATGTTTTCCAATCATTCCCTGTAAAATCTACTTCTCTCAAATAATAATTATTCTCCCACCTCATTCTTGGTCTACCAACTGGGCGCTTTCCCTCTGGTTTTCCAACAACAAGCTTCCATGCACGTCTTTCATTCCCCATTCGTGCCACATGTTCAGCCCGTCGCAGTCCATGAGACGTAACTGTTCTTATTATATCTGGCTTCCTATAATGACCAATAATAATAATAATAATAATATTAATAATATTAATAATACTATTAATACCAATAATAACAATATTATTAATAATAATAATAATAATAATAATAAAGTCCACCGATGTGGTCTCGAGGTAGCGTGGTGCCTTGTCACGCAGCGGGCTCGGATTCGATCCCCGGTCGGGACAAGTTTCCTGGCTGAGGTTTATTTCGGGTTTTTTTCCTCACCTGTAAGACAAATATCAGGAAACGTTAACGGCCAAACGGTCCCCGAACACCATCTGACCACCATTATCATCAGTATCATATTCGCCTAATTAGCTTAAATTTAGTTTAAGGTTCACCTGGCGCATCATTACCATCATCATCAATTCACATATCATGAGGGCAAGGTAACCCTGCCTTTCAGGCGCCCCAACCTCAGAAGTGGGTTACAAGCATGCCATACCAGGAGACAACACCAGGAATGTTGAAAGACAACATGGGGCATTTGAAAAAAAAATGCTTTATTTAAGCTGGAAAAGTTAAGCCAATATGGGCTTCTCTTCCATTAAATCAAGGGAACGAATAATAAAATTTAAAATTAATGCTTATTACAATTTTAAAATATTGTTAAAATATAGAAAGTGCGGAACAATAAGAACTCTAAAAATATTAAAAATCACAATATAACAATGGCAATATCTATGATAACATATGCTTGTGAAAATTGGGTAGTTAATAGATCAGATAAAAGAAAAAAAAAAGAACTAGCAGAAATGAAATTCTTACGTTCAGTTGCAGGCTATACATTGTTGGATAAGAAATACAATGAAGAAATAAGAACCGAATTAAACATCTGCAGTGTGATAGATTGTAGGTTTTGATTTTTTCTAATTGGCTTCAACATATGGAGATAATAGACTCCCACAAATTTTGCTCCACTACCAAGCCAAAGGAAGAAGAAATATTGGGGCCCCATAACTACATGGAGGGATAGGTCTCTTGATGTGGAAACAAAACTATGACCTAATTACATGACATAGAAGAAGGAGAAGATTAAAGTATAGACTCAACACAGCACAATGCGGATGTAGTCTAATATTAGCTAATATTAACAAAACTTGGAATAAAAATAAAATAAGTTAAGGCAAGCTCTCTATATGAATGTGGTCAGTAAATCATTAAACTGAAAATATATAAAACAGTTATTCTCCCAGTTACATCATATGGATGCGAAATATGGACTCTTACTTTAAGGGAAGAAAATATTCCGAGTATATGAGATTAAAGTTCTTACGAAATCTTTTGGACCAAAGAGAGATGAACAGTTAGACGAATGGAGAAGACTACATAACAATGAGATGCATAATCATTATAGGAAATTAGATCTAATAAGAACAATTGTCTCGCAAACTGCGATGGGCAGGACTCGTGGCACGAATGGGGAGTGAAATTGGGGATTGGGAACTTCTTGTAGGAAAATCTAAGGGAAAGGGCCCAGTAGGTAAACTAAATGAGGTGGTAGTATAATATTAACTCATTATACAGGGAATGATTAGAAAACTTTAGCTCAGGAAAGAGATGTATGGAGAGCTTATGTCCGCATTAACATGAAGATTTCGGGTTCGTAAAAATACCTTAAGCCTAAATTAGTGTCCCTGAGCAAAACTTATTATGTCTTCCCCATTTAAGAAATATCACAGGTATCAGTTGAAGCAATGAGGTAGCCACTTGTCACTCGCTGACATCATAGGAAAATAAGCGTAATTAAATTATCTTGTTTAAATAATTCCCGCAAGGTGAACCCTTTCTTCATACGGTTTTATAAGCATTGAAGTATATGAAGTTTTGAAGTTTCTTAGGTAATTACTTTCCCGTTATCGTTTTTAAGTAGCGAATATTTCATGTACATACATGAGATATAAATATATAAATGTATGCATTGGGGGTGGTTTAATGATAAATCAAGATAAAACAAAATATTTAAAATGTAGTAATTACAACAGAAATCGGGAAATCTACAAATTCATGACACGCAAATTAACACAGTAGAATCATTTAAATACTTAGATACCAAAGTAAACAGACATAATGCACTAGAAGAGAAAATTAAGGAAAGATTGGTAAATGGGAATAAAGCTTATTTCGCAAATAGTACCATATTTAAAAGCAAATTAATATAAAAAACAGCAAAAATAAAGTTATATAAAACACTCATTAGACCAGTAGTTTACATTACATATGCTAGTGAAACTTGGGCCCTAAAAGAAACAATAAAACAAAAATTATTAATTTTTGAAAGGAAAATGTTAAGAATAATATTTGGACGAAACAGAGGAACTGATAACTGTTGGAGAATCAAATCAAATAACGAACTAAACAAATTAATAAAACAATCAGAATATAGTAAAACATATAAGATCTCTTAGAATTGGTGGGCTTGGACATTTGATAAAAATGGACTATCAGAAATTGGTCAAGAAGCTCTATAAATGAAAACCTATATGAGACAGAGCAGTTGAAAGACCGAAGATCAGATGGAAGGATGACACAATGAACGATTTAAAAAAATTAAAGTGACTAACTTGACTATGGCAAGAGACAGATTGGCATGGAGAAGGATTGTTGAGAAGGCCAAGAATTTCACCTTTGAATTTGTCGCGACTTAGGATGATGATGATGATGATGCTTTGGGAGTGGAGAGCATATGTCCGAGCGTCATGAACATATAGGTTCGATAGTACCAGTGAGTTAGTTAGTTATTGGGAAAAATTAAATAGTTGATACACGGTTTTATGAAATGTAGCTGTTAGAGTTGCACCCATAAGACATGTAAAATTTTCTTTGCCACTTTTCGGACTTTCGATTCGAATAAGCTTTTAATATTTTAATTAAATGCTACATCTTTTTTACATTTGGGATGTAACATTATTATATCGGAGATGATTGGAAAACGTTATCTCAGGATAGAGATGTATGGAGAGCTTACGTCCGTGCAGCCATGTACCTGCGGGTTCGAAAGTGGCAGTGAGGTGCGTTGAGTTGAGTCGAGTCGGGGTGTAACATTTCGTCAAAATTTGGGCAGGCCCTGATACATTCTTTTTTTTAATGGACTGAAATGTTGTTGCCATCCTCGAATATTGAGATAAATCCAAATACATGTCAGTATGTAACTGAAGTACATGTTTTTTGAACATTCAACTAATGCCTTCGGTGATTTTTCCTAGCGTCAAGACAAATGTCGGAGTAGTCCCCTATCCCCCACCAGTAACTTATAATAACACAGCTGATTTATTTTTCAAATTCAGAATTCGCATACAATCAATTTAAACTGAAAAGGGCTTTTTTATGGGCCTTGATTGGTTCCTCGAGCTCTTTATCCTCGGATCTCGTTGTCAGCCGGGACTATATATAGTTCAGTTCTGACTTCTGTAGCCGCTTTTGAAGGGTCTGTGTTGTATGGTGCGGTAAGAGGGGAGGGCGAGTTGCAGGTACAGCCAGCAACTGCACTCTGTTTTGAAAACATAATAGTTACTGCACGTTGAATTTTTTTATCTACTAGTTCTATGTTAGTGAATGCTTATGTTTTCTCATATGTTTGGAGTGTTTATTATATATTAGTGTTTTTATAACAATTTTATTATTATACTGTATTAGTATTATTATTATTATTATTATTATTATTATTATTATTATTATTATTATTATTATTATTATTATTATTATTATTATTATTAATATTATTTATTATTATTATTATCAAGACAGTTCTTTGCTTGGCTACTACTTCCCTCCCCCACTCGGCAAAGTTCCCTCCTGCCACATGCCGTAAGATTCACTAAGATGGCTACAGTTACCAGAACTGGACTATTCCATTCCTCAGTAATTCTGCCCGCGGGCAGGTCTCTCACTGCAATCATAGCATTTTCATGCTATGATTTGCAGCTCTACTAGGGAATTATAGGTGTGGTAGTTTCCCGTTGCTTTCCACACCGATGAATGATGATGATGATGATGATGAAGGCCAGATGATTTTCGGGGACCTTTGGACCTTAAGCTTCCTGACATTTGTCTTACAGGTGAGAAAAACCCCGAAAAATCTCACCCAGGAGCCTGTTCCGACCAGGAATCAAACCCGGCTGCGTGACAAGGCAGCATGCTACCTCCAAGGGCGGCTTTCGATAGGAGCATGAAGATGAGTCCAGACGGTGCACTTTTAAGCCACTTCTCATTAGGAGCGTCCTTTGAATCGGATTTAAACATATCAAATCTCCTCGAGAGATTTTTGTCCTCTGGGTTTGCTGCGGTTGAGCAGTTCGTATCAATCATTCATCTACTAACACAGCTATAAAACATAGGTAAAGATGGCACAACAATAAAAACCCTACAATACCAGGGTCCGTTACGGCGGCCTCCTATTTATGCTGGTGTGTGTAATGTGTTAAGAAATCCCCGCTTACGATTCAGTGTTTTCATTTATGTTTTACCAGCACTGATCCTATCTGTTATACGACACAGCGAAACGTTTATCTTCAGTCATAGCGGCATTGTCGTATTAGCCTAGATACTAACCATGTATAGTCAGGAACAAATAGTAAATGAAGCACTTACCCAGCTTTATTAGGGTATTGCACTGCAGTCCTCGACACCACAGCCTGATGTGAAGCGAGTGTACGCGGGATGACAAGGCATTTGTTCGCAAATCATCTACAAACTAAGCAGGTTAATGTTCTGCTGTGTCGGATTATACAATTCGAGTTCGTCCATAGTGAAGCAGAAAGCGATGGCGGATGTTAGCTCCTGTTGCCATGTTGAAAGTATGAAAATATCTCTGTAAAATCTGTGAATGTTTGTAAGTGGAGTTACATTGCATCCTGTATACGTAATCCCTTAGAGTGTAAACATACGAAATTTAACTCGCTTTTACGAAAAAAAACGAAAGGGAAAACTCAAAGAAGATGTGTTTCTGTGTTCTAAAGCATCCTCTGCCTCCCTTCTTCATAAGCAAAGTTTTCATTTTCAACATATTGGGTTTCTGTGGGATTATAAACTTGTATTAAAGATATTAATCTCTAGCTATATCTACATATTGAAACTCAAAGATTACAGAATTTCAAGTCCTAAACTTCATATTCTGAAACTACGCATTAATGCGTGCACATATTGCATTGGAGTGTTGAGAATAAAGGGCAATTTCTTCTTCTTTTTCCCCTTCTTCTTTTTCCCCTTATTCTTCTTATTCCATACAAGTCTTAATCCTGGATACCTGTTACGATCTCACTAATGGATATTGTACCCGGCGCTTCCTTGAACGACCCAGAGATCACTTCCCTGTTGGATAATAACGAAATATGGCTTTGGGAACTCTATCTGAACACATTCGTCGCATATTATTCATCCAATTTTTCTAGTATTCTTTTTTTATTTAATGACTGGTTCTAAACGTAGTTCCTTCAAGACGTGTACCTTGCTGTATATCTCATGAATCTCATTTCATTGTAAGTTATTCTGCCCTCCTCAAAATCCATGCCTCACTGACGTAGCAAAGTGCAGACCTTGTTAATGTTTTGAATTAGCGTACTTCGGTATCTCTCTGGACTAGTGAAGGTTTCAATGCTGAATCTATTATTCACATGGTTATATTAAAATTAATAATTTTATTTATGTCTACATCATTCAAATATGTTAACGTATACCCAATATAGGTAAAATAATTTACTCCTTCAAGTATTTTTGAATCTATTGACATTTTGCTACATACAGGGTATTTTCTATGGAAAGTATTACTTTTGTTTTTTTTTTCTGTATTAAATTTCATATTATTCTTGATGGCTATTTTGTAGGATAATTTGTTGCTTGGTTAATTAAGGTGAAAAGTGTCAGCTTTGTTGTACGATTTATCAATTTTAGCAGTGTAATTATTATTGATTAGAATATACTATATGTAGTAATACAGGACTGCTCATTATTAGCTTCTTTTAAACACACACAGTATATTCTAATCAATAATAATTACACTGATAAAATTGATACACACACACACATATATATATATATGTGTGTGTGTGTGTGTGTGTGTGTGAATAATAAAGTTTTCTTGGGTTTTCCGCGTCATGGACCCAAGAAAGGTTTCTTATTGATACTTATATCCGCAAAAATCTGCATTATAACATATATATATATATATATATATATATATATATCAGTTTCAATATTAACCGAAAAGACACAGAGACGGAGAAATATATAAACAATACCGGCGAAATAAAAAAAAAAAACGAATATTGGGATAAAGAAACAGAGTCAACTGAGCAAGAATATAAACATTTCATGATGATAATGACGATATGTACTTTGATGCAGTCGATCTCGAAAATAATTTAAGTATACATTTTCAGCTGGGTAATACAATACTAGACACATTGCTCTTTGCCAATGAACAGTTTTTTTGTTCCCAAACTGTACTTCAGCTTCAAATGGCTTCTCAACACCTGTTAAAACTCATAAGCATATATAATTTATATACACCAAGCATTAAAACTAAAGTGTATATATGTATATATATAACATGAAAAGAAAAAATAACGCCTGAACCGGAATTTGAACCCGGGACCTTTAACTCTATACGTTAGCATGGTATCATCATCGTTATCCAGGCATCCCAGCGTAAATATTATTTTCTTTTCCTTGAATATAATATGTATAGGCCTATATATATTGGTCATTTTCGGTGTAGATAGGTCAAGAATGAAGTGGGAGAATAATATTAACTATGCTTTGAGTGATAAAATGTTTCAAATCAATGATTAGAAGATAGTAACTCAGGATATAGATATATGGAGAGGTTATATCTGCGTGGCCAAAAGCTTCCGTGTTCGACAGGATCCGTGAGGTAATTTTAGGAGAGTATACAATCCTGAATAGAGAAAAATAGACAGCGAAATACGAAAGAGAAAAAGTAAAACCTTTCCATGTGTATGTACTAGATCTCGAATATAATGTCTGTATACTTAAAACGTTTCTGGCGGTTACCAATAAAGAAAAGCATTTTGCCGCAAATCCGAGCTCATCTTAGTATTAAGTCTACTGTATGAAAAGAATGCTGAAATGTACGCTGATGCTCTTTGTTCAATTTCGTTACGTTTATTTATTTTCTTTTCAATTTCTTCTGTGTTTTCCAAGCAATAGAACCTCCAATCTCCTTTCACAAGCCCTCTCGCAATGCATTCAATATGTGGTATATTTAGTCCTTTCAGTATATGTTCTTCATCCCCTCCATGACTTCCCCTTATGTTTACTCTTGTCTGGAGTCCATAGAGCGGTCGATTTAATATGAAACTGGACTTTACTAACATTGCTGAGGTAGAAATATGCTCCGGTCTGCAGAAGCTAGGGGAATGTACAGACATAGTGGGGCCTCTATGTACTAACTTGACGAGCGTGTGGGTTTTATGCCCTTTTATGATGTTGAGTAAACACACGCGCTAAAGCAAGTGCATCACTTGTCGCTATTAATGAATTGTCAACATTCCCCATTTTTTATTATCAACCGTAACATGTTTGTGTTTTAGTGCGAGAAAATGTTAACTACTGAACAATGATGATAACATGGCACAATATTTCTTATATTTTATTTCATATTTTGTTGTCAGTTAACGATCTTGTAGAATTGAAAATTACACTTCAGTGGCCATCGTTCTTCTTTTATCAAATTTCAGCTATCGATGTTTTCTCGTGAAAATATTTTCGAATTTTTTTTATATAACATAGTAAAATATTGAAATAAATACCTGGCAGATGCCGTCGTCCTCAATTAGGTAGATTTTTTTTTTAACTTTTAAGAACTGTAGGCCTTTCGGAAACCGGCTTCCTTCATCAGCAGAAGGATATGCGCTACTAATTTTTTTGCAACGCTTTTGACATCGCTAGACTTCCGTCCTCATCGGTAGGTTACTGACTGTTGTTTTATAATATCGTACAGACGATTGTATTAGTTAGGTGTGTTCTCATTTAAAATTAAATCATTGTTTATTTTTTAAAAATTTCAAGTTCCTCTAATATGTTTATCTTCGTTGGATCCAACAAAGATAAAATACTAGAAGAACTTGAAATTTTGAAATAAGGAAACAAACAACGATTTAATTTTAAACGTAGTTAACATTTTCTAGTCTTTCTGTATAATTCGGCACACTCAAATCATGGTTAATGTTATTTCACATCTAAATATTGAGCAACATTGGCTTTCCCAACCTATTTTATAAGAAGCTCCATGCCTCTCTTCATCATCACCATCAAAGATTAAACCTTAAAGTCTGTTCCAATTTCATGTTAGAATTGTTCTGTCAATATTTTACTGAGTCTTCCTTTATTTCTTCGTACTAATGGTCGTAGTGAAGATGTACGGTCAATATTAATAAACCACGCACTACAAACCATTTGCACGACTGCTACCATTTGTGCAGTTTTCTTTTGGATCGTCTTTTGTTTCCATTGTATATACTAGCGTAGAGTTCATAACATCCAAGGTTATTAATCAAAAAGCTTTGCCCGGGCCCATAGGAGGCAAAGATTGATTCATCTTTTTTTCCTAAACACTTAAACATGAAAGTATCATTATTGTTATTAATCATGAAAGCTAGACGGAAAATGAAGGAAGCTAGAATGATCTCCTAAATAAGTAAGTTTCAGTACAGGAATATCAAACAGCAGCATGCATATAAATAACTTGAACATTAACCAGGATATTTATAAAAATGATGTTTAATATAAACAAGAAGTCTGAAGTGGATGAAAAATATAACAAAAGTAAATACTTGATCATTCTTTTAAACAAAAAGAAAATAAATAATAATCCTTAACATGACAAAACGATATCATACCTCACACAACATTCATACCACGGTCCAAGCCAGGGTAGTCTTTCCCCGGTCCTCAGGACCAAAACTTAAACCACGCAACTCGCGGCTCCAGACGACGTTGTCTCAACTCAAAGTTCCGATCGAATGATAATGTTCTTGATGTGCATTGCGTATTTGAGCGTTCCGAGGCAGAAGGGGAGATGCGCAGCACAAACAACGCAACAGGAGAGGAAAAAAGGAGAGTGGGGGTAAATGCATAGAGAAAGGATATTGGCATAGTTCACGAATCTTTCTGTTCAGGAAGGATAACGGCACTACAGTAGCGAACCGAAAATCGCACTTTCGGTTCAAAGAATCTGTTTCGTGATTCTGTTGTTATCCATTATATCGACGCCCAAACGGTCCCCGAAATCAAATGGCCATTATCATCATCATCATCATCCTTATCATCATCATAATCACCATCCTTCACCGGTGTGAAAAGCAACGGGAAGCTACCACACCTACAATTACCTAGTAAAACTGCAAACATAGCATGAAACATGCTATGATTGCAGTGAAGGACCTGCCTTCGGGCAGAATTACTATGGATGGATATCGATGTGTTCATTCATTCGTCTCTACATTGTTTAGTCCTATCTAATAGCTTGAATATATTTTGTTATGTTCATATACCTTCATTTCGTTTCCGAAATGCTATTGTATATTCAGTCACACCCTTAAAAACCTCATTTCTGAGTTTCTATTTTTCGTTCTTGGGTTTTGGTTAAGGCCAAGTGTTCCGATCCTTATAGGCATAATCCATACCCCTCTTCTGTTCCTAATTTGTATTACAAGTTTCCTATCGCTATCTAAGACACTTAAGTGTTCTTATTAAATCTGGTTTCGCATCCAGAGAGAGCAGAATATATCATTGAAGATGGATATGAGGAAGATGGCAATATGGAAAATGAGGAGGAGGAGGGGAAGATGGGAAAATATAAGTTGAAGAAGACGAAACAAGAGGAAAAAGAAATAGGAGAAGGATTAAAAAAGAGGAAGTATAAGTGAAATATTAAGAGGATAAATTGGAGAAGCAAGTGTATGAAGAGAGGGAAGTAGAGAAAAAAATACTTAACATTAAAAATACTGGAAACTTCAGCGCAGTTGTTTATAACTCAACAGAGAATTCAGAACCAGTAAGGTTCCAGTTTTTATTTTTTTATTTAATTTGGTTAAATTTAACGTTACATAACGATGAATAGTTGATGCCATTGTATTGAATTTAATTATTCATAACACGAGAACCAACTATGAATATTTTTAATTGAAATGTTTTATCAACGCTAGCACAACACAAAGATGTTGGAAGTTTTAGAATGTTATGGCTGAAAGCATGTTGAAGCTGTATTACTGCGAAGAGAATTCATAATATGGTAAAGAAGAAGAGAAGCGAGAGGAAGTGTCATAAAACAAAAAGAATGAATAAGGAGAATGCCAGACATTACTGCGGAACATCAAATTATGGAAAAGACTTGGCATGCCGACCTACATAGCACCTGTCTGATATCAGCTAGAATTTAATAATCCAAGGAAGCGTTTTGCATCAAATTCAGAGAAATAACTTCCTTCATCCACCATCAAGTTTCAAATCTGGAGCAATGAACTCCATATTTGCAATATGTCTTTTATAGACTATGCGGCTTCCAATCGATTTATAAACTCATTCATTGAATAACTATAAAAGTCAGTCTGCAGGAATTGCATAAACTAAGGGGATTCCAGCAATTCAGATTTATGGTCTGATTTTGCTGCTTTACTGAATATGTACGGTATTTAGTTTAGTATTAAATAAATAACTAACTCACTGGCACTATCGAACCCGTAGTCCATTGCCGCGCGGACATAAGCTCTCCATGCATCCCTATCCTGAGATCATGTTTGCAGATCATTCCCTGTATAATCTACTTCCCTCAAATCAAAGTTAATGTTAAAGGCTCAAACACAGGGATATGTTCCTAGGAACATGGAATGTTAGTTTAGTATTAAGTTTTTCATATTCAGTTTGATGCGTGAAAATGAATATGGTAGTCACTAAATAGATTTTTAAAGTTAATAATGCAAATGATACAAATCAACTTGAAATTCATGATTTATGACAATCATTTTACACTCCGTAAGATTTTCAGGCTCGTCAAAAATCCTTAAGCCTGAATGAAAAGACCTCTAAGCAAAATTTACCGAATTTTCCCGTCCTAGTACTACCTTGGTTTCCTAGATGTCAGTATGAGGCGGAACGCTGACCACGGACCACTCAAAATGTATACGAAAACAAGTGTAACTAAATTAGTATGGTTGAAATTCTTCCCTGTAGGGGGAGAGCGCCTAAATCTCTGTAAAGGGAAAATATAGGCTTACAATACAATACAAAACTCTATAACTCTATAACTTAAGAGAGAAAATGTTAATTTTGCAATCAGTATAACATAATGTTAAAAATAACACATGGCGATGAAACAGAATTTATGTTAAATTATGTGTTTAACAATTTAAGAGTTGTTTAACATGGAATATCGTTGATGAATTCAGGCCCAAGTAAGTTAAATTCTGCAGAATTTTGGGAGGCGTTCAGTTGGAATTTTCAGAAGAGGAAATATAAAAAACAACACAATTAAATAAAATGTGAGTATTCAAAATTAAATTACACATTTCATAAAAAAACATTTAAAAAAAGTGTATGATTATATAAAAAGAATGACAGAAGGCTGATAATCCAAGAAAAAATATTGGAGTGAGAACCATTTTGTAGAAGACAAAAGAGGATGGCCAAAAGCAATGCCAATCGATGGTGTTTTAAGCAGAGAGGAAGAAGATTGGGCGATGAAAATTGGAATTGCAGAGAAATGTGGAATATGAGAGTAGATTAATTAAACGCAAGAATATGTTCTGAAACAGTGTAAAATCTTTAAGTAAATAAAAAATATTTATTTCTTCATTGCTAAAGCGCCCGAAACTAAATGTTTGTAATGGAATTAGGAAAAGTTTATAGCGTCATATTACGCCTGGCACTGTGTACTATTGTCAATAACAAGCGATACTGTTCTAACTGCTATTTGTATTAATGTGGCCGATAATAAAATGTTTTATTAATTACAAAGAAAGCAACAGAGCACAGGCACAAAATAATTGAAATATATTTTTTTAGTTCTTTATTCAGACTGGGCGAGCAAACAGCTCTGAGCACCGCCACCTGAAAGATCTAGCCTATTCATCTTTACCAGTATATTATCGATTAATGGAATGAAGTCTATTCTACAGTGTTATGTGAGTTGTAGATCGTCTTCCATGTCCGACATACCAGGTTCTTCTCTTATGATCCATACCGCCATTTTTGGGTTGAGCCTTGGTTACGAGGAGGGACAATCCTCCCGTAGGCCCCTTCTGCCTTTTTTACTGCTCAGGCTAGGAGTCATGAGGTAAAAACTTAAAATGTGTAACTTTTGGCAGGTGCCCGCCCTCAACTGTGTTAAAATATATTTAAAATATTACCTATTGAGGCCTTTCGGAAGTTAACTTCCATCATCAGCGGGATGAGTATCTGCTACTAGTTGTTGTTCAAGACGTTGTAGATTCGAGGTGTCATTAGTAGCAACTGACTTTTTTAAATTTTATTAGTATTGGAGTCATGAGCCAGCACCCTGGTGGGGATCCCAGTAGATCACCGTAATCATATATTTTCAACATCCGTGGGTGTTAACCAAACTATTTTACCTATCATGAATTTAGGTCAAGAGTGATATGAATGAATGAGAAATGAAATAACATGAAGGGGAAGGGAGGGAGAACGGAGAGTGTTGGTGGATAAAATTCTGGAAACGGGAGAACCCCGAGAGGAACTAGAAAGTTCCTTATATCCCTTCTCTAGAAGCACCAGGATTCGAACCTGTGATCCCAGTCGGGGCAGCCGCGCGTATAACAGAACGGCCATTGTAATAATTAATTTGATCTAATATTCCCCTACGAAATGTAGTATTAAAATTCATTCTACCTACTATTGTCTTGCACTCTTTTAAAAATGTTTCAGATGGTTTGTCAGGGCTACCATAGACGATAAGGCGAATGTCGGATTCAAATTTATATTCATGTTGTCGCGAATGTCCTTGTGTTTGGCTCCCCCTCCAGTGAAAGAGGAAATGTTTTGTATATTTTATGATGTAGAACAACTATAAGTAAACATAGCCATGGTGGTTCCTTTTATTTCCATTCACTACGGTAGAATTCTTCGCTTCCTCCCTCGTTCTAATAACGTAATAACGGTCTGACCAAACCACACAAATTTTCTAAAAACGCCCACACAATTCTCGCTCACGCAGTCACATATAAACTCGTGTGCACGCATTCAAAAACTTCTTGTTTGCATATGTAAGTATTGATCACTAAATTTCTCCTCTAAAAAAGTCAATTTCACAGGAACTGAATCCATTAATCAAATACTTCGGCAAATCTAATTTTTCGTACAGTTTTTATTTATTTATTTTTGTTTACGGAATATATATTTATTTTGTTAATTAAATCGTAGGTTCAAAGTTTATTGGATGAAAATAAATAAAGCGGGCATTAGAACGATTTAAAATTTTTTTAAAGGCGAATCTCCACTCCTTATGTTTGGATGTCGCTTATTTTTGGACAATGCCTTTCTTCGAAATATTAAAATTATAATTCGTACGTCTTGTATCAATCGTCCTCAACTTAAACTTCTGTTTATAAAACATAGTCAAACACTAACAATGTAGGCCTTTCAGAAGACAGTTTTCCCATCATCAGCATCTACAATGGTACTGAAAGTTTTAGAAGACTTCATACAGCAGGTTCTGGTCATTGGGTGTGTTCTCGTTCAGTACGTTTGTGTTCTTTACTTCTATTAAGATTTCAATATGTTCTAGAATGTTGAGTTTGTAGTTAATATTTCGCGTGTACATGATTGACATTGTACCGTGTGTACATAAAAGAATATAGTAGTTTTAAGTAATAATGTTATCACTCAGATGAGGCGTAGGAAGTTGTGTGTAGACTGAAATGAAACAGGAAAGAAGATAGTTTTAGTTGTGTGAGTGAGCGGACAGTTTTCTTTTGTTTTGTTTCTGTGGCACCAATAGTAACAAACTCTTCAACAAAAAGCGTTTTGTGTTTTGCAGTTTGAGACTTGTAGATCAGTTATGACAGTTCAACGTGCGTTTCGTGGGCAGTTTAATTGTGATCTCCCCAATTCCAACAACCCCGTCGATGGCATAAATCAGTTCGGAACGATCAATTATCTGTGTAAAGGCAAAAGTATAAGGTGACCAAGAGTGTCTGAGGAGAATGTTCAGAGCATCCGGGACTCTTTCTCACGGAGTCCTAAGAAGTCAGTCAGGAAGGCCAGTCGTGAACTTGGAATGCCAGTAATGACAGTGTGGAAGGTCTTAAGAAAACGCTTACATATGCGTCCCTACCGTTTACAATTGTTACAGGCTCTAAAGCCTACTGATTACGCTGTGCGCTCCAACTTTGCGAATGAAATGTTGCAGCATCAGGAAAATGATGACTTTCTTGTTGGTTTGTGTTCAGTGATGAATCAAAATTTAATCTAAATGGAAAAGGTTAACGCACACAATGTCAGAATCTGGGGATATCCCCGTCAAATCGTATACAATCAGAAAGAGACACCCCAAATTTTAATGTGTTTCGTGTTCTTGCCCAACGAAAGGTTTATGGACCGTTCATTTTCGTTGAAGCTAACATAATTGGAATAACGTACCTGGAAATGCTCCAAGAATGGCTCTTTCCTCAACTGCAGGATGAACCAAACTTAATTTGGCAACAAGATGGTGCCCCTCCACATTGGTATAACCTTATAAGAGATTGGTTGAATGATGTTGTCACTGACCGCTTGATATGATTCAGATGACAGGGCTTATCTCCAGTGGCCTACTAGATCACCGGATATCACCATGCAATTTTCTCCTTTGTGGTTTTGTAAAGGACAGAGTCTACGTGCCTCCATTACCTGCCAACCTGCCCGAGTTGAGATACAGGATTAGAGAAGCATTTGCTGCCATCAATCCAGATATGCTTCTTAATATATGCGAAGAATTAGCCTACAGGTTGGATGTGTGTCGTGTAACAAGCGGGGCTCACGTTGAACATCAATGAATTTATAATGCAAACTGGAGATATCACTCCTTCATTTAACATGAGTTTTGTTTTTGTCATAGTTTCTTACGCCGTAGCGTAATGGTTAAGGCACTGCGCTACCGGAAGGTTGAGGGTTCGAGTCCCGGTGGGGTCAGGATTTTTAAACTGACCGAAACCTTCTAGTGGCACCATGGTCCTGGGGTCGACTCAGCCTCTAACGGAAATGAGTACCGGATGCTTGTTTTAGGGTAAAGGCGGCCGTCACGCAGGGCTGACAGCCCGGCCGACATCAAGTGCCGATTGTCTAGAAAAAGTAGGAGCCTTAACCTCCTACTACCCGAAGGGCCTCCTGAAGCCTGTAGTGGGATCACTTTATTCACACTTTATTTTAGTTAAAGTATAATTCAACACCTTTAAAATCGCTGTATTCTTGTATGTACACCCTGTATTATCCATTGGGTTGAAAATCGACATACCCAGACCTGTTAAAAAATGTATCAATGACACATTGTGACATATTTTAACAGGTGTTGGAGTGCTTAATTGACGCATCGAAAAAAAAAATAGATAGTGTCATTGAAGAAAACAAAGTTAGTACAATATTCGTATATTGTTTTATAAATAACGTTACAAAGTTCGATAACCAAACAGTATTATTTCCCCTTCCTAGTTGGACAACGTTTGTATAAACTATTTTTTTTTATTTTGCACTTATGTACAAGGCTATTTTGGGTGGAACACAACGTATGTATTTACGACATGAAAAGAAAAATAAACGCCTGAATCGGGATTTGAACCCAGGACTTCTAACTTGGTACGTTCGTGCGCTAGGAGGTACTCTAACCAGGCATCCTAGCACAAACATTTATTTTTATTTTATATATGTTCTCTATCGTGGGGGGTAGCGGAAACTCTGTCTCACTGCCTCCCCGTGGCTACTATAACAAGTAAACAAATTAAAGATAATTTTTACTTTATAGCAGTGACGGTTCTTTATTTATACATTATAATCAAATTTTCACATTTAGCAATGAAGGCCTAATATATATGTATATACATATATAGTCATTTTCTGTGTCTGGTAAGTAGGATCGATGAAGATTTGTATATTTTTTTATTTATCATAAGATCAACGTCAATGGCTACATTTATTCGGAATTCGCTAATATCCAAAGATTGTACAGATGAAATATTTTACTGGTCTTTAAGCTGTGAAAACCTGTGATAAATTACGAGAGTGGAAAGTTTGATAGTTGAAGTTAAAAATGTTTACAACAGTTTTCCAAGCCCAACCTTACATAAATATAAAAAATTCAGATATCATGCACATATAAATCCAGTAAAACTTTTTTATTTATGACATTTCCAGAGAAGATTAAGGTAGGAAGGTCTCGACGAAATATTTTTTTCTCTCGTTCTGAATCCAATTTTCTTGAAGGAGAGATATCTGTGTTAACAAAACATGTGTCTGACATCACGAGACTGTGAAACGGAGGAAAAAAAGAGAGAGATATACTTTTCATGCCTGGAGATATATTAGGACGATGGCCCAACTGATATACCAATCTACGTTTCAGAATATCTTCACATACAGTCATCAAAATGTCATCAACACGTCATCAATATTGAATACCCCCTGCTTGAATTGAAATGCTATTCCAAACGTATTCTTATGACTTCGTTTTCTACAAGAATTTTTAATAAATGTTATCATAGTTGAAAATTGTAGTTCTATAAATGTGCTTCTTAAGTAAAAACTGATTGGACTCTTAACCGTTCAGCAGAAAAAAAAAATAGAAACTGCAGAAGTGAAGTTCTTACGTTCAGTAGCAGTGATAATTTTGGACAGAAAAAGAAATGAAGATGTTATAAAACATTTAAATATTTTTAATTTAACAAATAGAATTGACAGAATATCAGAAACAGGTGGTATGAAAAATATTAAAATAATGCTTACAGATAGAATCCCCCAGCTGTTACTAAAGTACAAACGATTAGGACATAGAAGTGTTGGAAGCCCATTTACTATAATAGATGGGAAGATTAATTAAATCCCACTTAATGTGAAAACAGGTCAAAAGGCCTAATTTCATGAAATAGAAGAAGAAGTAAAAAAACTACTAAGAGGGATCTTTTGTGAAGAGGGATAAAAATAGCTCATAATCAAAAAAATATATTCTACATATGATTCCAATTACCTGACATAATTAAAATTTGTTGTGACAATTAAATACATTACTAAAAATATGTCTTTTTAGCTATACCTCTAAGGACTCCTCCAAGGATGTTGCTTATCACCAGCACTTTTTAAAATTTATTTGGGTGTAAGTTTAAGACTGATCTAGGAAATGTCAGGTCAAGGGAATTCATATTGAAAATTATTACTTACATAACCTATTATTTGCAGATTACCAAGTCATTATAAAGAAGATATAGATGATGCATCATACATGATTGGAAAATTAATCGAGAAATATGAAAAATGGGGATTACAAATTAATATAAATAAAACGTAATTTCTAACAATCAATATTGGTGAACAATATGTTGCAGTGTGCATTTAGAAGAAACAGGTCTACAGCAGATCAGATTTTTAGTATAAGACAGATTTTAGAAAAGAAATGGGAATATAATGGTACTGTACATCAACTATATGTAGACTTAAAAAAAGAGGGAGAAGTTATATAGTACCCTGCTGGAGTTCGGAATTCCTAAATAGTTAGTTAGACTTATACGAATGTGTCTAAATGGCTCAAAGAGTAGGGTGTGTGTAGGCAAACAGTTTTCAGACACTTTTGAAATCCAGAATGGGTTGAAGCAAGGAGATGCACTATCTCCTCTACTATTTAATTTTGTACTAGAGCATGCCATTAACTATTTAGAGAATGAGGAAGGGTTACAACTGAATGGTATTAATAAGCTGTTAGTTTATGCTGATGATGTAGTACTACTGGCCGATAGCGAGGAGATACTAAAGGCCAACACGCACACCCTATTGAGTAACACTAAGAAATTGGGACTGGAAGTAAATATCAGTAAAACTAAATATATGGTCACAAGTAGAAATTCAGTATATAATGGAAATGGACAGCTAATGACAAATGAGGGAAATTTTGAGGAAGTGGCTGAATTCAAATACCTAGGAACAATAATCACAAACAGGAATGAGACGCACAAAGAAATTAAACATAGGCTCAATTCTGGAAATGCATGCTATTATGCAATGCAGAGACTTTTGATGTCCCAACTCCTTTCAAAAAACGTTAAGCTGAAAATATATAAAATTATTATTCTACCAGTTATATTATATGGGTGCGAAACATTGGACTCTTACTTTAAGAGAGGAAAGGAGAATACGAGTATTTGAGAATAAAATTCTTAGGAAAATTTTTGGACCAAAGAGAGATGAACAGACAGGTGAATGGAGAAGACTTCATAACAATGAACTACATGGTCTTTATAGGAAGCCAGATATAATAAGAACAGTTAAGTCTCATAGACTGCGATGGGCAGGACATGTTGCACGTATGGGGAATGGGAGACTTGCATGGAAGCTTCTTGTAGGAAAGCCAGAGGGAAAACGCCCAGTTGGTAGACCAAGAATGAGGTGGGAGAACAACATTAACTATGATTTGAGGGAAGTAGATTATACAGGGAATGATTGGAAACCATTAGCTCAGGATAGGGACATATGGAGAGCTTATGTCCGCGCGGCCATGAACCTACGGGTTCGATAGTGCCAGTAAGTAATATGTTGCAGGAATGAATGGTAGTAATCGTCTTCTTCTTCACTTCCTGGTTTAGGCTAAAGTTGCCTGTTCCGTCCTCACTGATAGATCTAAGACCATCTCTTCCGAGGACGTCCGACATCTCTTCTTCCTCTTGGAAAATAATGGCAGATTTTATTTGGTAATCTACTTTCTTCCATTCTTTCTACATGTTCTTTCCACTGTATCTTGTTGTTAAATATATTTTCTTTTATGGAGTAGATCTGCAGTTCTTCACGGATATCCTCCTTTCTTATCTGGTCCATTCTAGTGCAGCCTTTTACTGTTCTTAAAAATTTCATCTCAGCTGGTTGGATTTTACTTTCTTGTTTGGTAGTTGTAATCCCAAGATTCACTCCCATACAAAAGGACAGGGACAGCCGTTGTTTTATAAAATTTTAATTATGTTTGTTTATGGGCTTTATTATTCAATGTTCTATTTATTGTACCACAAATAGCTTGAAACTGATGTGTATTGTGTTCAATATCTTTATCATACCCATAACTGATGTCACATCCTAAATATTTAAAGTGGGATACTTGTTCAATAATATCGTCTCTAATTACTATTTTTGCACGCAGAGTATTTCTTCCACAAATGCCATTACTTTTGTTTTACTTATTTGAAATTTTAAAATTATAATCGCTACATATTGCATTTAGTTTGTAAGCAGCCAATTGTAACATATATTCATCATGGTGTAGCAAGACTAAATCATCAGCGAAAATTAAGTTATTAATACTTGAGTTATTGTTCAATCTAAGGCCTTTGTCCATTATAATTTTCCATGTAATCATATCAAGAAATTTAGATTCATCACAATTATAAATAGAAAAAAGAATAGCAGATGGACGAAGAATAATTGACATACTGAACTCAGTATTATGGAGTAAAAACATAATTTGCAGATAAAATAAATATATTTATAAGGTCATTATAGAAACTATTGTTATATGGAAAGAGACAATTGAAAGGTGTCAAGCTAACAAGTTATTAGCAACAGAGACTGGAGAAGATCATCGCGGAAGTCCAGATTATATAAAAAAAATTAGAAATGTTAAAATTTAAAAAAAATATGAAAGTTGAAAGAAACTTATTACAGACGATTGAAGAGAGACGATTAAAATGATATGGATATCTGAAGAGGATGATATGTAATAGACTACCTAAGAAGATCCGTAAGACGTTCTTGACAAATAGATAGTAAAAGTAGAAAGGGAAGACCTAAATTTGGTTGGATGGACGGTATGAAAAGTATGAATGAAATGGGACTTACAGATGAGGATGTTCTGGACCGCTACAACTGGAGAAGATGAATTACTTGAGGGTGACGAAAAACCACTGTACAGTGAATAATTTTCGTAATAAAAAATGGTCACATGTAGAAATACATTACAAGTGGAAATGGACAATTAATAACAATTGAGGGAAGTTTTGAAAATGGCTGAATTCAAATACCTAGGAAAAATTAACTCACGCTACTATTAATAAATTCTATCAAAAAACATTAAATGAAAAATAGGTCTGTGTAAAAGGGTTATTCTAGTTATATGGATTCAAAACTAGGTCTCTTACCAGAAAGAGAGGACTAAATTATTTGGGTATCAAGTTCTTAGGAAAATATTTGAAACGAAGAGAGACGAACACGGACGAAGGAATGTATAAGACTACCCAATTGTGAAAAATTTGGATAGCTACGTTAAGTAACGGTTCCAGATTAAAAAAAAACAACTTTGGCGTCTGAGCGATCTGACATACATACATGTCAGTCCCATGTTGGCTGGATTATCGTTTATATCTGGGCATTAGGATTTGAGGCTAATAACCTACTGGAAGAGCAAATGGTTTCCAGGCTTGTCGAGCCATGAAGAGAGTAAATAAATTGTGCTTTAAAAACCATTTTGTTTTGGGGAAAAAAAGTTCGTTAGTTAAATTCAATTTTTTCTTATAATAAGTAATGCCAATTTTTAATTTTCTTTTTCCAAACGCTCAGGTTGTTATTTCAACATTTCTGGTGTTCTCTCCTCGCAATGGGGTAATTGTAACCCACTTCTGAGGTTGGCCTGGAAGGCCGAGTTACGGCTGCCCCGATGATATGATGGGCGATGATGATGCCCGGAGAGTTCTTAATCCTAAACTTGATCTAAGGCGAATGTGAATGATGATTATTTTGATGGTCATATGATGATCGGGGACCGTTTGGGAATTGAACTTTCCTGATATTTGTCTTATAAGTCAGGAAAAACCCCGAAAGAATTTATCCAGGAAATTTGTCCCGGCCGCGGATCGAACCCGGACTCGCTATCTCGAGACCATAGTTGTAATGTATGTCTGGTAGAATTTTGAAGCTGTGATTCACTGGGAGTTTGTATCAAACAGGCGTGTAGTCGATTCAGATCTTTAATGTGAACAACTGGAACGAGTTCATGATATTTTGAAACGAACCAAAATAGATTTCTCTTGTAATACAATGCCGAGATCCTACTGCAAAAACAACCATAACAGAAATTTATAAATTGGTAGGAATCTAACTAGCATATGCTTCAAAAACAACCATAACAGAGATTTATAAATTGGTAGGAATCAAACTAGCATATGCTGAAAAAACAACCATAACATAAATTTATAAATTGGAAAGAATCAAACTAGCATATACTGCAAAAACAACCATAACAGAAATGTATAAATTGGTAGGTATCACACCCAGCATATAGTTCTGATCTTGATATATTTGTGTCGATCCATGGCCCATTTCTTACATGACATTTCTAAAACATTGAAAATAATAAAGCTTTGGAAGTGGGCCTCAACGGATTTTCGGATTAAAAATCAGAGACTGGTATCGTTGCGGAATAATGAACCTCCCTGAAAGATGACTTAAGATTATAGAATATAATGGTGTCTGCTTTGAAGAGTAGTTTAATTTCTTGTCAGAAAAAAATTCCAAATAATTTAAAAAAAAACTACATTACTTATGGTACACTATCTTTATTTCTGAGAGGTATTAGGAAACTGCTAGCATAATAATTACGTGAAATAGCACTCACATAAAAACAAGAATATTAAAACAAGCTTTTCATTATACCTGAACGTTTTAATAAGTTAATTATCGGCTTTGCTTCTAGAATTCTGCTTCAAACTAGAATATTTAATTAGGAAAGTTTGGAGTATGCTCATTTTAGATGGACTTACACAATGTAGAATTTAGCTCTAATTTTCTGTATAAGCTCATATGATGGAAAGCTATTGAACCGGTATAATATTTTACATAATATGTAATCCTTGTATCATTTTATTTCTTTGTCCCATTTATTTCTTCCCCCCTATCTATCTATCTATTTCTCTCTCTCTCTCTCTCTCTCTCTCTCTCTCTCTCTCCTCTTTTTTACTGAAAATGTATTGATTACGGAAAATGTGTATACCTACAATAAAGCAATAACATTCTTATTTTTTAGAACAAAGTTCTTAGATTTTTTATTGAAAAGAGAGAGGAATAGATACAGCAGACACAAAAAAAGAAATAGTGAGCTACGTGACCTTTATGGAAAGCTAGATGTAATAAGAAGAGTTACGTCTCTTAGACAGCGATAGACAGGACATGTAGTACGAATGGAGGAGTGACATGAATACTCTTGGTAGGAAAACCAGAGGGAAAGACCCAGTAGTAGGCAAATAATGTGGTGGGAGAATAACATTGACCATGATTCGTGGGAAGTGGATTATTCAGTGGATGACTGGTAAACATTATCTCGGAATAAGTATGTATAGAGGGAATGACGCCAAACCGAATTCCAAGAGTGATATTCAACTACAGATTCATAGAACGGTGATGAGATGTGGGAGCACCAAAACGATGGTGATGTGATCAGTTGGAGACTTTAGGTAACTACTAGGACGGAGTATCCTACACGACTTAACCCGAAATGATTACGATGTTGATAGTTATGTTGTTAAATATGCTAGTTTTATTCCACATGTTCTTCAGGGTTGTTGGCTGAATGTTTTCATATGGGAAGACAATTACAATAACTCTCTTAGGTCACGCACTTCACTTTTTAAAAATATAAATATCCTCAACTCGTGTCAAACTCTGGCTGGGGTCGAGGGGATGAGATGAGATGAGTCCCCTTATATAGAGGTCTGTGAATGACAAGGATGCCGGCCTAGCACGCCTGACGCACTATCACGGAGGCAGATAAACGAAATGGATGAGATGAGTATGGAGAAATGGTGGAATGAAATTGTGGCAGTGGAAAACGGGAGAAAACTTTGAAAAAAGCCTGCCCAAGCTGCGTTTAGTCCACCATGAAACCCACATGGAGTGATCAGGACTCGATCTCAGGACCCCAGTGTCTAACCGCTTGCGTCACAGAGCCACCGCATTTCATTTTTTAATTTCTTATAATAAAATTTTATAGTTTTTGTAGAAAAAATAAAGACGAAATTAATTATTGTATGTGGATTTATTAAAGAGAATCTGGGGACTTATTGGAGATAAATGTAGCCCTATTTGGCCTATTAGGCATATGTACTGTTATGTGTTCTGAAAGATTACACAAAATGGGAATTGATCATGAAATATGGATTAACAAGTAATCATGAAATATGAATTAACAAGATTTCCTACATCCCTATATCCGATTCTGTATGTCTATTCCTATATATCCCACATGTGGTAATCGTACTCAATTGCGGGAGTCAGTTAACCAAGCTAATTTAGTTACGCTTATTTCCCAACGGATGTCAGCGAGTGGTTATCTCATCACCTCAAACAGACGCCTAGTAGGTAACTAAGATATTATTTGGATCGGAAAGGCCGATTAAATTTTGCTCTTAGGTTCATATACGAACCAAAAAATATTCAGATTCAAAGTTCCCTTTTGTGATAGATTCCATATCTATTAATTTTTTTTCTTCACACGCAACAATTGAAATCTACAACAATTAATCATCTGATAAGAATTTTGAATGTAATGCGAAAGCACAGCCCAATAGAAAACCATTTGCTGTTCTGTATTTTCTTATGATGTATTTTAGGAGGCAGTGAACAGATAAATGGAATAAACGCTGTCAATGAAGAATTTTTGGATTCAGATTCGTATGTAGCAGCTTTAGGAAAAAAAACCCTGAACAATGAGTTATTAATATCCGCCGCGGTGGTCAAGTGGTTATGTTCTTTGCTTCTAGATCTGAAGTTCGCAGGTTTTAACACGGCCGGGGTCGATGGATTTATTGGGTGGAAAAACTCTAAAGTGTGAAGATTTTCAGACTCGTAAAAGAACTGCAAGCCTGAATTAAAATGTCTGTGCAAGATTTACTCGACTATATACAACCAAGTAACACTTTACGTGTCTACTATAGTCTCCTTGAGGCGATGTGCTAATCACATATCACTCGTCGACATTTGTAGATAAATAAGCGTAACTAAATTAGCTTGATTAAGAAACTCCCGCTATGGAGCACCCGTATCCCCACGCAGGACGTAGGGATATACACAAGAAAGCGAGCGAGACATGGAGAGAGGCAAGTTGTTATCGCTGTGAATCCCCGGTGCACGCGGTTCTACGCATTGAACTGTATTAATAACTCACAAACCTTGTGCTCTTTTCTTCCAAAGTCGTGTTATGAATTAGTGTGTTGCGATTTCGAAATTCGTTTCTTTTTCATTACATGTTTGTTGGAGGATTCATATCTCCTCATTTTGTGCTTCTCTTTCTTTTGATTTATCAAGATCTTAAATTTTGTATTTTATTTCTCTTAGTTCTTTTAGAGAAAGTTTTATTTGTCGTGTTTGGCTGCGCCAATGTTCTGATTTGTTGTCCCTAGGTCAGGAGCATTGCTTTCGCGCTTTGAAAACTTGCATATCACTGCGCCGTTAGCTGTGCCATGAGATGCCAGCCATTTTTAAGTTTTGTGTTGCCAGTCGAATTTAAGAAATATTGCAATGTAAAATTAAATTAAATCAGTGATTTATGTGAAGTGAAACGTGTTAAAGTGAATATAATTTCATTAAAGTGATTAATAGAAATAAGAGTAACTATATCTAAAGTAAATATTTAAATAATACATCCTATGTATTTTACAGTCTACTACCTTTTTTCGTGGCCTTTGTAAGGAATTCATGAACGTGAATTCTGCCACAAACCATTTGTAAAGATTGTGCTTTATTCGTCCAGAAACGCGAGTAATATTTTCAGGACACACAGCACTAAGATGCATGCTATAGAAATGTAATGACTCTAGTATTATGTCACGCATTTCTTACGCTCGCCGTCCCATCAGCTCTTAGCCGTACGAGTTATTAATATCGATTCTCAGAAAACACTGTTTGAGTTTTACCGGTTAATTTTTTTGCATCATATTTGCGAAGATATGCCCGTAAAACTTTACAACTGTTATGAAACAACTCAAATTAATCAATTATATTGCACCCGGCTATGAATGTTGCAGTGATTGTTTTCAACTTGCAACCATCTTCACGAAATTGATAGTTTCGTTCTGTGACGCGTCGTAATAAATACGTTTTGAATTTCGCCGACGAAGACGTTTTGATGATCTGCGCTGCTTTTCGACTCACAAATCTATTTCTACCAATGCAGATCATCAAAATGTCTAGGGTCTCATTCCGGATATCTTTACGAGAGTCTACTTCCCTTTCGGGAAAGATCGGTGGCCAGAAATTTCCATTTTTGGAAGTATCTCGTCCGAGGGCCTAGAAGGTTCCATCTCCGCCGTATGTAACTACCGGTCATGAGCGGAGAGTCAATCGTGTTTTTGACAGCGATAAGTGAGCTGAGAGAGAGAACAAATTCTAGTGAGTGGACTCGTTCGATTGTAAAATAATTGTGACTAGATAAACTTTAAATCATGACTAATTAGTGAAAATTGTGAGTGAACTGTTGCTGGAAGTTTGCGGAATCAAATAAAGTTATTGTGAAGCATTGCACGATCACCTGTGTTGATTATTTACGACAAACGATCAATCAGTGAAGGTGATCTGCAGCCATCTGCGACATTACTATTTCGAGGAAGATCTTGAATTTACCTAACAACTCTGTTTTAACATAGCGTTGAATTCACTCTGATCTGGTAACAAGTTACAACGGTAGGGAGGTTTAACAATAAAACCACTGTGCGAAACCGAGTTTTGGTATTTCTATTGTGGTATTCTCGATCAATAGGTAATTTAATAAGTTGAATATATTGACATCCATGAAACCTATACGTTAAATAAACTCTCACATTCTCGTTAAATCGTGCTGCGACAAACATCCGCCACATGTGTATGTAATTGGGAGATTACACCTTGTTTTGTCCCTATGAGAATACAAAAAAACACAAACATACATATGGATGGAAATGCGAAAACTGAGTCTGGTGAACACAATAACGAACTCTCTCATTCCAAAATACCGAACCCCACCTCTGTCACCATTTTAACTCACTTGGCGAGGCTCTTCTTGTAAATCACACAAACAGTTTCACTCTGAACAACAGATGCTTCCTATAGAATTTCATGAAAAAAAAACGGTAACTTCCATTCTGAACTCCCAGGTTTCAATTCATCCTGATTTAGGTTTAGAGTCCGAAAAGCTATATAGCAGGTCTGATTGTACGTTTATTTTAAAAAATGGTATCCAAAATAAATATATATTAATAAGATATAGGCCTTAAAATTAAATAAATTTTATAATATGTGCGGAACACTATTGAGTAACACTAAGAAATTAGGACGGGTAGTAAATATATCAATAAAACTAAATATATGGTCACACAGAAATATAGTATTTAATGGAAAATGGACAGCTAATGACAAATGAGGGAAATTTTGAGGAAGTGGCTGAATTCAAATATGTATGAACAATAATCACAAATTGGAATGAGATTCACAAAGAAATTAACAGGCTCAATTTTGGAAATGCGTGTTATTATGCATTACAGAGACTCTTGACGTCCCAACTCCTTTCAAAAAATGTTAAAGTAAAAATAGCCTATATAAAACTATTATTCTACCAGTTATATGGATGCGAAACATGTGCTCTTATTTTAACGGAGCAAAAGGAGATTACGATTATTTGAGAATAAAGTTCTTAGGAAAATTTTTGGACCAAAGAGAGATGAACAGACAGGTGAATGGAGAAGACTACATAACAGTGAACTATATGGTCTCTATAGGAAGCCAGATATAATAAGAACAGTTAAGTCTCGTATACTGCGATGGATGGAGCATGTGGAATGAAAGAGGTGCATAGAAGCTTCTTGAAGGAAAACCAGAGGGAAAACGCCCAGTTGGTAGACCAAGAATGAGGTGAGAGAACAACATTAACAATGATTTGAGGGAAGTAGGCTATACAGGGGATGATTGGAAAACATTAGCCCAGGATATGGATTAATGTAGAGCTTATGTCCGAACGGCCATGAACCCACGAGTTCTACAGTGCCAGTGAGTTAGTCAGTTGGTTAATATGTGCGAAATAATAAGAACTCTAATAAAAACTTTGAAAACCATACAATTAAAATTTATATAACAGTGGCAGTACCTATGTTAATGTATGCTTGTGAAAACTTGGCACTTGATATATTAGGTAAAAGGAAAATATAAGTACCTGAAATTGAATTCTTACGTTCAGCAGCAGGGTATAACTTACATACATTGTTAGACAAGAAATATAGTAAAGAAATAAGAAACAAATTAAACATCTACAGTGTGATGAAAAGTTCAAAATTCAAGATCTAATTGGTTTCAACATGTACAAAGAATGACACCCAGTGGATTCTCACAAATTTTGCTTCACTACTAACCCAAAGGAAGAAGAAATATTGGCCGCCCCTAAGTAGATGGAGGGATACAGTCTCTTGATGTGAAAACAGCTCTATGGCCTAATTCCATGATGTAGAAGAAGATATAGTCCTATATATACCTCATTTGCATGAATATTGTGCGGTGAAAAATATTTGAATAGTAAATAAAGTAGTTAGTAAAATCTACATGTTAGGCCTATATCTAACATATAAAAATTAATGTTTGTTTGTACTTTATGCGCGGCCATACCGTTGATCAGATTGTTATGTTTTTTTTTTGCAAAATGTTCAAGAGATTCCTGGGATGAACATATGCTATAAAAGAGTTGTGATACTCAACTCCTACACCCTTAAAAATTACCTTTTATAGTGAAAAACGTCCTTTTTAAGGTTAAATGGTTTACGCTACCTAAACAAATACACAAAATTAATGTACACAGAATTTAATATCTGAAAAAACTCTACAAAAAAGTCCGTGACAACATATGTTTATATTTTATGAATAACTCAAAATAACCATTTTTGTCTTTCATTGATGCCAAGAAGATCGGAATACGTAGATTGCCGGGCAACCATAACAGCGCACAGCGGGTATTCTTTTACGGATAACTCAAAATAACGAATTTTGTCTTTCAGCTTATTTATGCCAAGTACATTGGGATAAGTAGATTCCCGGGAAAAGCCGAGTAAACTGAACGGGGTATCTAAAAATAATTACGATATGACTTTACTTATAGTGATTGCTTGAATATTAAATTTTGGAAGATGATATTCAATTTACTATTTGGATTGTATGAAAGTTAGTTTGGATATAGAATTAATTAATTTATTGATTGTTTTAGCTACAATATCGAAGAGAGCAAATTTATAATTAGTTTCCTTTTACTTATTCAAATAAACATAAAAACAAAATTTTCGTCTTTCAGCTAATTTATGCCAAGAAGATTGGGATAAGTAGATTCTTGGGCAACGCCGGATAATCAGCATGGGGCATCTAAAAATAATAACGATATAAATTTACAATGATTTTTCCTTTCACTTATTCAACTAAACGCAAAAACACATTATTTATTTAGGCGTAGCAGCGCACGCCGCGTATTAGCTAGTGTACAGTATATATAAAAATGAGTGTGAGTCTGTGTATCTGCCCTTTATGGAATCAAAAAAAACTACTTGCCCCATTTGAATGGGTTTTTTTACAATCATTTAGAGAATTTTTTCTGGGGCAACTAAGGTATATAACATATAACTGTACTTAATGTAGGGCCGGAGCTAAAAAAGGGGGGGGATCGGTGCACTAAAAAAGTCGTTTTTTCACCCTAAATCGCTTACGCTGCCTAAACCATAACTAATATACTAAATTAATGTGTATAGAATTTATCATAAGTAATGCCACGAGTGATTACCAATTTATCTAGAGAATTTGGAAATCAAGAGTGGCATTTGTTAGGACTATTTAACGAATAAAATTAAGCTGTTTACTCACAAATCATTATTTAACTATAGTTATTTTAAAATATTTATATATTTAATGTAAAAGGCGATGTTTGAAAACAAATGAGAAACGATAGGTACGCTTCATCTGCTTCTTTCGTTTATCACTGCAACCAGATCATACTATTTATTGCCAAAGGAACGCAATATTGTAAGAATGCTCTCTAGTGGAGAAAAAATGAAACACATCAAACTGTATATTAATTCATTTCTGATGTCCTATGATGTAAATATGACAATTATATTTTTCTGGATTATTACCTGGGAAAAAATACATTTAAGAAAGTGCAAACAGTGGTTTCTTTTTTTTTTTTTGGTGGTATAATCAATTGCTACAAATAGTTTTATATTAACTCCTGCAAGCGCTATGTGTTGACATCCATGCACTATATATACAATCTGGTAGCTGTATTTCTTATAGGCTCAGTCATTGCAAAATAATGGTCAGACCTGTTCAGAATATTAAAAGGAGGAGCTTTCTTTAATATGGTAAATATAACACTGATAAATATTTCGTGAAACACGGCTCTGATTGGTTGTAAAACAGAAATCATTGAAACGTGATTGGTCATTGACTCCCATTTGGGGCATGAGTTAAATAGTCTCAAAAATCTACAAATAAGTCCACAACAGCATGCCATTTTTTACGGATAACTCACAATAACCATTTTTGTTTTTCAGCCCATAGATGCTTAGAAGATTGGGTTAAGAGATTCCCGGGGAACGGCGCATAATCAGCGCGAGGGTATCTAAAATAATTGTGATATAAAATTTATAGATATTTTTCTACATATTTTTTTCAACTGAATATAAAAAGAACACATTTAATTTATTTAGGCGTACCAGCGTACGCCGGGTTTTTAGCTAGTATGTTATAACAGAGGTGTATCCGGTATTTTAACATGGGTCCTCATGTGAGTAATCAGAGGGGAATTATTATTAATAAAATAATTTAGAAGGAATTGAATTAAAATGTTGATTTTGAGATTGTCATTCCATCCTCTAAAAATGTTAAACTAATCGTATATAAAAAAGACAGTTCTTCAATTATACTATATGGATGCAAATTACGGGTTCTTATTAGTAATTAGAACGCGTTTCTCCCGTTTTAACTTGCAACAAATTTCATTTCAACATTTCTCCACACTCGTCTTGTTAATTTCGATTAATTCATCTGATTCTGTAAAGATGCGTCAGACCTGGTCTATCGGTATCCTTTAATTCACAGACCTTCAATATAAAGGGCTTTATCACATCTCATTCCTCGATCCGTCCTGAGTCGGTCACGAATTGCTGAGGAGTATAACATTTTACTTAGGCCTATAATTATTTTTTCTACTAGGCCTACTTTATTTATTATCTTACGTAATTTTTCTTGAAGCTACATAATACTCGTATGTTTCACTGGTTGAGTGGAAAAGGCCCTATGGCTTTAATTATCCCAATTTAAGAAATTTTATTATTATTATCATTATTAAAATGGTTATTAAATATAAACATTTATATTTGAATCATTGAACTTGCAAGGGAACTGTCAACCATTGCATGCCGAAACTAACTTGAAATTTGTCTCAGAGAAGCGTAGTGGTGTACCAAGGCCGTGTTAAAAAACAATCTGCATTTTAAACTACAAGACACAGAAATTGAAGCCATAATCCAGCAATTTCAACCCATTGTACGAAGCATATGGATTTTGTGCATGAATACGAGCGGAGTGAAGTGAGGCCAGACACGGCGCGGACGGCAAATAGTGAGGGTTGTCCATTCTACCAACTCGTGTTTTCTATAACTACCCTGTAGTTTAAATAAGAGATTTGGTCCTGGATTTTAGTGATTTCTAGTTAAACATCTGAGACTATTTAACTCGTGCTCCAAATGGGAGTCAATGACCAATCACATTTCAATGATTTTTTATTTACAACAATCACAGTCGTGTTTCGCCTAAAATTTACCAACTAAAGATTATCATAACAAAGAAAGCACCTCCTTTTTTAACATTCTGAATAGGTCATAGCATTATTTTGCTCTCTAAGAAATACGGCTACCATATTGTATATATAGTGCATGAATGTCAATAGAAAGCGCATGCGATAAATAATATAAAAACATTTGTAACAATTGATTATACCACAAAAAAAAAAGAAAACACTGTTTGCACTTTTTTAAACGAATTATTTTCCCGGAAATGACGTTGCAGAAAAATATAATTGACATACTCACATCATAGGATATCAAATTAATTAATACCTATAACGTTGGTTATAAATTTCTCCACTAGGGTGCATTCTTACAATATTGCGATCCTTTGGCAACAAATAATATTATGATCTGGTTGCAGTAATGAACAAAGGAAGGAAACGAAGCGTACCAATCGTTACTCATGTGTTTTCAAACATCGCCGTTTAGATTAAATATATAAATAGTTTAAAATAACTATATTTAAATAATTATTTGTGAGTACACAGCTTAATTTTATTCGTTAAATAGTCCTAACAAATGCCACTCTTGATTTCCAAATTCTCTAGATAAATTCACTCCTCACTTCGTGAGTCGTCAAATTATCGATAATTTGGAAATCACTCGTGGCATTACTTATGATAATTTTTTGGACATTGCCTTTGTATATCATTCATTATCTTCTCTGGAAGAAATTTCAAGGTAGGTTTCGGCATACAATGACTGACAGTTCTCTTGTTAGAAATTTCATTATCTTGAGCGTCTACCAGTAAATTGTTTTATTATGCAATAAACAATGAAAGACATATTGTTTGTAAATGTTTTGCCGTTTGATAATTATGTTTGGCATAACGCATGAGACGTAAACGGCAAGTTTCTATATTGGTTCAATAGCACCGTTGATTATCAGCAAACGATCCACATTTATGGCAAATCGTTTTTTTTTTTTTTTTTGACTTTATATACACATTTACAGTAAAACGTAGACGTTCTCTAGCATTCAAGCATCCTGAATTACACATTAGGGATGGCAGGAGACACTGTATTTCGTTTTTGTGTCGTTATTGGATGCTATTTTATTTACAATGGCCGATTTTTTTGTATTGGCAAACCATTACATCCAAATATTATGCTTTACTTTTATTGTTATTTTCAAAACTGAAAAATTCTCCTTTATTTCTTATGTTTTTTTTTCTGTATAATACTCGAATATAATGTCTTCCTTTAATGCATATGATATAAGGAAAATGCAGAAAACTAAACCATTGTAGAAAAATGTTAATGTTTAGAGATGTTGTAGATGGCAATTTTTAATGATGGCATAGTAGAGTATTTCTGAGTCTTTTTAAATCGGAGATCACATTAATGGATATTAAACTCCATGCGACCCACGTGTTAATGTAGTGCACTCTAATGACTGATGAAGTTTGCCTCGGTGGTCTAGTGGTTATGTTCCTTGCCTCTAGACCTAAGGGTCGCGCATTCAAACCCGCTCGGATCAATGGATTTTTAGGAAGGTTAAATTCAAGGGGCAAGACTTCCGGGAGAGACTTTAAGCCGTGGATCCCGAGTCTGAAGATTTTCGGACTCGAAAAAGTACCTCAAACCAAAATTAGTTATTTTATTTGTATTCAGAAAGTTTTATTTAAGGGGGGTAGAATTTGAATTGGAATATATCTTTAAAAATAGCAAGGTTTCTTGCATTTAAGACTGAGCAAAATTTAACCGGCCTTCCCTATCCAAGTAATATATTAGTTGCCTACTTGACGACTAATTGAGGCGATCTGATCACCACGTCACTCACTGACGTCTGAAGGGAAAATCGGATATTTAGGTTCGAAGTAAAATATTTAATTGTTTTAACTAATTTAAAATTGATTAAATTATGAAGTAATCTGGAACTATTTCTTAAGGATATAAAAGTCATAATATTGAATTGGGGGGGAAGAGGATATGCGTTGTTGAAATCAGACGACATTTTAATTCCACCCTCTAAATAAGGATCAACCTTGTATATATGTATGTATTTAGGATGGTTTGATAGTGTTTCAAATTTCATTACAATAAATTAACATTAACCCGTGCCGCACTGGACCTAAATTTATAAATATTAAAAAAAAATACAGCAAGAGAATTGTTTATTTATTTTCTGTTGTCTGAAACAAGATAAATAAATAATAAATAAATAAATAAATAAATAAATGTATAAATGTATTCAAATACAGCAGTTTTAATCAAATTAATTAACATCGTAAATCATTACGATTTTTATCGGTATTTTCTGTTCAGTAACGAGCCTGTTCTACGTAGTTCTATGCGGCACCGTTTTCCTCATCTGAAATTTCAACAAAATTGAATTTAAATTACTTCTTATAACAAAAAAAAAATGCAAAAAATAATACGAAAGTCCAAAATAAGGACCACCCTAATGTATAAGTTTAGTGATTAAATAAATTATAACGTTGAAGCTTTATACGAGTTTCATATTTATTTTAATACAAACCCGTTACAGCTGTTTCGGTACTCTGAATCTTGTTCACATGAATACTATTTTATTTAATCACTAAACATAATTGATTTTCATCACGTAACCACCAAATCAATTGATTACTATTATATATGGATTATTATTATTATTATTATTATTATTATTATTATTATTATTATTATTATTGGATGAATAGAGACAAGTGGAGAAGAAAATAAAACATTAGGCACGGAAAGACGTGTAAAAATTAAAATGTTGTATATAAATAAATAAATTATTATTATTATTATTATTAGGCATGTTATTATTATTATTATTATTGTTGTTATTATTTACTGTGGTCATTTTTGGTATTAGGTACATTGTTGAAGATATGTAAAGATTTGCCATACAACCTCAACTGTTTGATTACTCCGTGAATTCGCAGGAAGCTAATAGCGTCCGTGTTTCCGACATATTTTAAGTTAAAACATTTTTGTAGAACGCTCGAGTAAAAAATCAGTTACAGATGTAGCAGGAAACTTAAAAAGAAATAGAAATTACCGCAAATTATAATTATGAAACGAGAAAAACCAGAGAAATGATAACCTGCAGTGAATGCGAGGGTTAAATGAAGGTCAAACGGAGAGAATATCATTTCTACTCCCCTACTGCGTCCTCTTTTGTGCCTAGATTAATTAGCCTATTACGAGTACAATGCACGAAAGAGAAGATACAAAGTTTTAAGTTAGTGAACTGCTTTCAGCTATGGCAGCATTGCGTTCTCTCGTTTATACTTGCCACAAGTCTGCTTGTCTAAATATAATGTTCACTGTGGCACGTCATCTTTAAGAAAACAGTCTGTATTTTACATTTTAAACCTTGTAAGGAAGTAAAGCAACTGCAGGTGAATTGTGAATACACTCCGTACTCAAACCACCAGATCTACATTTTGTATTATCTAACGAATTCAGAAGGAATGAAGTTATTGAAATTGTGATTTTTTTTTTCACTCGACTTGCTGTCACTAGCGTGGAAATTGCGTGAGCAGCGCGAGTTAATGACTCAATGCTTGCAGTCACTTTTCCCGCTATCGGCCGCAGGTCGAGTGAACCTCATTGTATAAATCTTCACTGTTCTTTATTTATTAAATAAAACTATCAAAGTTTTATTGGTTTCCATAAATATTTATTTTAATCAATATTCGTGACAGCTGTTTCTATACACTATCTTCTTTAGATGTTTGCCACAAATACAAGTAAATTTTCTCATTTATATAAACAAGAGTAACTAGACAACACTTCAAAAATTAAACAATTAAAGTGTATATAATCATATTGTCCACAATTCATAGGTGAAGCATTTAGACTCAGAAGTAAAAAGGAAATAAAAATATATACAGACATTCATAGTGATATTAGAAAACGAAGGTTAACATTTTATGGCCATATTAAACGAATGAACTCAAATAGGCTTATAAAACAGATAATGGAATTCTACGAAAACAGAAGTAAAGTTCCAGTGGATACTATGAAGTGGATTGATGAAGTCAAAAAGGACATAAAATTGGCAGGAATTATTAAAGAAGATATCCCAAACAGAGATATATTTAGAATTAAGGTGAATAAGTGGCAAGTTGACCAAGAGGACAAACCGAAGAAAAAAACTGAAACAACTTGGACAGATAATAGAAAACAAGCTCATAGCAAAAGAATGAAAGAAATTTGGGCTCGAAGGAAACGCCTCTAAGTAATTTGCGTAGTCCTACATGGGCTCATCCGCAATCAAAAATATATTTTGTTTATACATTTAAGAGAGGCATTCTTCTTATTCTGTAGTTGTAGGATTTTCATCCTGTTTACTTCCCAAATCACTCCTCAGAGGAAGACGTATTGGATATGCAGCCACTGCCTATCCATATCTTGCGTATAAGAGGAGAGGGAAAGCGAAGAATAATCCACAACGGGCGGATGGGGTTCGTTAGTTCTGTAAGACAACCCATCTAGGAGAGACAACTCCGAAATAAAACGGGACAGGTTGAGCAATGGAGCCGGGTGAAGGCAATCTGCCTAGAGAGGAAACCCCGAATAATAAACCCGCCTTGAAAACGGGCTAGCAACCTGCTTCAAGGTATATGTTGCACATTCCTCGCAGTCCCAAGGATCAAGGCCTGTGATCAAAGACGGAAACAAAATATGACGAACGCTAGGAAGAGGACTACGATTTGAAAAAAAAAAAAAAAACATATTAAGAATTTAAGTGAGGTGGTTCATTTAAATCAATAAAAGTTGATAGTTTTATTTAACAAATAAAGAATATGGATTTTCATCAAGTAAACGCCAGATCAATTGATTACTTCATTGTACTATTAAGTAAACGCCGAAAGTGGCCATGAAAAAAAAAAGTCTGTGTACGTGTGTGTGTTAACGGCCATTCTTTAAATAAAAATCAACATCTAATTTTATTCATATATTTTATCTATTTATTTAGCCTGATAATGGAAATGGCCAATTAACGAAAAATGAGGGAAATTTTGAAGAAGTGACAGAATTAAAATATCTAGGAGTAATAATTTAAAGTTGGAATGAGGTACACAAAACAAATTAAACATTCTCAATTCTGTAAATGCATGCTATTATGCGTTACAAGGGCTCTTGTCGTCCCAACATCTTTCAAAAAACAAACTGAAAATGTATAAAACTGTTATTCTCTCAGTTATATGGATGCGAAACATGGACTCTTATTTTAAGGGAAAGAGAAAATATTACTAGTATTTAACAATAAAGTTCTTAGGAAAATGTTGGATCTAAGGGAGATGTATAGACAGACGAATGAAGAAGACTTCGTAACAGTGAACTACATGATTTTTTTTTATCGAAAACCAGTTTTAATAAGAAGTCTCATAGACTGCGATGGGCAGGACATAAGGCACGAATGTGGAATGAAAGAGGGGTTTGAAGCTTCTTGTAGGAAAACCGTTATGTCCGGTGGCCATGAGCCTATGTGTTTTATTGTGCCAGTGAGTTATTAATTGGAAAGTTAGGACAAGTTATTGTCAGATGGGCATGTTAGTGTTAATTTGGTAAGTTAGGGTGAGAAAATGGGCGAGTTGGTACACCAGATTAGTTTAGTGTTCACTTGTTTCTTAGCGGACTTTTGTGATAAGTTGGCTACACTGTCTCAGTAATGGTCAATAGATGTTTTACGTTACAAATATAATATTAGGTTAATTCGAGCTCAACTTCTCATTTCATTTTAAGGCATTTTTCACTTTTAAAAAATCAACATATATATTTCACATACTGCAACAATAAATAATGCGTTTTTCTTATTTGATATGATGGTTATGAGTTCCAATGGGAAAACATTTTCCGGAGGTAAAACAGTCTCCCATTCGGTTCTCCAGTCGGGGACTAGTTAAGGTAATCCACGCCAAAGATATAATTAGAACAATTAGGTCTCGTAGAGTACCATAGGTAGCTCATGTGGTAAGAATATGGAATGAAAGAGGGGTATGGGAGCTTCTTGTAGGAAAGCTAGAGGAAAAACGCCCAGTTGGTAGACCAAAAATGAGATGCAAGAATAATATTAACTATGATTTCAGGGAAGTATATTATACAGGGAATGAGAAAACATTAGCTCGGTGTAGGGATTTGTGGAGAGCTTATGTCCACGCGGCCATGAATCTAAGAGATCGATAGTGCCAGTGAGTTAATTAGTAGGTGACATTGTGGCGTAGAATCCCCACTGAAATAAAGAAAGAAAGCCTTAATTTTAAAATAGTTTTATAGTCGGCAATGTTTGTTTTTCCACAACGCAACGTAACTAATACATACGATTTAATTATCAAAAGGAAGATGTGTTTCGTAAACTAGAATAACTTGTACAAAATTCTGTGAATATAATAAGAAAATTATTAATTTAGGATTTAGTCCTCTAAATAAAGGGTATCATTGGATAAAGCCAGCCAAGATTGCAAATACTGCTCCTGTAGAGAGAACATAGTGGAAGTGTGTAACAACATAATAGCTGTCATGAAGGACAATGTCAATTGACGAATTTGCGACAACAACACCCGTTAAACCTCCAATAGTAAATAAAAAAAATGGGTGTGGCTGCGTCGTGGACACGGCTGTGCGTTTCACGTGAATACGTGTACGTAACGGGTAATATTTTATTTGAGCGTATTATATGTATGCCTATGCCATAATCATTTTTTAACACTAAGAAGTCCTTCGGGTTTCCATGTTTTATTTGTGTTAGCAACATTTTCCTTTCGTCATGTTCAGAAAATAAATCCATTCTTTTACGTTCCCGTAGCCGTTTCACTCTGCCATATGGTGTTTTATGGGTACCACTGGATTGCTCTTGAGAAGCCCTTTCCAACCGTATACGATCTCTATATTTTGATTTGGGTTTTTGACGAGTATAGGTCGACATTTCATTATATATACTTTAACACCATACACAGGTTGTAACAGGATGTCACCGACAAAATGGTAGGGATGATAGGCCATGCAAAGAGTATAGTTTTTTATGCAGGAACATGTAGTCGTAAACAAGTCGTTTATGAGTTATGCGCAGATAAAGGTGTTTACCCGTAAGGGTCGAAATTGAATACAAACAATTGTACACGAATCATTTTATTGATAAAGACATGTTTTTACTATAAGTGTTCAGACAGTCGACCCTGTGCCTCATTGCATGTTTCATATCGTTCGCAGCAACGATCGACCAGCACGGCCGATCATGGCAGGATTCTTTTTTGACGTCAAAACACTTATTATAAAAACATGTCTTTTTCAATAAAATGAAACATGTACAATTGTTTGTATTCAATTCCGACCTTTACGGGTGAACACCATCATCTGCCCATAACTCATAAACGATGTGTTTGCGACTGTATGTTCCTTCATAAAAAGTTATCTTCTCTGCATGCCCTAACATCTCTCTCATTTTGTCGGTTAGGTCTTGTTACACTCTGTATATTCACTATAAATATTTCATACTAGTGTTTTATTTACGCAATCGATAGATCTTGACGAGAGCTGACAACTGAAACTCAATCGACGTCATAACTTCTCAGAGTCAAAATTTAATCTAAACGAAAATTATGTGATGCAGCGAAACGACCACAAAATGGCGGCGCTGCCACCTCCGGCGCGCGCGATGCGTCACAGTCCACACCCAACGTAACGAATTCTTTGATCCTTTATCTATCGAGTGGTGTAATTAAATTTTGGATGCAGTTGATAGTTTTTATCATCAGTTTTCTGAATTTCCTCCCACTTTGGACGCAAATATAAAGACATATTCACGTCAAAATACACTTCGAGTTGAGAAATTTGGTTAGTGTATTCAGTGCCTGCCTGTCAGACCTTCCACATTCATAGTTTGTTGTAGTGTGTTAAGAAAGACGATAAAGTGCTTGTGTAGGTAACTTCTTAGTTATTTCATGCCGGTCTCTACACCTGATTATGATTGATATATAATGAATTCGTTTTGAAAGTTTCTGAAGTGAACGAGTCTACTGTTTTTTTTAACAGAATGGATTTCATAAATACAACCGAGCAGTAATACTGAGCAATCATGCCTGTGTTCATGTAAATGTAAAGAAAATTGCAAAATCGAAGACTGTGCAGTAAGAAATCGTCGCATTATTTACACATAGCAAATTATTACCTTTGATACAATATAAAAAGGTTTATGTTCTGTGTGCTGGGTTGTATTGATCCTCCAGTTCTGCCTCTATATTGTTTTTTATGTACAAATTAAACACCACGACACCTTTTGAATAAATAAACACATTCATATGCGAATTAACAAGGCACACAAAAACAGATAATTTCACAAATTCATCTAAATAAATGTCAATTCAGCGCGTACTATATGTTCAACAGAATTCCTTGAATTGGAATAAAACTTTTAAGGGGAATCAGAAATTACCAACCAATACCTATTATTATTATTATTATTATTATTATTATTATTATTATTATTATTATTATTATTATTATTATTACCATTATATTTTATTACCATTATTTTTTAGTATTATTTTTATTACCATTATTATTATAAACGAAATGAATAAGCCTAGGATATTAGTATATTTTTTGGTAATACTAATATAAAATTATGGAATATTCACCTGAAAGGTCCGTCCCTCAACATAATTAATTAAGTTGAGGAGACGGACCTTTCAGGCGAATATTCCATAATTTTATACTAATTTTGAATAATACCTCAACGGAACACTCATGAATCTTATAAAGGTTGAATGCTAATATGTCTATTAAATATCTATAAATGCTTGTTATGAAAACATTAATTCAATTAAAGTAATAAGTGTAGGTAATACAAATTTTAGTTCTATCAACGAATGCTTTTTCTTATTTTTAATGAACCTTTTCATTCCCTGATAGTTCTGTCACATATTCCAAAATATACTTCCTTGGTCTTCCCATTACCTTTTTTCGCACTAATTTGCCTTAAAAATGTTTAATGCAATTATTGTGATCGAATATGTGGCCTAAAAAAGTATTATTCTACCACTAATTTTGAAGATTAATGGCTTTATTACTTTTCATTCAATATTTTGTTTGTTTTTCTGTCTCTACAATTTGCGTATGCAATGACAATCTAAAAAAAAAAACAACAAAAAAACATATCTACATCTTATGAGAAACAATTGAGCGAATCCAAGATTGCGTTATACTAAAATTCTTTGGTATGCTCTCGAGAAGAATAAAATATTCCCACAAGGGAACTGTCAACCGTTGCATGCCGAAACCTACCTTGAAATTTCTCCCAGAGAAGAGTTTTGATGCACCAAGGCCGTGTACAAGAAATATATATATCTGCCGTTTTTTATTGCATCACAACAGTGTAACTAATACATTTTTTAAAGCAGTTAAATGTCTACGAAAGGAAACAGCAGGAGAAGAACCTAAAATGATCAGTACAGTCGTGCAAAATACACGGAGAAGAACCAAAAATTATTGTTCGGTTGCGTAATAAGTGCTTTTCAGTATTAGAAATATCGAAGTTGAACCCACAGTATGTAATTTGCTAAGATAGAATAATTACCATAGAAGAGTGGCCTGAAGGAAATAGGCTACTATGTCAATTGAACGATGCTATGCATTAACCGGCTAAGCGCCATTAAAAAATTGATTTTGATGTCATCTGTTGCACTGGCTCATGAAGTAACTGTACATACTCCTTTAACGCCAAATTTTAAAATATAGCCTTATTATTAAAGAAAAATATGGACGCTATCAATCCTACTAGAGATTCTATGTTTTGCAAGAAGCAGTATGAAACCAGATTTTCATAAATGCTAATCTGAATTTTGTATCATGCAGCTAAGCGCCAAATGTTTCCGCTCTTAGATTGTTGATGCATAACTGAGTATTATTAGTTTGGCGCTAGAGTTCAAAATGTAAAAAAAAAAAAACTTTAAACGTATTTTTCTCGAAAGTTACATAATACCGCATAACCGATTGATGCATAACTCCGTCCAATTAACGGGTACGAAAAATGGATATCGGTTTTTCCTAGAAAACCTACTTTCAGTTAATCAGGGTTCCACAAAGTCCTGCTATCAAAACAATGTAATTTAGCTCGTAAACTATTTGATATAGAGACATGTAGTTTTTTTGCAACGTATTCTACATCTCTCAAAGTTTTGTTTACATTTGTTGCAGATTGTGATTTAAACGACAATGGCGACACTATAGGAAAAGGCCCAATTTGTACGGTGGTATGCTGAGTCTGGTAAATTACCAGTACCCCATATCCGAACGTTATGGCGGTTAACATGTCCAGACACAAAGAGAGTCGCTTCATCAGAGAACATCACCCTCTGCAGAAACTCACTGTCTTCGACAATTGCGTTCAGCATGGAATCAGCAAATTCAGCACGCCGAGGGAAGTCAGTTCGCAGCAACGCTTGCGTAATTTGAACTTTATAGGCCTGAAGATCTAGCCGCTTATGGAGGACTTTATGAATGGTTGATTTTGATAAATTCAGTTCCCGTGAAGCACGAAGAATCGATTTTTGAGATCTGGATTGAAATGCAAGTTGCACATTGTCGATAGTTTCTTGGCTCACACCTGATCGTCCACTTCGTGGCAAGTTCAATGCACTGCCAGTCGCTCGGTCCATCTAATTATGGATTATTTGGATGGAGTATCTCTTCCATATTGCCGGCGGAAATTTCTCTGAACAGTTACTGGTGATTTACCGGACTCAGCATACCACCATACATATTGGGTCTTTTCCTGTGGTGTTGCCATTGTCGTTTAAATCACAATCAATAGCAAATGTAAACAAAACTTTGAGAGGAGTAGATTACGTTGCAAAGACATAATGTATCTCAAATTGTTTTGGTAGCAGGACTTTGTGGACACCCTGTACAGTGTACATACTTACTTACCTGAGTACCAAAGTTCGGAGGTAAATACATTCATGACTAAATTTTACATTTTACTGTTCCTCACATCTCAATGGTAGTGCTTTCCACGGAGAATCTAATGACACCTCACTTCATTTCGACAAAAAGTGACTAAACTGGTTCTTTCTCTGTACTTTTTAATGAAAATGAAGTAAACTAAATAAATAAATAGATCATATTACCTAATATACGACTAGTTTTTACACCTACTGAGTGTATTTATGGGATGGAAATTCATGTAGTGGTGTTTATGTACAATGACGCACCATATTTTTAACCGATACCCAGTGTAACTGCGGTAGCATAAAAATTAGAAACCAAGGAAATGATGAATGTACGCTGTCGGCCTTAAACATGTCAGTTAGTGGATGACATAGTGGTGTTTGTTGTGCATATGCACACACCGTTCTTCATGTTCTGAATTATTATGATATTGATATGTTTTTAGCTTCTTTTACACAGCTCAACTATCGTCACACGCGTCAAGTAGCCGTCTACTAAGGTTAAAACACTATCCTGCGCGTCTGCCTCGATTGTGATCCTAGGTTCGAATCCTGCCGGTTCCAGAGGGTATAGGTTTTGGGCCATACTAAGATATTTCGGGTTTCTCTCGGGGTTCTCCTGTTTCCCGAATTTCATTCCACTAACACTCTCCAGTCTCCATTGTTCCTTCCCTTTATGTTATTTCTTTTCTCATTCATTTATTTCATATCATCCGTTATCTCATTTCATATTAGGAAATATAGTTTGGTTGGTATCCATAGGTGTTGAAAATATGTGGTTGCGGCGATCTCGTGGGGGTCACCAGGATGCTTGCTCATTACTCCGAGCCTGAGCGATAGAAAAAAAGGACAGAAGGACCATCAAGAGGGTTGATGTCCCATCTAACGGCCCCGAACCAGCCCAAAAATTGGCGATATGGGCCATGAGAGAAGAGCCTGGTGTGCTGGTCCCAGAAGACTTACATAACACCGTAGAGTAGACTTTCATTTTATTCATCCATAATATACTGGGATAGCGAAATAGATATTTCAGGTCTCGGTACTCAGAGCAGTTTGCCAGCCCAGTCCGAATAAAGAACTAATAATCATCCTTCATCGGTGTGGAAAGCAACGGGAAGCTACCACACCTACAATTCCCTAGTATAGCTGGAAGCATAGCATGAAAGTGCTATGATTGCAGTGAAGGACCTGCCCTCGGGCAGAATTACTATGGATGGATGGAAATACAGGATAAATCAGAATTAATTGGACAAAATTTAAACAATCCTCTATGAAATTAAGAAGGTGCGATTCAGCAGGAATCAGTTCGGATCGAACGTACATTCGATGAATAACTTTATTCTGAACAACTGAAGCGAGTTCATTATATTCTGAAGGTTGCTGGTTCAAACCTGACCGGATACCTTACTACACGAACAACTATGACAAAAATTCAGGAGGTGGGAGGAATCGAACTGCTACCATATCCAGCATATAGCTCTGATCATGTGCCTTCAGGTTGATATATTTTTTGATACATCACCCATAACATTTTTAATTATCTGAACGAGGTGAATTGTAGAGGGAAAAGTTTATAAAATATTAGAGACTTTTCGTACCCATGACGCTCGCTATACGGTTGCCATTATTGTGACGTCATTGATGGCTGAGCCAATCAGAGTCAATCGTCGCACTTTCTGATTGAATCCGCAGTTAATAACGTCACAATACCTGCAAATGTATAGCGAGCGTCAAAGGTGAGAAAACTCTGTTATCACGGGATATTGTAGTAGTGTAGAGAGCTTAGCTACTTCCATGCAGCCATGAACCGTTGGGATTGATGGTGTGAGTGGGTTAGTTTTATTAAAATCAAAATATTTGTTTTCAGAATTATTTTTAATTATGTGTTTTTCTTATTTGCAGGTAAGTTAACGTCATCATTTTTGTGTAATCGGCGATTGGTGAGTAACTGAATGTATACAGGGGTATTCAGAAAGAAGGAACAGTCTTCAAACATTTATTTCTTCCAAACTACAAAAAAAAATACAAGTCCAATGTTCCTGGAAAGACAAAAGTTCAAATTTCACTATTTTATGCATTCAATATGAACACGATGTGTTACACAGCTAATATCAAAACGGTAGCTCATTTCTTGCCACACACGAATCAGCTGATTTCTAGTTATCAAATTCACAGATTCAACAATTCGATGTAGCAGATTTTCAAGAGTGTCAGACATAGGGGGGATAAAACATCCTATTTTATGTAGGCCTAACTCCACAGATAAAAGTCACACGGGATTAGGTCTAGAGACTTGGGAGACCACCGGCAATAAAGTTTATCTTCCGCTCCTCCTCTTCCAATCCAATGTCCTAGAACGGATCTATCGAGGTAATGTCGGAGATAGAGAAATGAGCCAGGGTACGATCTTTATTAAACTGGCGGCGAAAAGCACGTTGGACTTCAATAACAGACTCTAGTTTTGCTAATCGCAGCCCATGAAATGATTTTTCCTGTTGTGTCGCCATTTTATAATACAAACAATCAACATGACAAGCAACAGCGCCAATGCGACCGTGATCGGATCTTTAAATGTTTCTCTTTCCAGGAACGTTGGAATTGTGTTTATATTTTGTATGGCTTGGAAGAAACAAATGTTTGAAAGCTGTTTCTGAATAGCCCTGTACTTATAAACATTGGAGTAACTTTTTAATATTTTTCTCAAAAAGTTAATATTAATTTGTTTAAAAAAAGTCTTTATTTTTGACGAGGTCTAGCGGGATGGTCGATCACAGTTTGTTTTAAATAAATACCAAATATATTCACATAAAGTTCTAGACTTAATTAACCTCAAAATATTCCACTCTCTCATGTATACAAATTGCTGTCTGCGATGTTCCTTCATTTACAATTTAATCGTCCCGCAAATTGTTTCCATAATCATTTCATTGAGCACAATTTCTTCACTTCTGAGTCCGTTCCCTTCACTGGGTCGCGCGGCGTACACCCCACTGACTCACTTCCGACTCTACCAAAATTACAGTGGGAAGTAACATCTATGAAGCAATGTTCAATATATAATTGAGTTGGATAAAATGTTTTTTAAATCTCACCCCATAATGTTCCTGTTTCACGATACTGGTTTCAAAGGCCTTTGCCTTTATCATCAGTCAAACTGCAATTCATTTACATATGTTATGATGTTCGATGCCATCTTTCTTATCAAATAGTCTTCGTTTAAACTTATGATGCTTGAGTCATCTTATGAATTTTAATCAAAATTACAGTGTAAAGTAACATTAAGAGGTACTTCTCAATTCATAATTGAGGTTAATAAAATGTTGTTACATCTCACATAAAGTTATATATTTTAATGATACCAGTTTCGAAGGCCTTTGCGTCCATTATCAAACTAGTTGATGATGTAGGCAAAGAGCTTTGAAACCGGTGTCTTGAAAACGCGGAAGTTCATGAGGTGAGTTGTAAAAACCTTTTTTCCTACTCAATTATAAACCGATATCCATTATTTGTAAGATGACGTTAAAAGTTAATGTTTTATGAAAGGCAGACTCACATTAGCAGATATTTCAATAAAGAAAATGAAATCTTTTGTTTTTTATAACGAATTTTGACAAAAATAAATATTTACGGATGATTTCAGGATTATTGTTTTACACAGAGCTGCAAAGAAGGCGCTACCCAACATTCAGCCTACTCGGCATCCAAACGTCACCGGGCAGGAAGTGGCCGTTAACGGAATAATGTTGAAGGACTACTCCTGTTGGTCGCGTAGAATTCAGATGGAATTTCTTTAAATTAACTTCACAATTCTCCTTTGTTTATTTCACAAGAATTCGCCGATTTTAAACAATTGTTTTTCTCCAGTTTGGTTCATCTTCCGGGCTAAATGGCCGTGGTCTGCTTTTCTTATCACTCGACGTTTCGTCTACTTCTGCTGTAGACATAATCAGGGGATTCTGCGTGCTCTCTATGAACTCCTCAATAGTCGGCTGCAAACTGTTGGAGGAGTTCACAGAGAACACTCAGAATCTCCTGATGAGGACTACCGCAGCAGTAGACGAAACGTCGAGTGACAAGAAAATCGAACCACGGCCATTTAGCCCGGAAGACGAACCAAACAGGAATGAAGACGTCGGCCGTGAAATCCTACAATTATACAATTAAACAATTATGTTTCTGCTAATAAAGTCTCTTCCTTTACAATTTATTTTGTCACAGTTCTTTACACTCTCTGACGGTTTCATTTAGAACTCTTCTTGTCTTCACGCTTAGGCCACGTTTACTCGCACACTATGGATACGACTGGCCGGTAAGCCACTCGCACCTCCTTATTTATACAATGGCAAGAACTGTCTGGACTCTTGTCCAAACCTTTCTCGTATGGAAGCTTCGGGAGGCAAATGATTCTATACTCGTGTTTGGATTTTTTTTTCTGCAGAATGCACGTTTAAATATTAGGTTGCCGGCTGAACACTACTCGATTCTAACTCATACTGACTTATAAGTAGCCCTTCTGTCGCCTCGATATTCACTGACATTAATTTGACCAAGGGGTCAACAATTCGTCGTAGTAGCAAACTTAGTGGTGGTTCGAGATAACTTTTAAAAATATTGTTTAACAATGTCACATTTCTGGCGTTATTTCAAAGCACTGGTGGAAATGTAACTCATTTCTTACAATTGGGCACCTGGAGGGCGGAGTTATGTTACCCCAGTGATATGATGATCAATATACCTCGAATATTAGGCAAAGATCTATTTTGTTCCTGAAGGGATTACGTAAAATATAGTTTTATTTACACGCTTCATATAATTATATGATAAAAACGTTGGTCCTATAGTACCTAAAATGCCTAAATTCACGTTAGAACCTTTTCTTTTTGCCTATATTCCCATAATTCCCCATATCTCATAACTAAATTGAATAATTTCATTCCGAGAAACTAAAATATTTACTTATTGTTATCGACTAGAGAAATAAAATATTGATAGAAACCTAACAGAAATTATTAAACAAATTTATAAAGATAACTCCGCTTGTGTTAAAATTGGAAATATAATATCTAATCCTATAAAAACCACAAAGGGATTGAAAGAAGGGTGCAGTCTATCACCAATTTTATTTAATATTTATGTAATTTATATTAATGAAATGGAAACAAAGCTTCAAAGATATGGGTATCCCAATAGGCAACAGATTTTTGCTGACATTACAATTTGCTGATGATCAACTGGTTTTAGCGCAAGACAAATTTGATATGGAATTCATGATAAAAAGGTTGAAAACACACATGCATCATGGGGTCTCACAGTAAATTTACAAAAAACAGAATATCTGGCAATAAATAGCAATGAAAGAGAAAATTTAATAATGGAGGAAGGAATCCAAATAAAGCAAGTGAAACAAACTAAATATTTGGGAATAATTATGGATATCATTGAAGGTATAGGCAAAGAGAATATAAAAAATAGAATTGAATTGAGTAGCAAAATAATATCATCGTTAAATTCCATATGGTGGGATAAGCATATTTGGAAAGACACAAAAAAAATATTGGTAAAACATTGGTGGAATGTATGTAAGTGAGGTATGGACAGCCAATACGTATTACAAGAATAGACTAAAATTAAAATATAAAATTATGGAATATTCGCCTGAAAGGTCCGTCTCCTCAACTTTCAGGAGAATATATTTTAATTTTGAATAATACCTGAACGGAACGTATCACGAATCTTATAAAAGTTGACTAAGAATAGACTAATAGCTCTAGAAATAGATTATTTACGCAAAAGTACCAGAAAGTCAAAATTAGAACATGTCACAAATAGGGAAATTAGAAACATAATGGAAGCAGAAGAAAGCATAATTGAAAGAATTGAGGAGAAGGAATTAAAGTGGTTAGGACATGTTTTGAGAATGGAAGATGAGCGATGGCCAAAGCAACTATATCAATGGCATCCGACCAGAAAGAAGAAAAGAGGGAGACCAAAGTTAACATGGAAGGAAACATGAAAACATTAATGCAAGCAAGAGGGCTAAGCGTTGAAGATGCCCAAGATCGCAGATTTCGGAGATTTGGCACGGGAAGACTGCAGCAGCTGTAAAAACCCGAAGATAGATAATAATAATAATAATAATAATAATAATAATAATAATAATAATAATTCATTTTAGCAGGTATCATAATATTTTACATCTTGCTGCGGCCAGTAAATCTGTCATTCTCCACCATATCTCTATGTAATTGCAATCTCCGTCGTCCAATTCTTTTTCCTCTCATACTATTAAAACACCATCAATCTACTTTGGCCGTCCTCTTCTTTTTCTACCAAGTGTCACCCATTCTAGCATTCGTCTTGGGATCTGTCTTCCGTCATTCTTTTTACATGACCATACCATTTTAATTGCTTGTTTTCATGAAATTTACAATTGAATTTTGAACATTCATATTTTGTTTAATTTTATATATTCTAGAAATTTTAACAATAATAATAATAATAAAAAAAATATTAATAATAATCCACAACAGCTATAATACGGCCTATGACCCGCGTCACTTTGATGTTTCTTCCATTTAGGCCGCGATACAAATAAGTTTGATTGGCTCTGTCTTAACCTGAACATAACCTTTATTCAAGACCATGAGCGACAAAGTGAAATACTTCTCTTGAAAAAAAATTCCTGTGGTCTGACCAGCAGTAGTGGAACCCGAGACCTCATAAACTGTAGTCATAAGCTATGATCACAAGAGTACGAGACTGTTCATGCTTTAAAAGTAATGATTGTAAAGAGTCTGTTAATATAATTGTTACTAGCTATTGCTATAATAAAGGTGTTTGTTGTTTTTGAAAGATTGGTGAATTATTATTTTTTTTTTATTTTTACTTTTTGTTTTGGTTTCAAAAGTTACTCATTCATCCTCAATATTGCTATAAAGTGTTCCGTTACGTCATAAGGGGTTTAGGAGGAGAGTAGCGCGAGGAAACGCAATTTTCATTCAGATCGTGTTTCGTATGACTTGAGGAGAGAGGAGGGGGATGTACACCCCCAATCTTCCCATACCTCCATGCCTCTTCTCCCTCTCTCTCATTTTCTTCTTCTCCTTAGCAGCTACAAAAACCACTAATATAACCACGCCCCAAAAAATGTCTTTATAAGAAACGAACCAATTTAAGACTTAGTTTAGACACATTTTTTCTGTTTCAAATTACAATTATAATTAATTGTCATAACTTCTGATTAAGTAAAATAAATGCATTCATTTTTTATTTAAAAAACTGCATCATCAACAAAAGTATATGGACTGAAAATACCTTACGTAATGCCTTAATTGTACTGGAACCAATGATTGGGACCTTTACTGGGAAGCGAGATGAAAATGGGATTTGGTACAAATTTTTCCCTTAAGCGACTTTCCTAAGAATTAAGCTATTGGAGTTTTTCTCACGAAAACATTTTTAAAAATTCATATTTTCAATCATCCTACCTAGTAGATCCCGAAAAAAACATGACAAAAATGTATATGTAGAGAGAGATAATCACATATACAGAAGAGAAAAATATTAGTTTGTGCTGGAATACCTGAGATGACTAATTACTAGCTAATAGTTAGAGATATCGGATTCAAATTCCGGTTCGGGTGTTTATTCTTGTTTTCATATCATTTTTGCCTTAATTGCCAAATGTCAAAAATATAGTTATATATATATATATATATATATATATATATATATATATCCATCCATCCATAGTAATTCTGTCCCAGGGCAGGTGTTTTACCGCAATCATAGCATTTCCATGCTATGCTTTGCAGCTTTACTTTGGGATTATAGGTGTGGTAGCTTCCCGTTGCTTTCCACACCAGTGAACGATCGATGATGATGATGATAAGGCTGATGATGATGACCGGACGATTTTCGGGGATTGTAGTGCCTAAGCTTCCTGACATTTATCTTACAGGTGAGGAAAAAACTCGAAAAAACTTCACCCAGGAGCCTGCCCCGACCGGAAATCGAACCCGGGCCCGCTGCGTGACAGGGCAGTACGTTACCTCGAGACCACAGCTGTGCATATGTGTGTGTATATATATATATATATATATATATATACTTACTTACTTACTCACTGGCACTATCTAACCCGTAGGTTCATGGCCGCGCGGACATAAGCTCTCCATACATCCCTATCCTGAGCTAATGCTTTCCAATCATTCCCTGTATAATTTACTTCCCCCAAATCATAGTTAATGTTATTCTCCCACCTCATTCTTGGTCTATCAACTGGGCATTTTCCCTCTGGCTTTCCTACAATAAGCTTCCAGCAAGTCTTTCATTCCCCATACGTGCAACATGTCCTGCCCATCGCAGTCTACGAGACTTATTATATCTGGCTTCCTATAAAGACCATGTACATATATATATATATATATATATATATATATATATATGTATGTATGTATGCATGTATGCATGTATGCATGTATGCATGTATGCATGTATGCATGTATGCATGTATGCATGTATGCATGTATGCATGTATGCATGTATGCATGTATGCATGTATGCATGTATGCATGTATGCATGTATGCATGTATGCATGTATGCATGTATGCATGTATGCATGTATGCATGTATGCATGTATGCATGTATGCATGTATGCATGTATGCATGTATGCATGTATGCATGTATGCATGTATGCATGTATGCATGTATGCATGTATGCATGTATGGATGTATGCATGTATGCATGTATGCATGTATGCATGTATGCATGTATGCATGTATGCATGTATGCATGTATGCATGTATGGATGTATGGATGTATGGATGTATGGATGTATGGATGTATGCATGTATGCATGTATGCATGTATGCATGTATGCATGTATGCATGTATGCATGTATGCATGTATGCATGTATGCATGTATGCATGTATGCATGTATGCATGTATGCATGTATGCATGTATGCATGTATGCATGTATGCATGTATGCATGTATGCATGTATGCATGTATGCATGTATGCATGTATGCATGTTAACGTTCTAGCGGTAGCAATTTTTTCCCCCGAACCAAACTACATATAACAATCAATTAAAGAAGTAATTTCGAATTCGTTAACTAACAAAACCAATTAGGAACGAACATTTAAAAATAGATCTAGTGCTTTAAGCAGTGGGCCATATGTCTAAAGATTTTCGGACTCGTAAAAGAACTTGAACCTTAAATTGACTGACTATGCCCCATTCATTGTTCGTGGGTACAGTGATGCTCCCTTGTAAGAGTTTCCTAACCAAGCTTAATTTAAAGTGGTATAATTATTTGTGTATAGATGTCAACGAATGACATGTGGTTAGCACATCGCCTGAATGTGAAATGTAGTAGCCATCTAAGGTATTACTTGGATGGGTGAAGGTCTGTTAAATTTTGCTCAGAGGCCTTTTTAATTTTATTATGGAAATTTGGCAAGTATGGTTCTTTAACAAGCCTGCAAATCTTCAGACTCGGGGCCCACGGCTTATAGCCCCTCCCGGAGGACTTGCCCCTTGGATTTTTTCTTCCTAAATATCCATCGATCACGGCCGGGTTTGAACCCTCGTCCATCGGAACTAGAGGCAAGGAACATAACCACTAGCCCACCGTGGCCAATGAATCATAAATTAATCTATGAGACAAATGTGATTTATCTGTAAAACTGCTAGTGATCTATTTAAAGCGATCACTTGCCACTTCTTACCATTTGTATGCATATGTAAGCATATGTGAATTATTGTATTGTTTTGTAAACCCATGTTTTCCCTTTACAGGGAAGAATTTGAACCATACTAATTTAGTTACACTTGTTTTCGTATAGATGTCATTTTGAGTGGTCAGTGGTCAGCGTTCCGCCTCATACTGACATCTAGGACACCAAGGTAGTACTAGGACGGGGAAATTCGGTAAATTTTGCTTAGAGGCCTTTTCATTCAGGCTTAAGGATGTTTTACGAGCCTGAAAATCTTCAGACACGGGACCAACGGCTTAAAATCCCTCCCGGAGGACTTGCTCCTTGGATTTTTCCGTCCTAAAAAACCCATCGACCCCGGCCGGGTTTGAACCCGCGATCCTCGGGACCAGAGGCAAGGAGCATAACCACTAGTCCACCGCGGCCGACATATGTGAATTAACTTGTTTAAATAACTCCCGCAAGGAAACATCATTGCCCCCGAGGGATGTATGGGCATATATATAAAATCGTATATTAGTCCTAAATCACTCTACAACAATTCATATTTAGGTATAATACAAACACTTAAATGTAGTTACCCATGTCCGCGTTTCTTGGCGGTTGTAATTTTTACGGTGATAGATCGTCAATCGTTTCTGCATGCTGTGTAGGACTGGTGTCAATATGGATTCTTCTCATATATTCCACTGCCCTACATTAACGACTTGCGCTCCATCAACGCTTCTGGGAGACAAGTGAAAACATGATCTCACTGAAAACTCTCTAACTTATTTTTTTGTGCGATGGTGCGTTTTGTCGTACTTACAGCAATGGCGACCATGATTGAAAGTTCAACTTCCTACATTTCGGGGTTGCCAACTTAAATAACTATACTGTAATAAAAATAACTATACTGTAATATAATATATTACAAATCGCGTGTGGACAATAAAACCACTAACCTTTATGTATACTACGTTAAATGTATATACAAAAAATATCCAAAAGGTAGTATTAATATACACCGTGTCCACAAATATAGTATCATACTTTAAACTAGTACTACGTCGCTTTGGATAATCGTATTTAAATGAAATTGGTAACAATCAAAAGAGCAACTCAAAACGTTTTTGTTATACCTCATAGAAATTGAATGTGGCCCCCACGAGTGACGCTGAAGACATCTAAATATCTCAATTTCTAACAATGAACCCATATCGACCACTAAAACATGTTTAAATTTAGTTTAGTTTCTGTATTGTTATCCATATTCTTTATTGTAGACCTTCTTAACATGCACAAAACTTTTTTGAGTTTCTCTTTTGATTGTCACAAATTTAATTTAGATACGATTATCCAAAGCGACATAGTAGAGGTTTAAAATATTATACTATATTTGTAGACACGTTGTACATTATACGAAACAAATCACTGCATTTTAAACGAACTGAACTTTATTTCAAACAATATAAAACAATAAATACGTACTTGCCGCTATTTTGTGACTGGATTGGTGTTATGGCCTCCTGTAATTTCAACTAATAAATATTGCCCACACTCTTAACGTTAGTCAGTTGTTTATAATGAACGAAAATATTTCAAACAAAGATGCTATTATTTTACTATGATTTATTATTTTGAAAACACCATCGCGCAAAAAAAAAAAGTATGTGAAGTGTTTTACAGAATTTCGGAAATTAAAAACCTCGCGATCGCTCAGTTTTTAAACATTTTCCTCGCTTCTGTAAACACAACTTCCCAACGTTGCATCGTAATATACTATTATTTATATTTTATAGGCCTAGTGTTTCTGATATTGTTTCTATTGTGTATGTTAATAAGATCTGTAATTTGGGTGAACGAAATGTATTTCGAGTGCCCTGCATTTAGTAGTAACAGTAGTCCTGGTCACTCCACTGGGAAGCATAGGGCCTTTATAAAAGCTCGCCAACTAACTCTGCTGTTTGCCAATGCCTTCATTTCATTCCCAACTCATCCTTGCCTGTTCAGCTTCATTCCTGATGGTATTACTCCATGTTTTGCCCCAGGCCTTCCTCTTCGTCTTTTCAATCCTTGGGGGTTCCAATGAAATGCCATTTTTGTGATGTTACCATTCTCTTTCCTTAACACATGACCAATCCATTTCCATCTTCATCATCCAGGGATTAAGCCTGTTGGCTCGTTCCGGTTTCATGAAAGCAAGAGTTGTTAAAATAGTTCAGACCATCTTCTGTGTGGGCGTCCAACATTTCTCCTTCCGTGCGGTTTATAATTTTGCACCGTATAGGTGCTAGTTCAAACGTTATTGTTGATAACTATTTTGATTGGAAAGCATAGATTGTTCAAATAGTGGCATCTTTGCCCGGGCCCATAGAGGCAAAGAGGAATTCAACTTTCTTTACTAAATTCTCCAAATATGAAATGTTTACTGACTTATAAAATACAATCGTGGGAGCTTTGGGATAAAGGAACTAACACCCGCTTGAGCAAGCTTTTGGAATTTGACTTTGATATCTGACTTATGTTAACTACTGAATGAATAGGCACAGAGTAAGTAAAAAGCACAACTAAAGCTTTTAATGCGAGTCAAAATATAGTCAGATATAATATAAAGATAACTAAATAAATATTCGATTTACAAAGAAAATAAATCATAATAGATCATCTATACAAAGAGAAAATATGATATAAATCAACATACATACATACATTATCACTCACTCTAGTCCAGCCTCGGGTTGGGGGATATACTGTCCTAGCGTCCCCACCCTGGCTTACTGGACTAAACAAACAAAACCAGCTCTCCTGAGCTGTTCTGACCAGACTCCAATGGTGACTAAGTAGATGATGATTCGATGTTACAAAATACAGCTATTTATGAGAGTTCACAGGGAGAGGGGGGAATGCGCGATAGCACAGGGTGCGCACTAGGAAATGAAAGGGATAGATAGGAAAGCATTTGGCACTGTTCATAAAGATGACACTCGAGATGGAGACGCGATGACGTATAGTATGAGCAGTAAGACGTAATTCCTGTACCGAAATATCTATTTCGGTACAATTTAGCAATGATTTTGGAAATCTTCCTTCTGGCATTCTATCAATATGTTCTTTCCAGTCGTTCCTATATTTAATTATTCGGTCTGTAAGTTGAAAATATATAGTTCCTTTCTTATATCTTCATTTCTTTTCTTATCCAGCATAGTATATCCTGCTATATTTCTTAAAAATCGCATCTCAGCTGCTTCCAATCTTTGTTCTTGTCTTTTAGTGATCATCTAACATTCTGATCCATACATCAATACAGGAACAGCCATTACTTTATAAAATTTAATTTTTGTTTCCTTTCTTGTGTTTTTAAGGGTTCTTTTAATAGTGCCACACATTAGATTAAATTTATTTGTTTTGTCATTAATATCTTCAATTTAACATATGATAAATTGAAGCCCAGATATTTAAAACTGTTCACCTGCTCTAAAATTTTATTACCAATTACTATTGTTGCCCTTAAGGTACCATGTCCTTTAAATACTAAAATTTTAGTTTTATTCTTTGAAATGTTTAAATTGTAATTGGCACTTATTTTTTCCAAATTAAAAATAGCTCTTTGCAGGTCATCTTCTGAACTGGAAATCTAAAATTAATATCTTTACAAATTTCATTTTGATTCGTTCTCCTCCAAAGTTATTTGTTATGATCTCTGGCCACCGTGTACCCAAAATATTTCTCAGGCAACGATTTACAAATATATGTAATTTCTTTCCAATTTATTTTGTAGCCTTCCACGTTTCACAGCCGTATATTAAGTCGATTTCACATTTGAATTAAATAATGTTATTTTGTCTTAAGGAGATTTGTTTCGACGCACTGCTATTAAATAAGTAAAGAAATAAGATCGTTACTCTTTTGACCAAGGTATTTTTTTCGTCTGGCTTGTATCCTTCGACCTGCCAGGCATGGGTAACTCTTTCGGCAGCAGTGCACCACCTCTTGGAGTCATTTAAGCACGAAATCCGGTCCTCCACGAGAATGTAATGATTCGATTAAATGTAGTTACCAGTTAAAAAATGCAAGTTACAAATAGGTACGTGAATATTAATTATTTCCAAGTAACGCATGCGTGAGAAGAATAATAAATTAGATTGTACCGGCAACTGTCAATTCCTTGTGAACACCCTGTTCCTGCAAGTTAATTTAAACCACTAAGTGGTGGTGTATCTTATCTAAAGCGATATAATTTAAACTGAATCTGATACGAAAAATATATTAGCCTATTTCATGATTGCTTCTCCCGCACGTTTAGTAATGAATAATAATAATTTACTGAGTGAAACATCGACCCAGTCTCTGCAGTATAAACGCTCCAACAATACAACATTTGTTAATATAATACAGGGTGATCATAAAGCCCCGATCCATATGTGTTAATGTAATTTATTTTAACAATCAATGAGCATGATGACGATAGAAGAACACGTGTATGTTGTTAGTGCGCGACTGCGCGCATTGCCTTACACCGAGGTGCGGCAGGAGTTCACTCGGAAATTTCACAAACCAGGACCCACATAAGCAAACATAACAGCCATATTTGGGATACCGAACCAACTTACACTACCAGAGAATTGCAAAGAGACGCACCAAATTTGAATATGTGGCTTGGATTCACAAATATCACTGTGTATGGACCCTTCATGTTCACAGAAGAAATATTTACCTTGACAAGCTCGAGTTACTCCTAGAATCACAGCTATACCAGTTGTGTTCAACAAGATGGAGCACCACCTCATTTTGCGCAGAATATGCAGAACTATCTCAATAGTATTTTAAATCATTATTATACTCATTAGTCATTTCTTTCTGTATTATTCTTAGGATAACTTCTACATTTTTAAATCTTTGACAACTGATATGAAATTCGTATAGTAATATTTGCAAGTTATCCTCACTATCTTTCATCAGGACAGATTCGTCAGCATAAACAATATTTACTTTACTATTTCTCATTTTAAACCCGTTGATATTATTATCTCATTTATTATCAAATCAAACAATAAAGGGCTTAGAAAATCTCCTATCGAACAGTTTTTAATTTGTATATTTTCTGATAAATTTCAATTCGCTTTAATTATCTAAAATTAATGTTAGAAATTCTATAGGTAAATCTAACAATGATTATGATAATATTAAGGATGATAATTAGGGAGACCTAGTGCTTATTTAAATTATTAAACCTATAATGGAAGTAGGATACAAGAAAATACAATACATAAAAAGTAACTCACTGGCACTATCGAACCCGTAGATTCATGGTCGCACGGACATAAGTTCTCCACTTATCATTATCCTTAGCTAATGTTTTCCAATCATCTCCTGTATAATCTACTTCCCTCAAATCACGCTCAATATTATTCTCCCACCTCATTCTTGGCCTACCAACTGAGTGCTTTCTTACTGGTTTACATACAAAAAGCTTCAATGCACCACTTCCATTCCCCATTCTTGCGACGGGCAGGACATGTAGCATAAATGGGGATGAAAGAGGGGCGTGGAAGCTTCTTGTACGGAAACCAGAGGGAATGCGCCCAGTTCGTGAAAATAAGATAGTACAATAAGAATAAAGCTGAAACTTATAATTGGTGATCAAGAATGTGGATTTAGAAGAAATAAGTCTACAATAGATTAGATTTTAGAAAATAATTGGAAATATAACGGCACTGTATATCACCAGTATGTAGGCTTCTGAAAGGCATACGATTCAATTATGAGAGAGAAGTTGTATAGTATCTACTTAACGATGTAATTCGTAAAGATTTAATTCGATTTACTCTAATATGTATAAATGACACAAGGAGTAGGGTGAGAGTACACAAACAATTATCGTATACTTTTGAAATTTACGAGTTAAAGGAAAGAGATTAACTATCTGCTCCACTATTCCATTTTAAAATAGAGCATGCCATCAAATATTTAGATAGTAATTCTGCCCGAAGGCAGGTCTTTCACTGCTATGCTAAGCTTTGCAGCTTTACTAGGGAATTGTAGGTGTGATAGCTTCCTGTTGCTATCCACACCGGCGAAGGATGATGATGATAATGATAAGGATGATGATAGCCATATGATTTCGGGGATCGTTTGATCCCTAAAGTTCTCCTGACATTTGTCTTACAGGTGAGGAAAAACCCCGATAAAAACCTCACCCAGAAAAACTGTCCCGACCGGGGATCGAACCCGGGCCCGCTGCGTGACAAGGCAGCACGCTACCTCGAGACCAAAGCGATGGACTCTTTAGAGGATACAGAAACGTAAAACTGAATAGTATTAATAAACTGTTAATGTACGCTGATGACGTAGTATAAATATAATATACTATTTAGTAGCAGTAATAAATTGGGGCTATAATTAAACGCCAATAAAACAAAATATATAGACACGCATATAAGTGCGTTATATAAAGGAAATGAACAGTTAATGACAGATGAGGGAAATTTTTAATAAATGACTGAATTTAAATGCCAAGGAACAATAATTACAAACAGGAATGAGATGCGGGAAAGAAATTAAACATAGACTCAATTCTGTCAATTCTGAAATAGCATGCTATTACGTAGTACAAGCACACCTGTCATCCCAACGTCTCTAAAAAATGTTAAACTGAAAATACATGACTATTATTATCATTCCAATTATATTATATGGTTTCTTACTTAAAGGGAGGAGAAAATATTACTAGTATTTTAGAATAAAGTTATTAGGAAAATTTTTGGCCTTCCTACATTTCTTCATCCCTCTCGGCTTGATGAGTGGAGAAGACTATGTAACAGTGACCTGCATGACCTTTATGAGAAAACAGTGGTATTAAAAATAGTTAACTATCATAGCCCGCGATAGGCAGAGCATTTGGAAGGAACGGAATTGGAAGAGTGGTATGGAAATTCATTTTACGAAAACAGAGGAAATAGCGCTTAGTAAGTAAGCCAAGAACGAGGTAAGAGATTAATTTCAACCTTGATTTGAGGGAGGTATATTACACAGGGCACGATTGGAAAACATTAGCTCTGGATAGGGATATATGGAGAGGTTATATCCGCGCATCTAAGAAACTGTAGGTTCGTTAGTGCTAGTGAAATTGTATTGTATTGTAAGCCTATGTTTTCCCTTTACAGAGATTTAGGCGCTCTCCCCCTACAAGGAAGAATTTGAACCATTCTCATTTATTTACACTTGTTCTCGTATAGATGCCAGTTTTGAGTGGTCCGTGGTCAGCGTTCCGGCTCATACTGACATCTAGGAAACCAAGGTAAATCTTGCTTAGAGGCCTTTTCATTCATGCTTAAGGATTTTTTACGAGCCTGAAAATCTTCAGACTCGGAACCCACGGCTTAAAGTCCCTCCCGGAGGACTTGCTCCTTGGATTTTTCTGTCCTAAAAAATCCATCGACCCCTCTGGGTTTGAACCCTCGACCCTCGGGACCATACGCAAGGAGCATAACCACTAGTCCACCGCGGCCGGCTAGTGCTAGTGAAATAGTTATTTGGATACTTCTTCTTCTTCTTCTTCACGTCACGGGATTGGCAAATTGCCTGTTCCGCCTCACAGTTGTTCAGTCCATCTTTTCAGTGGCTCTCCCACATTTCTTGACCTTCTTGGCTTCTAGTTAAATGATGTTTCTTTTTTGATTTTGTTACATTTATTCTTTCTATATGTTTAAACCATTTATCTCTATATTCTTTGATTTTTTAATTCAGTGGATACACATAACTCTGTTCTTGTACGAGTATATTCATTATTTATCCGATCCATTCTTGTGCAGACTTTTGTTCTTCTAACGAAGTTAATTTCTACGCTTTGTATTCTACTTTGCAATATTTTGGTCATTACCCAAGTTTCGCTCCCATAAAATAAAGCAGGAACTGCCAATGTTTTATATAACTTAAATCTAGTACCTCTTTTTCTTAGCCCTTAAATTACCAAAACAATTTTTCATATCAGTTATTTAAATGTATCGGATCGCGGTGAAAACGAAAGCATATATAACTGTATATTATTAGGTATATTGTTTAATTCAGCATAAATTTAAATAATTTCTAGTTATTCGTTTTTTTCTGTTTTATAAGAAGTATTAAATAAATTAAACCAATTGATGTTTCCTATAGGATTCATCGCCAATTTAAGGATTGATTAGAACTTACGATTAAATTTTCTAAGGGACTGTTCAAAAATACACATTTTTAATACTTTTTTTGAGTCTGATAGTCGTGGATAGAGACCGATGGAGGGCCTTAGTAAATGTCTCTTTGATTAGTTACTCACTTAGAATGACAATTCCTTCTATATAATTTTAATGGCTGAAGGGCAACTCTGTTTTTGAATGATTTGTTCAAAATGTGCAATGGTCTTGCAGTAGTAAGAAACACTTGATCAGCCTCTTGTAGTTAATTATAACATTTGGTTTGCAGTGAAGAAAAAAGTATTGAATAATTAACTCTAACTTGAAGAGAGTTCTTGAAAATGAAGTCTGGAACAGAAATATCGGAAATTCGGTCTTTGCCAACCACTTTAAATTATCCGAAACTCTTGCTTCTCCTTCTCCGGTTTCAGGGTCTTTTAGAGAAGATCGATGCCCCTCAGGCGATAGAACTAAAGAGAACCAGCCAAGGAAATGAGTGTCAAACTCATAGAATTTGCTGCCAATATATTGAGCTATGTTGCTTGTAATACAAGTCTATTTACATTCCTGTCTTTCAGCATTTGTGCCAAAGCATTAGACGTGTATATTGATGATAGATAATAAATGTTATTATCGGGTGTCTAAAAAATAAAGTAAACATTTTTAGCGAATTCCGAAAGAATGAAGCTGCTGAGGTTGCTCTAATTAAAATATAAAAAACATACATATATTCTTCGATCCTACCATGGATGGTTCTACAATTTCGTAAAATTGTAACTAATTTCTGAGATTTAGGAGGCTCAGAAGGAGGAGTAGCGTTATCCCTATGATATAATCTAATATATAAAAATAAATGTTTGTTTGTTTGCTCGTTCGTACTTTATGCGCGGCTATAGTGTTGACCGATTGTGATGAGGTTTTTTTTGCAAAATGTTCAGGAGATTCCCGGGATGAACATAGGCTATAAGAGAGTTCTGATACTCAACTCCTACACCTCCTAATAGCCAATTTTGTCGGTCCATCCAATCTCCTGGTTTAGATGTTTCTCCTTCATGCATTAATATATTCCCTGACTCCAGGAGGATTTAGGTCTTCCTCTACCTCTTCATCCCTCAGATTTCCATTCCAAAACACATTTTGGTAGCCGAACCTCTTCCATTCGCTGGACATGTCCATATCATCTTAATTGCTGAGTTTTAATATAATCTAAATATATAATAATAATAATAATAATAATAATGACAATAATGATAATAATAATGATGACAATAATAATAATAATAACAATGATGACAATAATAATAATAATGATAATAATGATCACAATAATAATAATGATAATAATGATGACAATAATAATAATGATAATAATGATGACAATAATAATAATGATAATAATGATGACAATAATAATAATATTAATAATAATGATAATTTACATTGATGAAGTAGAACTGAACACAATTTAAATTGGTAGAACGGTTGAGTGAGATAAGTGTCTTATATAACATGGGTTCTCCTGTTTGAAAATCCCGCCCACTAATCTTCTTCAACCCGATTTATCCCACCATTTTAGATTTTATTTTCTCGTGCCGTTTTAATCGGATTAATAATTGCCTCAACACTAACTACACATGCGCCGTCATCACCAATTGCTATATTTATTACAACTTTTGATCGAAAATTAAGTCTCAAATTAAGTGCGTTCCGCCAAACCTTTCTTGTTTCACCTTACTAATTATGTTTGAAATATTAGAAAATTGCTAATACCTGATGCCAACACGTCTTTAATATAGATAGAAATCACTTTTACCTATTCGTCTCACTTCATTTACTCCTAGAATCTAAGTTAGTTCTTTATTTGGACTGGGCGGACAGACACCTGAAAGATCTATTGCGCTATCCCAGTAAATTGTGGATGATTGGAATGAAGTGTATCCTACGGTATTGTCACTTGCACTTCGACTTCCGTGTCTGGCACACCAGGTACTTCTCCTATGACCCACCATTGTTTGGATTTGGCCCTTGGCTGAGAGGACGGACTACATCCATCCCATGGCTCCATTCTGTCCTTTTTTTTATTTCACAGGATCGTAGTCATGTGCCAGACATTGGTCGGATCCCCAAAATATCCGGCAATCACATATTTTCAACAACTGTGTGTGTCAACCAAATTATTATTTTTCCTAACATGAAATGAGGTGAAGAGTGATATGAAATTAATTAATTAATGAAAATTAAAATTTCACGAAGAAGAGTGGAACGAGAATAGTGTGTTGGCGGGATGAAATTCGGGAAAAGGGAGAACCTCGAGAAAAACCCGAAAACTCTAGGTATGGCTCACTACCAGTACCCCTCTGGAACCACCAGGATTCGAACCTGGGATTCTAGTCGGGCAGACGCACGCTAGCCATGTATATACTGAAACGGCAAAGTATAAAAGAAAATAATAAATAAAAATCAGTGTTGCATTCTTACTACATTAGAATGTGGTGAGAGAATAACATTTATAATGATTTGAGGGAAGTAGACTATACAGGGGATGAGTGGAAAACAAGCTCAGGATAAGATATATGAAGAGATAGTTCGCATGGCCGTGAACCTAAGGATTTGATAGTGCCTGTTAATTAGATAGTAACCACTATTTTGATTCTTAAAATTGTCTTCCGGTTTTAATGGTCATAGTCCAGTGTTAATACGGCTCGTCGTTTCGCCTATTGTTGCCGTAGACGTCCTCAGAACTAAAGTTAAAATAGAAAAACTTATACCCCAGATATCAGTCGATGCCCGGGTCGGGACAAGTTTCCTGGGTGATGAAGTTTTTTCCTCATCTATAAGAGAATGTCATGAGACTTTAAGGTCAAAACAGTGTCTGAACATCACTGGGCATCATTATCACATTCGCCATATTTATGAATGTGTGTGTGAATGGCGTATTTCGTCTTAATGTTGAGTTCCCTCGAAGGAGTCTCTGACATTAAGCTGATTACTTATTCGGGACGGCTGTTCATTTCCTTGTGTCGTCAGAAAAGTATGCATGTGATCCATAGTTAAAATACCTTTCCCAACAGGTCGTGTCACTGTAAGGACCGGATGACGTGTGGCACGCAAGAGTACCTATGAGGTGAGAGGTTAAACAATATCCTCAACATTGATCAGAATGAATTTTAAATTATTTAATCCACAGGATACTATGCATACTCTCTGTGAACTTCTCAGCTGACGGCTACAAACTATTCCGGCGCATTTTTAAAGTTGCCGGTAATAATTATCTACAGTAATCTAACAAGAGGTAGTGTTTTTCTGAAAATATCACGAGCGACAAAGTCGCGAATGATTTTGTCAAATGAAAAACTCAAACTTGCATTGGATTTGGAGTGACTATTTAGCGAATAATACAAAATCAGAAGCTAAACATAATTAAAATGTTTAATATTTACCAAATGCGAGGTTATGTATTCCGATCTTATTTCCTGGCGATTTTAAGCCTGCTGTATAGTTATAAATAGCATATCTTTACTGTTAAAAATCCTTGGGCTTGGGAAAAATCAATAACAGATGATTGTATGAGAAATAAATATTAACAATAACGGACATTCATTATACTTACTTACTTACTTACTCACTGGCACTATCGAACCCGTAGGTTCATGGCCGCACGGACATAAGCTCTCCATACATCCCTATCCTGAGCTAATGCTTTCCAATCATTCCCTGTATAATCTACTTCCCTCAAATCATAGTTAATGTTGTTCTCCCACCTCATTCTTGGTCTACCAACTGGGCGTTTTCCTTCTGGCTTTCCTACAAGAAGTTTCAATGCACGTCTTTCATTCCCCATACGCGCAACATGTCCTGCCCATCGCAGTCTACGGGACTTAACTGTTCTTATTATATCTGGCCTCCTATAAAGACCATGTAGTTCATTGTTATGTAGTCTTCTCCATTCACCTGTCTGTTCATCTCTCTTTGGTCCAAAAATTTTCCTAAGAACTTTATTCTCAAATACTCGTAATCTCCTTTCCTCCCTTAAAGTAAGAGTCCATGTTTCGCACCCATATAATATAACTGGTAGAACAATAGTTTTATATATTTTCAGCTTAACGTTTTTTGAAAGGAGTTGGGACATCAAAAGTCTCTGCAATGCATAATAGCGTGCATTTCCAGAATTGAGCCTATGTTTAATTTCTTTGTGCATCTCATTCCTATTTGTGATTATTGTTCCTAGGTATTTGAATTCAGCCAATTCCTCAAAATTTCCCTCATTTGTCATTAGCTGTCCATTTCCATTATATAATGTATTTCTACGTGTGACCATATATTTAGTTTTACTGATATTTACTTCCAGTCCTAATTTCTTAGTGCCATTCATTATACAACATTTAATACATTTTTAGAGCAACAGAACTAATCTTGTTTATTTGGTAATTTTTGAAGTTGTTTTCTTTTGGCATTTCTTGCTGTACCATATCGATCGTACATTGTTGAATCGAAATCCTTGTCAAAGAAGTTAATTTTCGGAGATATCTCTCATTACCAACAGGAAGAGGTAATTTTATCAACAGGAAGAACTTCAGGACACTAGTTGTTCGGCGAGAGCACATATTCACGACATTAATTGCATATGTTATTTTTCTCTGTTCTAATATGAAATAATAACAAGATGCCGACATTTTACAATTTCATGGTAAGCTTCCGATATATGCAAACATTGGTGACTTGCAGGCTGCCCTTCAATCGATCGCAGATAAATTTAATTTAAATCGAAACTCAGTAGAAATTAGAAATAACATAAAAAATTACACAAAACACCTGTGCCTGTCTTGGATACGAGGGCACCAGGGAACTGAGGGAAATGGCCGTGCTGATCAATTAGCTAAATCCGCAGCATCTTCTGAGCTTCATTATTCATTTTCAAAGTGTCCAATATCCTACGTTAAACAGAAACTTTTGAACTATATCATCATTGATTGGAATGAATATTGGATAAGGAGTGCAAATGGTGCTTTGACTAAAGAGCTCTACTTTCCTACAGTACACCTTAGGCTAAATATAAAACATTTTATTCCAAATTTCATTTTAACACAATTTATGACAGGTTATGGAAGATTGGAAGTTATTTTAGAAGACGTGATCATAATTGTAAATGTCAAGAATAAATATAGTCTGTAAAGCATATTTTATTTGATTGTCCTATATTCGAAAGACAACAATTCTGGTTAAACTTACTTTTAAATGATGATGAGGCTTCTGCCTCAATGTGTGAAGTGATTTTTAAGAACCAAAATTATTATAAACAATTTGTGAAATTCATAACACACATTTATAACATTATGCAGTATTTTCTAAGACACTTACACACAATTTATGTAATTCATAACACTCATTTAAAACCATAAGATAATATTTCTGTTTTACAATGTATAGTATAATATTGTTATAGTAAGCTACAACCCTAACATGCATTTGTGGCGAAATTGGGTTTCAAAATATTGGAGATTCAATAAAAATATGCAAACGTTATAAAACAAGCATTCGTAGACACTACAAACCCAAAATAATGTAATAAAATAATTGGTTATCACTTCACATCACCAACTTTTTTTTGTAAATCTAGACACTGGCCCATGAAAGCGAACAAAGTTATAACACGGATGGGTGTGTTAAGAGATATATCTGAATATCAGGTGGGTGTGTAAAAAGAGATATCTCCATCCCAATTTTATCATTTACACGCCAAGAATTCAAAATTGATTTACCATGAAATACTTACTTACTTACTCACTGGCACTATCGAACCCGTAGGTTCATGGCCGCGCGGACATAAGCTCTCCATACATCCCTATCCTGAGCTAATGCTTTCCAATCATTCCCTGTATAATCTACTTCCCTCAAATCATAGTTAATGTTGTTCTACCACCTCATTCTTAGTCTACCAACTGGCCGTTTTCCTTCTGGCTTTCCTACAAGAAGTTTCCATGCACGTCTTTCATTACCCATACGTTCAACATGTCCTGCCCATCGCAGTCTACGAGACTTAACTGTTCTTATTATATCTGGCTTCCTATAAAGACCATGTAGTTCATTGTTATGTAGTCTTCTCCATTCACCTGTCTGTTCATCTCTCTTTGGTCCAAAACTTTTCCTAAGTACTTTATTCTCAAATACTCGTAATCTCTATTAGGTTCGTCTTCCGGGCATATAGGCCGTGGTCCAGTCGTTCTTCTACTCGACGTTTCGTCTACTGCTGCGGTAGACATCTTCAGGAGATACTGCGTGCTCTCTGTGAACTCCTCAACAGTCGGCTGCAGACTGGCTGGTCGTTGGAAACCGCAGCAGTAGACGAAACGTCGAGTAGAAGAACGACTGGACCACGACCTATATGCCTGGAAGACGAACCTAATAGGGATCAAGACGCCGGCCGTGAAAGCCTACAGTTATACTCGTAATCTCCTTTCCTCCCTTAAAGTAAGAGTCCATGTTTCGCACCCATATAAAATAACTGGTAGAATAATAGTTTTATATATTTTCAGTTTAACGTTTTTTTGAAAGGAGTTGGGACATCAAAAGTCTCTGCAATGCATAATAGCATGCATTTCCAGAATTGAGCCTATGTTTAATTTCTTTGTGCATCTCAGTCCTATTTGTAATTATTGTTCCTAGGTATTTGAATTCAGCCACTTCCTCAACAATTCCCTCATTTGTCATTATCTGTCCATTTCCATTAAATACTGAATTTCTACGTGTGACCGTTTATTTAGTTTCACTGACATTTACTTCCAGTCCTAATTTCTTAGTGCTACTCAATAGTGTGTGCGTGTTGGCCTTTAGTATCTCCTCGCTATCGGTCAGTAGTACTACATCATCAGCATAAACTAACAGCTTATTAATACCATTCAGTTGTAAGCCTTCCTCATTCTCTAAAGATTTAATGGCATGCTCTAGTACAAAATTAAATAGTAGAGAAGATAGTGCATCTCCTTGCTTCAACCCATTCTGGATTTCAAAAGTGTCTGGAAACTGTTTGCCTACACGCACCCTACTCTTTGAGCCATTTAGACAAATTCGTATAAGTCTAACTAACTTTTTAGGAATTCAGAACTCCAGCAGGATACTATATAACTTCTCCCTCCTAATTGAATCATATGCTTTTTTGAAGTCTACATACAGTTGATGTACAGTACCATTATATTCCCATTTCTTTTCTAAAATCTGTCTTATACTAAAAATCTGATCTGTTGTAGATCTGTTTCTTCTAAATGCACATTGATGATCTCCTAGAATGTCATCAATGTAGGAAGTAAGTCTGCTTACTAATATATTTGTTAGAATTTTGTACGAAGTTGAAAGTAATGAGATGCCCCTGTAGTTGTTGCAATTAGTTTTATCTCCTTTCTTATAAATTGGTACGATGATTAATTCCTTCCATTCATCTGGAAGAGCTTCTTTTTACCAAATCATACTAAGCAACCAGCGTATCTTGTCCATCAATTTTTCTCCCCCTGATTTTATCAGTTCTGCTGGGATCTCATCTGAACCTGTTGCTTTATACATCTTCAATTTTTCAATTGCCATTTCAACCTCTAATGCACTTGGCTCTGCGACTAGCATTTCTGCTGTCTGTAACTTATCCTCCACAATGTCCTGTTCTGTATGTACATTTAATAGCTGATTAAAGCAACTTTTCCATCTATTTAATATACTCCTAGAATCTGCAATCATATCCCCATTTTCGTTCCGAATTATGTTTGTTCTAGCCTGAAACCCTTTCTTCTCTATACTAATTCCCTGATATAATTCTCTAATGTTCCTATTTTTTGCATTCATTTCAAGATCACTAATATTCTCTCTCAAATATTCCCTCTTTTTACTCATTAGTAACTAGGTGGTTTCCTGTCTAACACTACCCAATTGCTCTAAATTTACCTCATTTGGCTCGTGTAACCATTTCATTTTTGCTAGCTTTCTTTTCTTTACAATGTCGGCACATTGTAAAGAAAAGAAAGCTAGCAAATTTACCATGAAATACACTATAAAATATAATAATCACCATTGTTACTGTAAAGTATGGCTCTATCTTACAATCACTATTTTCTTGTTTTAAGACACACAAAACAAATGGTGTCTATAGCCGATAACTCATATTTCAGAATTTTGGGGGTATCTCTCTTTACCCACCCACCCGAAATATAGATCTCTCTTTACACGCCCACTTTATAACCTCTATATTCCTAATCATCTTTTCATAGACCCTTGATGAGCAGTATCTGTTGTATATTCTGTGTCAAGGAGTGTCTAGATCGATCTTTTTATTGTTATGTTCGAAGAAAATGCTTGGGAATTCTTGAATCTTCAATTCTTTTCATGTGTTCATACTATCAATTCGTCTAAAATTCATTATGATTCATCGTTGAGATTATGTAGTAAAATGTTAAAATATGAAAATAAGTACCTGATATAGCAGTCGTCCTCAACTAAAGTTAGTTTCTGTTTAAAAAAACTTCAAATGTTTAGAGCCATTAGACTTTTCAGAAACATGTTTCATCTTCGACATATCATTTGGTACCATGTTTCTGAAAGACCTACATTGTTCTACTTGACGAAGCTTTTTTAATCAGAAATTAATTTTAATTGAGGCAGACTGATATATCAGGTACGTATTTTAATATTTTAACGTCTTCATACCATGATAACTTTTTTTTATTTCGTATGTTTTAAAACTGAACGTTCGTTCTTACTTTTTTGCCATATCTGCACATTCACATATCAACTTTAATGTTAACGCGACACAACACAAAAGCTTGTAATCAGCACATTTAATGGAACTATTCACAACGATTTTCGTTAAGACGAACACTATCGCCAGACGCTAACTCCAAAACTTACAAACTCCAAGCTGTCATGTTCGTGTTATCGGGATAGTATCGCACTGCACATCCAGTCGAAAGTTGAGAAATGGAGCAATTTCATGAGAAGTTGAATATCTTATTCCATCTAGGCGTTGCCTTTAGGAAAAAAACGAAACATACGTTCTATATAGATAATTTGATTAAAGAAAATATTTGGAAACAAATTACGAATGAATCAAAACATGAAGAGTTTAATTGTAGATTATATATCGTTTTACATCTTAAGAACATTATTAATTACACCGTTCTGCATTTTAAAACATATTTTTTGTTTTTTAAAATCGGATTTTTTTATGCTAAATTTGAAAATGATATCCATTTTGTCCCATCACGTCAGGTTTTAAAAATATCCATGAATAACTAGAAATGAAAGTATAGCTCTGTAAAAGTACTAAAAATTACTCTCAACTAGAATTTTGTGTAAAAATCTAGGCCAGAATTTATTTGCCACAAATTAATCATTACTTAATAATACTTAATAATTATAAGCATTGTAAGCATACTTCACTTTTCCACTCATAGTATTCTAGAACTGACTGTTCATCATCAGTTTTCGAACTTACAAGAGCTTTAATTATTTCATAGGATAACGAAGGAAATGTATCGCAAAGGTATTTAAAGCACTCACTGTCTTTATCTAGAGTTTTCACAAATTATTTCATTGAACCTAATTTTACATGGAGAGGTGACAACAATACTTTTGAGGGTTCAATAAGAGGTTCACTTCTTATATTTTTTTCGCCCGGTATTAAATTAGTCCTACGTGGCCACTGTTCTCTTTCCCAGTGTTCTGACCTAGCTCTGCTATCCCATTCACATACAAAACAAGGGTATTTTGTGAAACCAGCTTGCTGACCAACTAATAGTCCAATAATCATGAAATCTCCACAGACTAGCATAGATGGTTTTCGTACTGCAGTTTTTGTAACAAAAACTTTACATTTTCATATGTCTCCTTTAAAACAAAAGAGTGGGCCACAGGAATGGAAGGATGAATGTTTCCATTATGAAGCAAAACACCTTTAAGACTTTTTTGAGAAGCACTTATGAAGAATCTTCACTCTTTGGAATTATAGTTTATGTTATAACATTTTAAGACAGCAGGGATGTCTTGGCAATACACTAAATTTTCTTCTTCAGAAAAAAAAAAAGAAGAAGAGACAAGGATCCTTCTCACGATGCGATGCCTGTAACATGAAAAATATGTACTCTCAGTCAATATTTTCTTTTCTTTTAACCTAGAGCCTAACAGTTCTGCTGATTCTTTAGGCAAACTTAAATCACTCACTAAATCATTAAGCTCACTTTGATTAAAACATCTATCATGATCAGAATTATATGCTTCATCATCCACAGGAGATTCAGTTTCAGTGCTACTGGATGCAGATGACAATATACTGATTCAGGGTGTAAGGGAACCGGAATATCAGGACCATGAGGTACAGGCTGAATGGCAGAATGAATGTTAGGATATACAATATATTTCTTCTTTTTAGCATTGTATCCTGCGACCTTAACTGTGCAAAAACAACAATCGTCTCCATGATTTGTAGGTTCCCTCCAAATCATAGGGATACCAAATGGCAATGACTTTTTTTTTTTTTCTATTCATATTTCCAACTCCTCAACTCTGCAAAAAAAAAAAACTACTACACACTTCATGAGGGCACCACGTTTTATTCTGGTCACCTAACTTAATGCCAAAGTATTGAAAGTAAGTTTTCTTTACAAGAGCAGCTATACGGCGTATTCTTTGTATTACTAACTTATATGACCCACATATAATTAGAGCAAAACAGATTTGGATCATTTACTACAACCACAAATTTTTGTACGGATCTAGGACCGATATAGTTAGTAGATTTTAATAAATATAAACATAATTTAAATTATAAACATAATGATAGTTATATTATTTTCACATTTTAAGTAATAAAGTTGAAATTATAAATTGTTGGGCCTTTCTAACTAATGATAAGCACACTGTAAATATTACTAACGTACATACATTATGAAAAACATTCAAAACAATAAAAATTTTGAATTGTAAAAAAATTCTGACGTATGGGAAAATGGATTTCATTTTTGCAATCAGTATGAAATTGTGATTCAGAAATGCTCATTTATTTAAAAAAGCAAAATCCATGCAGAACAGTGTTATTAACAGTTAAGATTTTTATGTAATAAAATATAATATTGCAATACAGATAGTATATATTATTCTACTGTTTGGGCGTAAAATCAAGATAAAAGACAGTCAGAAATCTTACTTCTCATAATAATAATAATAATAATAATAATAATAATAATAATAATAATAATAATAATAATAATAATAATAATAATAATGATAATAATGATAATGATAATAATGATAATAATGATGATAATGATAATGATAATAATCATTATTATTATTATTATTATTATTATTATATTTTGTTTTACCTGGCAGAGTTAAGACTTCAAGTCATTGTCTACCGCAAACCAGGGTACAAAAATATGTAAAATTATTCTTACATCTAAATTACAATAAACAATTATTAAATGGTGTATCTCTAAACTCCAAGCGCCACAGGCCTAGAAGGCCCTTGGTCTACCAGCCTGCAGCTGACATCACGTCCACATGTGTTAATCACATAGGTAGACGATCATAAGCCAGTGTAGGTGTATACACTATAATTATTACTTACAATATTTATTTTTATTTACTGTAGATTTAAATAATTAAATGTAAAACATACCAGATGGAAAAAGAGAAAAAACTATTAATTACATAGATTAAATTTAGTTCTCCAAAAAAATTAATTAACAACATATAATTGTATTAGCTTGACTTGTAAGTGTCAAGTGGGCGGCAATCCCTGATACCCTGAGGGAGAGAATTCCAGGAGCGGCAGAGGCTTTTGTGAAAGAAGTAGAATAAGATGAAGTCTGCTAAGGAGAGGGCTTGTTAGCAGACTGTTATCTCGTGATTATTCAACTGTTTGTATGTGAAACCAAAACCGAAGACAGTTGTAAGTCTAACTTCTCATTATGCTATGTTGCAATCTAACCTTGTAGTACATAAAAATACTGGCTCTAATCATAAACTACTTGGTTTTCTTTCTTGTGTGGAGAAATGCATATTAGTGTTCTGTTGTCATTGTAAATGGCAATGCGAATCTTGTGTTTATGTCTTACGTTTATGTATCGCGTTAACGCCAATGTTTATCTGTGAATGTGCCTTTATCCTCTCCGTTAAATTTCTTCATGTACGTTCAAGAAATTTAATTTCGGTTGCTGAATCTATTATCTTTTAAATCATGTGTTAATATAATAATAACAATAATAATATAATTTATTTATTTATATACAGATTTTCAATGTTTATACGTGTTTCTGTGCATAAAGTCTTATTACACGCTTTATATTAGCTTGACCTGTATCTATCTATGTAACGGAATCTTTCAACGCGATTTTAACCCACTTAAAATCATTGGATCGACTTGAAACTTTGTATGCTTGTAGTGGACCAATGACAATACAATAATTTCGTAATGTTTTTCTAAAATCATGGCCAGAATCATCAGCAAATCAAAAAAAAGTGTTTGTGTAATTATGTAATGGAATCTTTCAACATGATTTTCACCCACTTAAAATCATTGGATTTACTTGAAACTTTGTATACTTGTAAAGGACCAATGACAATACAATAATTTCATAAATGTTTCTAAAATCCTGGCTAGAATAGCAGAAAATCAAAATAATAAAAACCGGTATAATAGGTTGCGGACTTATCAACTTCTTACTCAAGCGTTGTATGAGCTCAGATGGTAGAGCGGTGGACTGTAGTGGTATATAATTTCAGTAATCCATAGGTCGCTGGTTCAAATCCGGCCTGGAGTTTTTTTTAGTAGAGTATTACTTTTAGCTTATAGTACAATAATATCGAATTTAAAGATATTTACATTTTCATCTTATTCTGTAAAATATTAAAACAAAAAAAAAATAAAAAATAATAGTTTTAAAAAACTTAAACACGCTTTATTAGAAAACCGAACTAAAAAATGAAAAATTATTTTAATTTCCAACACGCTTGGGATAAAATTAAAGTGGTCAACAAAAAAATAATCTCAACACATGTAGAATAAAACTGGAGTTATCTACAAAAAAAATAATTTTACCATCAAAAGCGTGTGGTGCTCTATATCAATTAATATATTTGATAATAAACAATATTGGTAAAAGTAAAGTCTCTACGAAGAAAACGTAAAAACTATAAAACCATCCCACGCTTTTGATGGTAAAATTATTTTTTTGCAGATAACTCTAGTTTTATTCTAGATGTGTTGTCTGACAGCGCTGTATCCTGGTTCGACTCATACCTGCACGGTCGTCAACAATACGTTTCATTAAACTCTAGATCTTCGTCTTGGCGCAACGTGCCGGCTGGAGTCCCCCAGGGCAGTGTTCTCGGACCTCTTCTTTTCTCAATCTACATAAATGACTTGCCAACTGTACTAAATCACTGCCGTTATCACCTCTACGCTGATGATCTCCAAATTTACCTACATTCACCTCCTCATTCTCTCTATAACAGCTTGACAAAATGAATGACGATCTCATATCCATCTTTAACCGGTCTTCAAGTATCGGTCTAAATCTAAATCCTAACAAGTCACAAGTAATTCTAATGGGACAACACAAAGACTGCTTACAACCTTTGACATATCTACACTTCCAAACATTACTATAAATAATATAATTATCCCTTATTCTTCTTCAGTAATAGATCTTGGACTACATCTAGACGCAAATTTAACCTGGCAAACACAAGTGAAACACATATGTAAAAAGACTTTCTCCATCTTAAATTATCTTAGACGTTTAAAGAATTTTCTCCCAGTTTCGTTAAAACAAATCCTTGTGCAGAATCTTGTGTTACCACACTTCGATTATTGTGACATTATATATAATGATCTAAACTATGAATTATCGCAGAGACTGCAGCGTGTTCATAATGATTGCGTTCGATTCATTTTCAATATCCGCCGTTATGACCATATTTCCGAACACTTTAATAACCTCTCTTGGCTCCGTCTTACTGACAGACGTAAATTGCACTCCCTTTCACTACTTTTCAAGCTTCTGAATTCCTATATCCCTACTTACCTGGCGTCCAGATTTGAGAAGTTATCCTCTTACCACAATATTGACACTAGATCACAAGATAGCAGTCTGCTAACAATTCGTCTTCATAGCACTTCCTCCTATTCTACTTCCTTCACAGTAGCCTCTGCCCGCTCCTGGAATCTCCTTCCTCAAGATATCAGGGGTTGCCGCACACTTGGAACCTTTAAGTCACGCTTGTACAGTTACCTGTTGTCTAATAATTAATTTTTCTCTATTTATATAATTTTATACTATGTCATTAATCTTTTCCTCGTTTTTTATATATATTATACATATTATATATTTAATTCGTTAAATTTAGAGTAAATCAAAATACATTATAAATATTAATTGTATTGTATTCATAACTTGTAATCGTTTATATATATATATATATATATATATATATATATATATATACATATTTATATATATTGTAATTTAGATTTAAGACTATTTTTTTTTTGTTTGTATTTTTTTTAAACCTGGTTGAGTGGTAGACAAGGCCTTAAGGCCTGTTCTCATTCCAGTTCTTATATATTGCATCCATGAATTTCGAAGTCTGTTTTTTTTTTTCTTCCAGGTGGACACTACTCCAATGTTTTTCTGGATAACCTTTCTTCTTGTATTCGTCGTGCGTGCCCAAACCAATTTAATTGTTTTATATCTTTTACAATCTGTGATTGAATCCATCCATCCATCCATCCAATGGCTGATTGGCTCAAATTCGAGCTTTGGCCTCTCTGGTTGGGTTTCGGAACGTATTTGTTTTTACGGGGTAGGAATGTCAACCCCACGCCCAACCTCCAGAAATCCTGGGGGTCGATGATTTTCTGTTGGAGTTTTCTCCCTTAGCTGGTATGTCCCAATTTTTAAGCGTCGGGAACTCGCTTATTTGCCCCTGCACTTCTTAGTATTAACCAGGAGCCACGACGAGGACGTGGTGCATTGGGCTGATTAGGAATAAATTACATTTCTCGGGTTTTATTAGTGTGCACTCACCAGCAAGGTCCACACTCCTGAGACCACATATTGCCCCTTGGGCTCCCTTATGATTGAATATTTAATTTTTTTTTCTCGTGTGGCTTAATTTACTTTTTCAATTTTTAACATTTTGCCGCTCTCCTCAAGAAATCTATTTCCTTCGACATAGATTTTCGTTCAAAGCCTTTGTTAAATTTCCATGCTTCAGCTCCATATGTGACAGTACTTCTCACCATTTATATGGAGGAAGAGAGGAAGACCGAAGAAAACTTGGATAGAAGGGGTACAAGCAGCTATGAATATCAGAGGAATGGAGGAAGATCAATGGATGGATAGAGAGGAATGGCGTTTGGTTTCCGGAAGACGGCGGCAGCTGCCATGATACCGGATGATGATATAATTGCAATTATTGATAATTGTCAAGCTAGATATATTCCAACTTAAATTCTACCCTATATATATATGTCCACCGCTGTGGTCTCGAGGTAGCGTGCTGCCTTGTCACGCAGCGGGCCCGGGTTCGATCCCCAGTCGGGGCAGTTTTTCTGGGTGAGGTTTTTCCTCACTTATAAGACAAATGTCAGGAAAACGTTAAGGCCCAAACGGTCCCCGAAATCATATGGCCATCATCATCATCATCATCATCAGCCTTCACCGGTGTGGAAAATAACGGGAAGCTACTACACCTACAATTCCCTAGTAAAGCTTCAAGCATAGTATGAAAGTGCTATGATTGCAGTGAAGGACCTGCCATCGGGCAGAATTACTGTGGATATATATATATATATATATATATATATGTGTGTGTGTGTGTAACTTATTTTTCCTGGTTAAAGTTAATTATATTTAATATAATAATAATAATAATTCTCATAATTAGCAATAAAAATAATTATGTAATTAATGGGAAAATATTTTGTCATTAAGATAAATTTATTCTAAAGGCATAGGCTCGTTTGTTCTCCCTCACTGTTAAGAAGGAATCCATAACACCTGTGTAGCTATTTCCATATTTGTGAGGTGCATTACGTGAGCAATAAAGTGTAGGTTATACCATCCTTACTTGTAGGTACATCTACATAATTTGCCATTCCGTTTGATTGTTCCTCGCCCATCCCCATACTCACAATGTGCCACCTTCACTAAATCAATACCCAACTCTCCCTTCCGCCTCTAGTGACGTCATCAAAATCTGCATACATTACAGACCTTCAAACAATATTGTTCAAACACATTGGGTGTACTAATATTATGTCCCTCCAGTCCTACGCATTCAAACAATGTCTTCTGCAAACTTTCATCATTACTCCAGGAAACATGGCATTTACTGACAACTTCCGAACAACTATCACCAAAACAAGGTGATACATAATCATTATTGTTATTTTAATGCTCTAAAATTTAGTCATTTATATCCCATTGTCCTTTGTAATGGACATAATTCAATATTTTTACTATTTAACTCATGCCCCAAATGGGAGTCAATGACCAATCACATTTCAATGAATTTTTATTTACAACCAATCACAGTCGTGTTTCGCCTAGAATTTACCAACTAAAGTTTATCATGATAAAGAAAGCACCTCCTTTTTAACATTCTGAATAGGTCATAGCATTATTTTGCAGTGACTGACTCTCTAAGAAATACGGCTACCAGATTGTATATATGGTGCATGAATGTCAACATATAGCGCGTGCGGGAGTTAATAGCAATTGATGATGTTTTATAGATAGAAATTTGTTTTAGTTGGGGACGAGTGATGCAACAGGAACGAATTTTATCATCATCATCGCCCTCGTCGTCACTCCAAGGATTAGGCAATTGCGTGTTCCTACTTCATAATGCATGAGCACAACGTTTTCTAGGTCATCCGACATCACATCTTCCTCATGCTTGATAATTTCTTTGCTAACAATGGATCAATCCACTTTTGCCTATTATTCGTGACTTTATTAAATAAAGGCTGCACTTTTAATTCGTCATATCTTCATTTCTAATTTTATCGAGTTTAGTACATCTTTTAACTTGTCTGAGGAACATCATCTTCGCCGTTTGTATTCTACATTTCTGTTTTTTCATTGGAGTCTAAGTTTCACATCCATACAATATTATGTGAATTGCCATAACTATATATTTTTATTTTTGTTTATTTATAATTTTATTTGAGAACGTTCTCTGTATTTTTCCACATACCGTCTGAAATTTATTTATTTTGGGATGAATATATCTCTTTCCATATTGAAACTAATATCGCAGCCCAAGTTTTGGAAACTAGATACCTGTTTTATGCTTTGGTTTTCTAAAATAATTTTGGATCTCAGTGGATCTTTTCCTCTACAAGCCATGATCTTTGTTTTTGTTATTAATATCTTTAGATCATATAATGTTATCTTCTTCTTCTACTTCTTTCTTTCCAGGATTAGGTCAATGCGACCTGTTCCGGTCTCGAGTCCATAGTTTCCTTGGCCGTCCCAAAGATCTTTTTCCATGTGGTTTGTAGGTGTTGATCTTTTTGGGTAATCTTGTATTGCCCATTCTGCCTAAATATTCTTTCCATTGGTATTTGTGCTCTTCTAGTTTACCGAATATTGAAAATATCTCCAGTTCATTTCTTATTGATTCATTGTGTAATCTATTCATGCGTGTACATCCTTCAACGGATCTTAAAATTATAATTTCAGTGGCTTGAATGTGTTAGATATATTTTTTGTAAGTACCCAAGATTCAGATCCATATAAAAGAACAGGAACAGTCATAATTTTATAATATTTGAACTGAGTTTCCCTTAGTCTTTCGGAGGGTTCTTCTTATAGTGCCAAACATCATTTGATGACGGCTTAATTTATTATGTATATCCCATTCGTAGCTATATGTTATATCTGAACCAAGATAGTTAAAGTGCGCTATCTGTATATATTTTATTTAAACGAATTTTAGAGTTTTAATATTTTAATTAATAACTCAACGGCGGTTAACCATAATTTTTAAAATTATTGTTACTTTTAGTTGTACAGCATCTATACTTTCTTACTTGAATGTCAAAACTTTGGAGGTAAGTAAACCCATGCCTAAATTGATTTTACTGTTTCACACTTCTAAATTATAGCAAATTCAATGGGATATCTAATGATACCTCAACTCTATTTCGACAAAAATAGTGACTTAATATATAATTTTACTCATGGGACAATTTTTAAGAATAGATTTACTTACATAAGTTGTCGTTATTTATCCTTCTAAACAATGTTCGTAAAGTTATTGCTCTGAAGAAGTCTGATTACGTCTGCAGATTGATTCCAACGGTCTGTTGCTGAGCTGTTGATGTATTGGAGTATATCTTGTGGTGATATTATTTTGTATTACACATTGATTAGAATGACATTTTTGCTGTCTATTATTATAAGAATTTTAAGATATCCTGTTTTATGTCTTGCTGTAGCTATATTTTCTTTTCGTTATAATGTCGTTCTGATTGCAGCCAAACAGACCGAAGGCGAAAAAAGTATCTTGGTCGAAAGAGTGACGATCGTTCGTCGAAAAATACAACCGTCAAGAAACGGAGACATGGGTTATACTGGGGTAAAATTTTCCGGAGGTAAAATAGTGTCACCCATTCGGTTTTCCAGGCGGGGACTACTTCAGGAAATCCATGGCAAAGGCTCAAACGCAGGAACACGTTCCTAACAACATGGAATGTAGGACACTATGTATATATATATATATATATATATATATATATATATATATATATATATATATTAGTGGAGCATTAGAAGTATTAACGCAGGAATTAGATAGATATAGTCGTTTTACATTGAGAATAAAGTGCTTAGGATTTTTTTTACCAAATAGATATGAATGAAGAGGCGAATGGAGAAGACTTACATAACAGTGAGCTACTTGATCTTTATGGGAAACCAGATATATTACAATAAGAACAGTATACTGGGATGGACAGGACATGTGGCACGAATGGAGAATGAAAGAAGGGCGTGAAATCTTATTGTAGTTAAACCAGAGGGAAAGCGCCCAGTTGGTAGACGAAGTATAAGGTGGGAGTATAATATTAACTATGATTTGAAGGAAGTGGATTATACAGGGAATGACTGCAAAACATAACTCAGGATGGGGATATATGGAGAGCTTATGTCCTCGCGGTCATGAACCTATGGTTTGATAGTGCCAGTGAGTTAGTTAATCGTTCTAATGGAGTATCAGAATATCGAAAATAATAATTGAAAATATTTCCGATCAAAATTATAACATCGTATACCGTATGAGCATTATAGAGAAACCCTGTGTTAATATAGTTTATATTCGATCATTACCTCTAGCATGCACAGTGTATGATGTTTTTATGCTTAACACTTGACAATTAAATGGAGCCAGCAGGTTGTGTGTGTGTCGATGTCTGTACATCTTGGCGCAAGCAATTATATGCAGTAACCATTGTCTTTGTAGCAGTAGCATAATGCAAGCTTAACGTCTGGTTCTGGCATTATATAATATAATTATGCAAATCTGGGGCAGCACGTTACAGCTAGGCTAAGAAGTATTTTCCCATTTACTAAAACTCTTGATTAAAATTTGAATAACTATTTACATTACAAGTGTTGAAGGTGAGGTTATTAAGGATGAATTAAAATTTAAATTCTTGCAACCTACAAATATTACAAAATAAGGTATATTTTTGTAATGTGAAATAGTTTTTATTTATGGACTCTTGTCCCAATCTCTCAAAAAACGTTAAACCGAAAAAAAAAACTATTATTCTCTTTCTTATAAGTACACAGGACTTTTTTTTTTCATGTTCACTCTTATATTAAAGCGAAACATATACTCTTACTTTAAGGGAGGAGAAGGGATTACGAGTAGTATTTGAGAATAAGGTTCTAAGGAAAGGAGAGATGACCAGACAGGCGAATGGAAAAGATTACGTAACAGTAAGTTACGTGATCTTTATTGGAAACCAAATTTGACTAAGAATAGTGAAGTCTTGTAGACTACGATGGGCAGGACATGTGACACAAATGGGAAATGAAAGAGGGGCATCAAAGTTCTTATAGGAAAACCAGAGGGAAAACGTCCATTAAGTAGACCAATAATGAGGTTAAAGAATATCATTAGCCTTGATTTGAGGACAATAAATTATACAAGGATGATAGGAAATCATTAACTGAGGATAGGGATATGTGGATAGCTTATGTCCGCGTGGCCATGAATCTATGCGGCAATAGTGCCAGTTAGTTGGTTAGTTACATTTTTGTCTTATAAAAGTGGGCTAGTGGTTGTGTTTCATATCCGTGGTCCTGAGGGCCGCGGGTTCGAACCCAGCTATGGTTGATGGATTTATAGGATTGAAAGATTCAAGGAACTGGTTCTCGGGGAAGGACTTTAAGCCGCGGGTCCTGAGTCTGAAAATTTTCGGGATCGTAGAAGAAAGAAACTCAAATCTTAATTAGTGTCTCCGAGCAACATTTAACCGGCGTTCCCAACCAAGTAATAACTTAGTGGTGCTGGATGTCTCACTGAGGCGAGGCTGTTATCACTTGTTATTATTATAAGGGCATCTCAATTAATTTAGGTACATTAACTCCAGCTAGGTTTCAAATGGTACGTGGAACTAAACATAAAACATTAAAGAACAAAACAAGAAGAGATACTAGATTGAAGTTTTATAAAATATTGGCAGTTCTTGCATTACTTTATGGGAGTGAAACTTGGGTAATGACCAAAAAATTATAATGTAGAATACAACGTGTAGAAATGAACTTCCTTAGAAGAACAAAAGGGTGCACAAGAATGGATCGGTTAAAGAATGAAGATATAAGAACAGAGTTAAATATATATCCATTAAATGATAAAATCAAAGGACATAGAGAAAAATGGTTTAGACATGTAGAAAGAATGAACGTAACAAGATTATCAAAAGCAGCATTTAACTACAAACCAAGAGGTTCAAGGAATGGAGGAAGGACAGTGAAAAGATGGACAGAACAACTGTTAGGCGGAACAGGCATTTTGCCTAGTCCATGAAGTGAAGAAGAAGAAGATGAACAAGAAGAAGAACTCCAGCTAGGAGAGCCCCATGACTTCAAGAGGGATGTATGGGGTATTATATATATATATATATATATATATATATATATATGGTATGATAAGAAAAATAAATGCCTGGACGGGATTCGAACCCGGATCTCTGAGTCTGTACCTCAGCGTGATATCCATTACACTACAAGGCGAATCCAATTCAAACACTTATTTTTCTTATATGTGTATTATACTCTCCATTATTACTAAATGTCGCGAGAACACTGTCTTCACTGCCATCTAGTAGCTGACTATATCAAGTAAGCAAATGAAAGAGAACATTTATTTTACTTTATAGCAGTGACGCTTTATCGATGTTATAATTAAATCTTTAACATTGAGCAATATATATATATATATATATATATACATATAAAGAAATTAGCATTATATACATACATAGTGTTCTGATCAATACGTCTTTCACTGCAAACTCAGCATTCTCCACACTTTCCTTAACTCAGATTTCCTTTTTGTATCAGCATACAAACCATTTATTTTAATATCTCTATCATCTGATATATTTATCTGCCGCTAACGTTCTTTTCGTTCACCATTCCTTGTAGGGCATCCGCCAGCAGACAGTTTCTTCTTAGCCAGTGGCCAATCCAATTTCTTCTCCTCTTCTTTATGAGTTTCAGCATTGTTCTTCCTTTACCCACTTTATTTTTTCTGTCCATTTTATACGTTCCATCCTTCTCCATATCCACATCTCAAAAGCTTCCAGTCGCATTTTCTCATTCCGTCTTAATGTCCAAGTCTGTACCATACAATGCTACACTCCACACAAAGCACTTCACTAGCCTCTCCCGTAATTCTTTTACCAAAGGTCCGCAGAAAATACTTATCTTCTTGTTAAGAGCTTCTTTTCCATTGCTATCCTCTACTTTACTTCTTGACCGCAGTTCATGTTACTACTGATAGTACAACCCAAGTATTTGAAGCACTTCACTTGCTCAATGACCTCATCTTTCATCCTCATGTTTATCTTACTTGGTTTCCTTCCTATAATCACGACCTTCGTCTTATTTATATTTATCTTCATCCCATAATCCTCGCACTCGTCATTTAGCTCCATCAGCATTATCCTCAGTGTCATTGCATTTGATGGTATGAATTTATAATTTTTTCCATATAATTTATATTTTTTACCTTTGCATGTTAAACACTTCTTGTGGAAGCCGAGCGGTTAAGATAGATAGCCTTGGCGCAGAGCTACGGGACTTGCGCTGGTTCGAGTCTCCAGGGGGAAGAAATTTTCTCATGGTATTTCGGCCAGTATGGGACCGGTGCTCACCCAGCATCGTGAGGCAATTGGGTAGCTACAATAAGTAGCGGCTCCAGGTTGAGGAACCAGCTATAACGGCTGGGGGACTCGACATGCTAACCACATGTCACCCCTACACTGGCTGTTGATCATCTACCTCTGTGATTGACACATGTGGATGTGAAGGGCCAGCAGTTGGCTGGTAAAAAGGGCAACCGCTGAAAAGTGGAAAAACCCTCAATCGGATCAAATATCCCGCGCCGTAGCCGAGCGGTTAAGGTAGGATGCCTTGGCGCAGAGCTACGGGACTTGCGCTGGTTCGAGTCTCCATGGGGGAAGAAATTTTCTCATGGTATTTCGGCCAGTATGGGACCGGTGCCCACCCAACATCGTGAGGCAATTGGGTAGCTACAATAAGTAGCGGCTCCAGGTTGAGGAACCAGTTATAACGGCTGGGGGACTCGACATGCTAACCACATGTCACCCCTACACTGGCTGTTGATCATCTACCTCTGTTATTGACGCATTTGGATGTGAAGGGCCAGCTGCCGGCTGGTAAAAGGGCAACCGCTGAAAAGTGGAAAGACCCTCAATCGGAATCGGTGGAATTAATGGTGGACGAAGCAGAGTCGGAGCATGTTTTTTCTCGGGATTTCCTCACGTTTTTCCCCTGTTATAAAATTCATTCAATCATTTGTCACACACCCTGTTATCAATCAATAAATCAATCAATTTTGGACTATATCAAACCGAGGTCGGTTTTTTGTCTCACTCACAAAGGTCCTCGACAACTCTCTTTATCCTCTTCTTACAAATGGTTTTCTATTCGTGTGAAATCTTAATACACCTGGTCTTTCCACCATAGTTTTGGTCTGTTCAGTAGTATTTTAATCCACCACTGTAGTCTCGGTAGCGTCGTGTTTCGTAAAAGCAGCGGATGAATGTTCGATCTCCGATAGGGAGAAGTTTCCCCGGTCATGGTTTTTTTTTTCATTTTTTTTCTCACCTGTAAAACAAATCTCTGGAAACCTGAAGGTCAAAAGTCCCCGAAGAACATCTGGCCATCATAATCATCATTATCATATTAGCCGTGTGAATGGTGTATTTTGTCTTCATTTTGTATTGTCTCGGAGGATGCCCCGATATTGAGCTGATCACTCATTCGGGGAACCCCTCCATGTCCTTGTGTGATCAAAACAAAGTATGTATGTGATCAATAGTTAAAGATCTCTGCCGACAGGTCGTGCCACTCTAAGGTCCAGGTGGCGTGTGGCACGTAAACGTAACTGTAATTGAGAGATTAAACAGCGTTAATATAATTCAATATTGCAATTTTTGTAGTGAAATGTATTATTGTTAATGTGCACTCATGTTCTAGTAAACAGCAGTCAGATGTGGACATCGAAATTTCAGAGCCACCAGGCGAGTCAAATGATAATGAAAATAAGAATATCTTGTATCAGCCTAAGAAATAACATTATTAAAAAGTAAAAAAGTCCAAATGACCAAATTAAAATTTAAAAGGAGCCAACTAGTTTCAATAGCGAAGCTATCATTTTCAAGACTAATTATTGACTGAATATTATATATATCCATAGCGATTCTGCCCGAAGGCAGGTCCTTCATTGCAATCATAGCATTTTCATGCTATGCTTGCAGCTTTACTAGGGAATTATAGGTGTGGTAGCTTCACGTTGCTTTCCACACCGGTGAAGGATGATGATGGTGATGATAAGGATGATGATGATGATGGCCATATGATTTCGGGGACCGTTCGGGCCTTAAAGTTTTTCTGACACTTGTCTTACAGGTGGGGGGAAAACCTCTATAAAAACCTCACCCAGAAAAACTGCCCCGACCGGGGATCGAACCCGGGTCCGCTGCACGACAAGGCAGCACGCTACCCACCACAGTGGTGGATATATATATATATATATATATATATATAATATTGAAAATCATAGCTTCGCTATTGAAACTTGTTAGCTCATTTAAATTTAAATTTGGTGATTTGGGTTTTTTATTGACTTCTTATAATACAAATGTGTCACAAAGAAGATCCTATCATTGTATTAACATTAAAAATGATCTGACAAGGAGTGGATGGGAGACTCAGTCACATAAGCAACGAGACTGAAATGGAGCTGAATGACACGTGGCCAGGATGAATCAGGACAAGAGGGCCTACTGCACAACAATTTGGGACCCAAGACAAGAAAAAAAGGAGCAGATGACACCTACGACAGAGATCGTCACAAGAATTTAGTGCTGTGATGTGCAGTGGACTAGAACTGCAAGATATAGAGATGGAAAAGCTAGTGTGCCGCTAGACTAATAACTAACTCACTGACACTATCCTACCCATAGGTACATAGTCGTTCAGACATAAGCCCTCCATATATCCCTATCCTGATTCAAGTCCCGGTGGTCAAGATTTTTAAACTGACCCAAACCTTCTGGCGGCACTATGGCCCTGGGGTCGACTCAGCCTCTAACGGAAATGAGTACCAGAAGCTTGTTCTGGGGTAAAGGCGGCCGTCACGCAGGGCTGACAACCCGGCTCACATCAAGTGCCGATTGTCCAGAAAAGTGGGCACACAGAAAAGTGGGAGCCTTAACCTCCTACTACCCCAAAGGCCTCCTGAGGCCTGTAGTGGGATTACTTTACTTATATCCCTATCCTGAGCAATGTTTTCCAATCATCCCCTGTATAATTTACTTCCATCAAATCCTGGTTAATGCTGTTCTCCTATCCCATTGTTGGCCTATTTATTGGGCGCTTTCTCTCTGATTTTCCAACAATGCGTTTTCATGTCCCTCTTTCATTCCCATTCGTTCCACATGCCATGCCCATATCCGCGTTACGTGACGGTTGTATTTTTATGGTGATAGATGGTCTTTCTTTTTGTCCAAGATGCATTTTTCGTCTGGCTTATCGTCTTACATCTATCCGGCATGGGTAACCCTATCGGCAGCAATGCTAACGCTAGCGTACCTCTCGGGGACATTTAAGCATGCAAGCCACTCCACCACGGCAAGATAAATATACCATGGGGGGAGTGCTAAACTTAATACATTAATAAAGTGTATACTCTAATGCCATCCAATGTACTTTAAGCGCTTCAGTTTCCGCGCTGTATTATAGATGGGTTAACGTGTCTATTTTCAATTTATATGCACCACTTAGGCAAGTCACTTTATGTAGCTGATGTATTCTTGTTTTGTGTACAGAGAGGAGTGTAGGTTGAGTGTATGTTTATGTTTGTATAGTGTAAAGTGTGTTGTATGAGGCATGATGATGAAGAGAATGGACAAAGTGAAACCCGGTGCCGGCACGTAGTCTACTTCTATAGAAAAGCACCAAGGTAGCCGCCACGCTTAACGTTCCTAACCGACGCGACGCACGAATAGCTATCAACAGTAGGCCACCACGTTTTCTCAACATATGAACTGCGGTTAGGGTTGTAATTTAATACAGGAATCTAGTGCACAATCTAGCGATTAAAAATTGAACTCCACCACTTCTCCTGATCCCGAAATTGAAAATGTTATTATTAAATTTAATTAATAAATAAGGTGAATCTGGTACATATTTTATCATAAATATTTGTGTTTCATGTGACATGTTGTTCATATCATCTTGTCAGCTTGTCCATACTGTTAAATGTAATACAAAATTAAAAAAAAAAAGAGATACCAGATTGACCTTATTTATTAAGAAGAACCTCGTAAGATTACTTCGTAAGTCATTTATCAATAAATTAAATTAATTTTTTTAATCCCCAGGTTGTCCTTTTGGACATTTCTGGTATTCTCTCCTGGCATTGGCGTAGGCATAATTGTAACCCTTGTAACCCACTTCTGAGGTTGGGGAGCCTGGAAGGCGATGATAATGGGCGATGATGATAGTGGGGCACCAGAAGAATCCTTAATCCTAAGATTAATATAAGATGAATATGAATGATGGCGATTGCGATGGACATATGATCGGGGACCGTATGAGCATTAAAATTTCCTGACATTTGTCTTACAGGTGAGGAAAAACCCCGATAAAAACCTCACCTAGGAAACTGTCCCGACCAACCGGGAATCGAACCTGGGTCCGCTGCGTGACAAGGCAGCACGCTACCTCGAGACCACAGCGGTGGACATTTAATTAATTTAACAATTAAAATTTCATACCCCGCTGGATATTGAACTAGGGCCCGCTAATCAGGAAGCAGGCATGCACCACCTGAATCAGCACGGCAGACAGTGGAATAAGGAATAAGGAGTACTTGGGGGTACTGTGGGTTAGGGAAATAATACATAGTATAAAATAAAGTTGTCGGCCGCGGTGGACTAGTGGTTATACTCCTTGCCTCTGGTTCCGAGGGTCGCGAGTTCAAACCCGGCCGGGGTCGATGGATTTTTAGTACCGAAAAATCCAAGGAGCAAGTCCTCCGGGAGGGATTTTAAGCCGTGGGTCCCGAGTCTGAAGATTTTCAGGCTCGTAAAAAATCCTTAAGCCTGAATGAAAAGGTCTCTAAGCAAAATTTACACCTAATTTTGCTATCCTAGTACTACCTTGGTTTCCTAGATGTCAGTATGAGGCGGAACGCTGACCACGGATCACTCAAAATGACATATATACGAAAACAAGTGTAGCTAAATTAGTATGGTTCAAATGCTTCCCTGTAGGGGGAGAGCGCCTAAATCTCTGTAAAGGGAAAACATAGGCTTACAATACAATAAAATAAAGTTAGGATGTTGTTTCATGGAAAGTTGTAACATTGAGAAACTCGCTGTAGAATGGAAGTCAGAAACACTTATGCATATTTGTAACAAAAGACAGCAACACAATGAATAATCATGAAAGTGAAGACAAAAGCCTTAGGAAGAGCGTTAAATAGTTAAGATTAAATGCAGAAAGCCGTCAGTCCAAAAGAGACGAGAGGACGTGAAGCCAACATGGAGTGTTGAAAGCTGACTACATATTAAGATGTACACAGTATTATGTAGTCCCTTTGAGGTGAATTTCCAAGCGGTGAGATTCACCTTTCTCTGGAAATGAGGATACAACATGCTGACAGCACTGTCAGCCAACCTTTGTCAGGCTGATTAAACCTTTGAATGGCAGACCACGAAGCCTGCGAGGAATATCTGTACCAACACCAACATCTCAAATGCTGCGGATAACCAACTACTCCCAGTTTATGGTCTATATCATCACAGCCCGGAGTTACAACACCAATCGAAAGTAATTACTGTACTACAAACTGAGGTTTCATATTCCCCTCCCCGACGTAAATTAATAATTATATTGTATGCTTACCCCTATGAATCTATTTTCGGCTATTCTTTACAACATGTGACCCGACTTTTTAAATTCTTTCTTAAACTCCTGTCAAATTGTATTGTTAGGGTTCCATTTTTCAAATTATTTCCCATCATTTACAATGATTTTTACACTTTTTTGTAACGATTACTTCAATATATTTTCTATGATATTTAACTACATACGTAGCATGAAGACGTGGCAACCATATTGATTTTAAGGAATATTCTAAGCAAAACAAAGTCTTGTTTCAGTGCAGCTAACATAGAGTATGTGCTAATTAACTTAATTATTTATTTTTGGGCGTTGCATTCTTTCACAGGTTAGAGTGCTTAAATTGCGTTAGGTTAGCTTTTAGGTTGGTCTTTCACAGGTTAGAATACTTAAATTGCGTTAGGTTAGCTTTTGGGTTCGTTAACTATCCTGTAGGATCAGCAAACGCAATGATGATATATTGAACTACGTTTAGAACCGGTCATTGAATACATGATATATACCATAACAACTGGATGAATAATTTGCTTTCAGATACAGTTCCCTACACCATTCTTCGTTATCGTTCAACAGGGAATAGATCTCTGGGCCGTCCAAGGAAATGCTTAATACAAAATTCATCAGTGAGATAGTAACAGGCCTATAGGCCTAAGCCTTGTTTGGATGAAGAAGAAATATTGGTTTCCTCCCGTGATTCCATAGTGTCAAACACTTCACGTTTCTTGGCGCATGCGCATGGTGTATGATTGGAACTTGGAAACATTTTTCGCGTCACATATTGTAAAGAATCCTCGTATTTTCTATATTTTTGTTGTTTGAATGGTAGAGGAGGTAGTATGGACTTAACTCTGTCAGAATAAATAATTATACCATTATCTTCTTCTTCTTTCATCCAAGTTTTGGGCCTATAGGCCTGTTATGATCTCACTGATGAATTTAGTATCCAACGCTTCCTTTGATAGCCCAGAGATCTCTTCCCTGGTGGACAAGAGTGAATCATGGCTTTAGGAACTATATCTAAACTCATTCGTCGCAAATGATTCATCCAGTTCTGATATTCTTGTATGTACTTAATGACTGGTTCTAAACGTAGTTTCTTCATGACATCATCATTGAATTCGTAATCCCACTTGTTGTACGCTGCTGTATATCTCGTGAATCTCATTTCATTACAGTTATCCTGTTCTCTTCTCCTTTCCTCAAAGTCCATGCCTCACTGCCATAGCAAAATGCAGGTCTTGCTAAGGTTTCATATAACCGTGCTCTGGTATCTCTTTGGATTAGTGAAGGTTTCGTTACTGAATGTATTATTCTCATGATTTTATTAAAATTAGTAGTTTTATTTGATATGTCTACTTCATCCAAACATGTTAATGTATTTCAAATATATTATTATTATTGTTGTTATTGTTATTGTTACTATTATTATTATTATTATTATTATTAGTAGTAGTAGTAGTTGTAGTAGTGCCCCAGTATACCATTTCGAAGTTATGGTATTCTCTCCCGGCATAGGTCCAATTGCAACCCACTTCTGATGTTGAGGACCAGGAAGGTGGATTTACGCTGCCCCGGTGATATGATGGTTGATTATACTGGTGCGCCAGGAAAGTCGTTAAAGTTAAATTAATCCGATCCGATTGAGGGTCTTTCCACTTTTCAGCGGTTGCCCTTTTACCAGCCGGCTGCTGGCCCTTCACATCCACATGTGTCAATCACAGAGGTAGATGATCAACAGCCAGTGTAGGGGTGACATGTGGTTAGCATGTCGAGTCCCCCAGCCGTTATAGCTAGTTCCTCAACCTGGAGCCGCTACTTATTGTAGCTACCCAATTGCCTCACGATGCTGGGTGGGCACCGGTCCCATACTGGCCGAAATACAATGAGAAAAGTTCTTCCCCCATGGAGACTCGAACCAGCGCAAGTCCCGTATCTCTGCGCCAAGGCTTCCTACCTTAACCGCTCGGCTACGGCGCGGGACTAAATTAATCCAAGGCGAATAAAAATGATGATTATGATGGTGCGGGACCGTTTTGGCCTCAACGTTTCCTGTCATTTGTCTTACAGGTAAGGAAAAACCCCGAGAAAAAACATCTCCCAGGGAACTTGTCCCGACCGAGATTTGAACTCGGGTCCGCTGATTGACAAGACAATGCTACCACGAGACCACAGCAGCGGACTTTAATAAATAAATAAATCTAAAACCGATATAAAAACATTTTTCGGTATCCAATGTTCTTTGTGTTACAAATTGGATTTAAATTTCTCCCCTAGTCACTCCTATACATGTTGTACTTCATGTTTTTTTCTCTCTCATTATTGTAGTATGGAAATCATATGGCCATCATCCTTATCATTATCATCCTTAACATTGTCATTATCATCATCATCCTTCACCGGTGTGGAAAGCAACGGGAAACTACCACACCTACACAATTCCCTAGTAAAGCTGCAAGCATAGCATGAAAATGCTATGATTGCAGTGAAGGACTGCCTTCGGGCAGAATTACTATGGATGGATTTATAATCTTAGTTAAAGGGCAATCTGGTCTCTGTCTCTTCAAGCTCTCGGGCGGCAGCCATTCCAACACTTTCCTCGGTAGTCGTTTTTGTGTCATTTTTATATGATCGAATAGTTGCAATTGTTCTTGTTTTACATGATTCATTCTAGAATTTTTTGCCCCAATTTTAGTTTTCCTTAGATATTTTCAAGCTTGTCGCTTTCTAATATTAATAATATAATAATAATAATAATAATAATAATAATAATAATAATAATAATAATAAATTTGTATATATATATACACACACACACATTTTCAATGTTTACACGTCTTTCTGTGCCTAAAGTTTTATTTTCCTTCTTCATTCGGCTCTATCCATCCACTCCATTTCATCCAGTCCTCTTGCTCTCATTCCAGTTCTTATTTCTGGCATCTATTAGTTTCGAGGTCTTCCTTTCCTTCTTCGTCCAGGTGGACACCATTCCATTGTTTTTCTGGGTAACCTTTCTTCTTGAATTCGGCGTAAATAATAATAATAATAATAATAATAATAATAATAATAATAATAATAATAATAATAATAATAATAATAATAACATACCATTCAATTAAGAGGGAGAGTGTTGTGTATTATCCTTCTGGACTTCGGAATTTCTAAAAGATTTAGTTAAACTATTTCAAATGTTTCTAAATGACAAAAACAATAGTGTGCTGATAGGCAAATGTTTTCAGTTAATTTTGAAATTCATAACGGTTTAAATTAAGGAGATGCACTCTCACCTTTACTATTCAATGTTGTACTTGAGCGTGCCATCCAATCTTTTGACGATGAAGAAGGTCTACAATTCTATTGTATTAATAAGCTGTTAGTTTACGCTGATGATGCACTACTAATAGGCGATTGGGAGAAGATGCTAAAGGCCAACAAGCATTGAGTAACACTAACAAATTAGAACTAAATGTAAACGTCAATAAATCGAAATATATTTCACATATAGAAATACAATGTACAATAGAAATGGATGTTATGACAAATGAGGAAAATTTTGAAGAAATTGTGGGATTTAAATGCCTACGGACAACAGTTACAAATTGGAATGAGATGTAGGCTGTAAATAAATTAAACACATGCTCAATTCTGGAAATATATGCTATTACGTATTACAGGGATTCTTGTCATTCCAATTTATTTAGAAATCGTTAAAATGAAGATACAGTAAAACCTGTCTATGAAGTAACATGGCGGTTCCTTAAATATATTTCCGTCTTGACAGTTTTCCTTCTTATGAAGGGTTCCCAAATTACAAGCTTGAATTTTCTCACACAGTGTAAGGGTTTTACATGCACGCTTTGAAGACATGACATATTTACTGAAATACAGACAAAATAGTGTATATAACACAACTCAGTTTGCACGGCAATACAAAACAACTTTATTACACAAAAGGAGAAGAAACTCAACTACAGGAAGACTGAAGAGTTTCCCAACTCCCTCGCAGGTAACGTAAGCAGGCAAGGAAAAGCGAGGGATTCCCCGCTGTCACACATAAGCAAGGGTATCCCCGCAATACAAAGGCAACACAAGAAGGTAAAACGATATAATGCTGAAAGCGTCATATGCAGAATTTTCACGTGTGGTCATTAATACTGTAATTAGAACGTGTTTAAGAATAATTTTCCGTCTTACTAAGGTAAAATTAATTATTGGTACTTTAAAAACCACTCCGTTTCCGCGTTATGAAGGTTTCCGGCTTATACTGGACGATTTTACATATAAAATCGTAGTGTTCTGGAGATTTTTTTCCATCTCTATAGGTTTCCTTCTTATAAAGGTTCCGGCTAAGGTAGGTTGTACTATATATATATATATATATATATATGGTATGATAAGAAAAATAAATGCCTGGACGGGATTCGAACCCGGATATCTGAATCTGTACCTCAGTGTGATATCCATTACACCACCAGGCGAATCCAATTCAAACATTTATTTTTCTTATATATGTATTATATTCCCCATTATTACTAGATGTCGCGAGAACTCTGTCTTCACTGCCATCTAGTAGCTGACTATAACAAGTAAGCAAATTAAAGAGAACATTTTTACTTTATAGCAGTGACGCTTTATCGATGTTATAATTAAATATTTAACATTGAGCAATGCAAGCTTAATATGGTATGATAAGAAAAATAAATGCCTGGACGGGATTCGAACCCGGATATCTGAATCTGTACCTCAGTGTTATATCCATTACACCACCAGGCGAATCCAATTCAAACATTTATTTTTCTTACATATGTATTATATTCCCCATTATTACTAGATGTCGCGAGAACTCTGTCTTCACTGCCATCTAGTAGCTGACTATAACAAGTAAGCAAATTAAAGAGAACATTTTTACTTTATAGCAGTGACGCTTTATCGATGTTATAATTAAATATTTATCATTGAGCAATGCAAGCTTAATATGGTATGATAAGAAAAATAAATGCCTGGACGGGATTCGAACCCGGATATCTGAATCTGTACCTCAGTGTTATATCCATTACACCACCAGGCGAATCCAATTCAAACATTTATTTTTCTTATATATGTATTATATTCCCCATTATTACTAGATGTCGCGAGAACTCTGTCTTCACTGCCATCTAGTAGCTGACTATAACAAGTAAGCAAATTAAAGAGAACATTTTTACTTTATAGCAGTGACGCTTTATCGATGTTATAATTAAATATTTAACATTGAGCAATGCAAGCTTAATATGGTATGATAAGAAAAATAAATGCCTGGAGGGGATTCGAACCCGGATCTCTGAATCTGTACCTCAGTGTTATATCCATTACACCACCAGGCGAATCCAATTCAAACATTTATTTTTCTTATATATATAATGTTATTCTAACTAGCTAACTAATTCACTGGCAGTATCGAACACATGTTCATGGTCGCGCGGACATAATATCTCCATACATCCCTATTCTGAAGTGATAGATTTCAATCATCCCCTGTATAATCTGCTTCCCTGAAATCATTGTTAATATCATTCTCTCAATTCAATCTTCGCCTACAACCGGGCGCTTTGCTCCTCAACGGTAAATAAATTATATGCTGATATTAAAAATATGCAATTGTAATAATTATTGTGAAAGAATATTGGAAGAAGAGTGGTGTGGATTTATAAGTAAATAGAAAAAAAACAATCCCCTAGATCATTTAGAAACAAAATAATACTCTAAAACCTTCCGGCAACAATGCACAGCTCTTGAGGTATTTTAAGTATGTAAGCCACTTCACCACAAGGAAAGATGCCATGGAGAATGGTTTCCTGACATAAAATTAAATTCATTCTTTTACTTTGGACGGTTTTTGGTCGTATGGCAGCTGTTCTGTGAAGATCGCAAGCGAGATATTATTTGTATTTAGCTTTAAGGCATCTAAATAGTTTATATTATTATTTTGTTCCAAAGTAATTTAGTGGATAGTTTTTTCTTGTTTTTATTTATAAACCCACACTACTCTTCTTCTCTCGCAATATTTATTTAAATATTTTCTAAAATATTTGCATATAATTTAGATAGATAGATCATCGGTTGATTAATGTCTTTAACATCGTCCGATTCCTAATAGTCTATTTTGTCGGTCCAACCTATCTCATGGCTGTAGATGTTTCTCCTTCATGTATAAATACATTCCCTGACTTGTCTTCTCCTAGGTTTCTATTTCAAAACACATTTCGGTAGCCCATCTTCCCCCATTCGCTGGACACGTCCGTACTGTCTTAATTGCTGAGTTTTAATATATTCTAAAATAATATCTTCAATCTTCATTTTCTCCCTTATAACTGAGTTTATATTTTTGTCTCTTTCTTGAAATTCTTGCTGCCCTTCGATTAATATCCATTTCCGTTGCCAAAAAATACGTATTTGTTTTTGTTATTCTGCTCCATAAGTAATGATGTTTTTAACAATTGTATGATATATATTAATTTTATTTTTATTGCTTACTTTTTTTATACCACCACATTGCATTGAGGCAAGTAATTGCAAATTTTCCTTATATAATTTAGATGCCGTAGGTAATATTATTATGTATCTCTATAAATATTAGTGTTGTCTTGGAGATGGTCCTTGCATTGACCTGATCATTGATCCGGGAAGCCCCTCCATGTCCTTGTGTTGTGAAGAAACGTATGTTTGTGATTAAAATATTACAATCTCGACAGTCGTATCTCTGGCGAGGGGCATAAGGTGGTAAAATCTAGATAAATAATTAAATAAATATTATTATTAACTATAAGTAATAAAATTAAATGAATATATATCATACAATTGTTAAAAGCACCATTACTTATGGAGCAGAACTTTGGCCATTAACAACAAAAACAAATAAGTACCTTTTGGCAACGGAAATGGATTTTATACGAAGGGCCGCAAGAATTACAATGATAAGAGAAAACAGTAGGAACTCAGTTATAAGGGAGAAAATGAAGATTGAAGACACTATTTGAGATTATATTAAAACTCAGCAATTAAGATGGTACGGACATGTCCAGCGAATGGAAGAGAATCGACTACCAAAATCTGTTTTGGAATGGAAACCTGAGGGAAGACAAAGCAGAGGAAGACCTAAAATCTGCTGGAGTCAGGGAATATGTTTATATATGAAGGAGAAACATCTACAACCAGGAGATTGGATGGACAGACAAAATTGGCTGTTAGGAATCGGACGATGTCAAAGACATTAATCAACCGATGATCCATCTATTATTACCTAACTTACAGGCACTATCGAATCCATAGGTTTGTGACCGCGAGGACGTAATCTCTCCAGACATCTCTATCCTGAGCTAATGATTTCCAATCATCCCCTATATAATCTACTTCCCTAATTTATGAATAATATTATTTTCCCACCTTATTCTTGATCTAAAAATTGGGCATTTTCCCTCTAGTTTTCCTATAAGAATCTTCCATGCACGTCTATTTATTATTATTATTATTATTATTATTATTATTATTATTATCATCATTATTATCCTTATCATTATCATTATTATTATTATTATTATTATTATTATTATTATTATTATTATTATTATTATTATTATTATTATTATTATTATTATTATTATTATTACTACTACAGTAAAACCTTTCTTAGCCGGAACCTTTATAAGAAGGAAATCTGTAGAGATGGAAAAAAATCTCCAGAACGCTACGATTTTATATGTCCTGTATAAGCCGAAAACCTTCACAACGCGGAAACGGAAGGTTTTTTTTAAAGTACCGATAGCTAATTTTTACCTCAGTAAGATGGAAAATTATCCTTAAGCACGTTCTAATTACAGTATTAATGACTACACGTGAAAATTCTGCATATGACGCTTTCTGCATTATATCGTTTTACCTTCTTGTGTTGCATTTATTGTAGGGATACCCTTGCTTATGTGTGACAGCATGGAATCCCTCGCTTTTCCTTGCCTGCTTACGTTACCTGCGAGGGAGTTGGGAAACTCTTCAGTCTTCCTGTAGTTGAGTCCCTTCTCGCTTTTGTGTAATAAAGTTTTGTATTGTCGTGCAAACTGAGCTGTGTTACATACACTATTTTGTCTGTATTTCAGTCAATACATTATGTCTTCAAATCGTGCATGTAAAACCCTTACACTGTGTGAGAAAATTCAAGCTTGTAATTTAGGAACTCTTTATAAGAAGGAAAATTGCTAACACGGAAATATATTTAAGGAACCGTTACGTTCCTTCATAGACAGATTTTCTGATTCTTCTTCTTCTTCTTCTTATTATTATTATTATTATTTATAAGGCGGTTCCGTGGCGCAAGCGGTTAGACGCTCGCCTCTCACAGCTGGGATTCTGAGATGAGTCTCGGTCACTCCAAGTGGGTTTCGTGGTGAATGAAACGGAGCTTCAGCTGGTTTTTCTCTGGGTTTTCCCCGTTTTCCCCTGACACAATTTCATTGCACCATTTCTCCATACTCATATCATCCATTTCGTTTCATTTCGTTCATCTGCCCCGTGATGGTGCGTCAGGTGTGGTCGGCCGGCACCCTTGTCATTCACAGACCTCTGTATAAGGGGTTTCATCTCAGATCATCTCATTCCTCTACCAGACCTTGAGTTGGACACGAGTCGAGGATTTTTTATGTATTATTATTTATAATAGGTTGTTAGGAAACAATACCATTTTTTACATTTTTTCAGGCACGTTAAATAAAATTTAGTGTGACTGAAACTCATTGTCCAAATGTAATTTACTTAATTTTCTGATTAGGCTAAGAAATACGTGCAGTCTATGATGTCTGTAATTTTACAATTTGTTGTGGAAGGATTTATAATCTTCAGTTAGTAATTTCAAGCTTTAATATCCCAGGATAATCGGATAAGTAATTCCCTGAATAACAATAATGATGAAAACATTAATTCATTTGATTTTCGCTGCAAGGTTATATTTAACTACCGTTTAATTTAACTTTACGGCATAATTATAGTTAACTAAAGTAAGTCGCAATTAGCTATGAACGTTTTAAATACTGGAAGTGACGTCACCTTATGAAATTCACCTTCGTATAACTATGGTTTATCATGTATTCTTTACTGTTATTAAATTGGTAGGATTTAAATGGTTTACGACGTTATGGAATTGCATAATGGATGTTTAATTTTAAACGGTGCAAGTAAGAAAATTATAGCTGTAATAACACCTTCAGTGCTAATGAAACAATACATCTCCGGTGACCTTAAAAGCAAAAAAAAAGGAAAATGTATTACAACTAATTGAGAAAGTTTATCATACAACGCTTGTACAGTAAGGTTATAATTATAACAATAGTATTAAGACCACCAACATAATCTAATATATAAAAATGAATGTTTGTTTGTTCGTATTTTAAGCGCGGCCATACCGTTCATCTGATTGTGATGCGGCTTTGTGCAAAATGTTCAGAAGAGTCCCGGGATGAACATAGGCTATAAGAGAGTGGCCCTTTTTAGTGGAAAACGTGAAAAAGTAGCTCTTTGGACCCTTAAATGGCTTACGCTGCCTAAACCATAACAAGTTCACAAAATTAATGTACACAGAATTGAATATCTGAAAAAGCTGTGCAAAACAGTCTGCGGCAGCATATGTTTATCTCTTACGGATAACTCACAAAAAACGAATTTTGTCTTTTAGCTCATTTATACCAAGAAGAACGAGATAAGTAGATTCCCGGGCAACACTGGATAATCAGCACGGGGTATCTTAAAATAATTACGATATACATTTATAATTATTTTTCGTTTTTGTTATTCAATTAATCATAAGACGAAGTACATTAATTTTTGTCTTTCAGCTCATTTATGCCAAGAAGATCGGGATGAGTAGATTCCCGGACAACGCCGGGTAAACAGCGCGGGGTATCTAAAAATAATTACGGTATACATTTTTCCTCTTACTTATTTTACTAAACATAAAACACATTAATTTTCGTATTTCAGCTCATTTATGTCAAGAAAATCGGGATAAGTAGATATAAATTTATGATTATTTTTCCTTCTACTTATTCAACTAAACATAAAAGCACATTAATATTCATTTATTTAGGCGTAGCAGCGCACGCCGGGTATTAGCTAGTACATTATGTTTTTTAAAATATTAATCTAATTGCCTTTTTGTACCAGTCTTCCTCACTTAAAATGTATTTCTCTTTAAAGAACTTTGTTTTTAAATTAATATTTTTCAAAATTATGGCAGTGCCTATCTTAACATATGCAAGTGAGAATTGGACTCTTAACCGTTCAGACAGAAGAAAAATAGAAACTGCAGAAATCAAGTTCTTACGTTCAGTAGCAGGTGTGGCAATTTTGGACAGAAAAAGAAATGAAGATATTAGAAAATGCTTCTATATTTTTAATTTGACAAATAGAATTGGCAATATGAGAAACAACTGGTATGAATATGTTAAAAGAATGAAAATCCATTTTCAGCTGTTACTAAAGTACAAACCAATAGGACATAGAAGTGTTGGTCGCCCATTTAATAGATGGGAAGATTCATCAAATCCCACTTGATGTGAAAACAAGTCAAAAGGCCTAATTTCATGAGGAGGAGGAGGTAGAAGAAGAAGAAGTATAAGAAGAATAAAAGTTCGTTAATTAGTTAAAACCATGTAGGTATTTCAAAACATGTTCCATCTTCGGTATGTCATTTGGTACTGATGTTGGCGTATAAATTGTATAATGGGTTCAGGTCTGTGGGTAACGTTGTTGTCTCGTGTGCAGTGGGCCCGGGTTTTATTTCAGTCGGGAACATTTTTCTGGCGAGATTTCTTCTGGATTTTTCCTCATATGTGAGACACGTGTCGGAAAACTCTTAAGACCCAAATGATTCCAGATTATCATATGGTCATAATAATCATCATCCATGACGTGTGTTGTCTTAAATGTTCATTTTGTCTCGGAGGTGGCTCTGCCATTGAGCTAATCAATCTTTAGGGAGGTTCACCATATACTTGTGTGATCAAATAAAGTATGTGTGTGATTCGAGTCACAAATTTCCTTCCGATAGACTGTATCCTTTTAAGTTCATAGTGACGTGGCTTACGTAAAAGTAAGGGGGATATTAAACTAAGGTAAAGGAGATAGAGAAGTTAATAATAATAATAATAATAATAATAATAATAATAATAATAATAATAATAATAGCTTTATTTTACCTGGCAGAGTTAAGGCCTTAAGGCCTTGTCTACCACTCAACCAGGTTTAAAAAAATACAAACAAAAAAATAGTCTTAAATCTAAATTACAATATATATATATATATATATATATATATAAACGATTACAAGTTATGAATACAATACAATTAATATTTATAATGTATTTTGATTTACTCTAAATTTAACGAATTAAATATATAATATGTACAATATATATAAAAAACAGGATAATATGTACAATATATATAAAAAAACAGGAAAAGATTAATGACATAGTATAAAATTAAATAAATAGAGAAAAATTAATTATTAGACAACAGGTAACTGTATAAGCGTGACTTAAAGGTACCAAGTGTGCGGTAACCCCTGATATCTTGAGGAAGGAGATTCCAGGAGCGGGCAGAGGCTACTGTGAAGGAAGTGCTATGAAGAGGAATTGTTAGCAGACTGCTATCTTGTGATCTAGTGTCTATATTGTGGTAAGAGGATAACTTCTCAAATCTAGACGCCAGGTAAGTAGGGATGTAGGAATTCAGAAGCTTGAAAAGTAGTGAAAGAGAGTGCAATTTACCTCTGTCAGTAAGACGGAGCCAAGAGAGGTTATTAAAGTGTTCGGAAATATGGTCATAACGGCGGATATTGAAAATGAATCGAACGCAAGCATTATGAACACGCTGCAGTCTCTGCGACAAGTCATAGTTTAGATCATTATATATAATGTCACAATAATCGAAGTGTGGTAACACAAGATTCTGCACAAGGATTTGTTTTAACGAAACTGGGAGAAAATTCTTTAAACGTCTAAGATAATGTAAGATGGAGAAAGTCTTTTTACATATGTGTTTCACTTGTGTTTGCCAGGTTAAATTTGCGTCTAGATGTAGTCCAAGATCTATTACTGAAGAAGAATAAGGGATAATTATATTATTTATAGTAATGTTTGGTAGTGTAGATATGTGAAAAGGTTGTAAGCAGTCTTTGTTGTCCCATTATAATTACTTGTGACTTGTTAGGATTTAGATTTAGACCGATACTTGAAGACCAGTTAAAGATGGATATGAGATCGTCATTCATTTTTGTCAAGCTGTTATAGAGAGAATGAGGAGGTGAATGTAGGTAAATTTGGAGATCATCAGCGTAGAGGTGATAACGGCAGTGCTTTAGTACAGTTGGCAAGTCATTTATGTAGATTGAGAAAAGAAGAGGTCCGAGAACACTGCCCTGGGGGACTCCAGCCGGCACGTTGCGCCAAGACGAAGATCTAGAGTTTAATGAAATATGCTCTGAGAAGTATGTCTGTGGTTAGACCTTTTGTGACGTGATGTTCGATTTCCTTTAAAAAAGATCGGACATTAATTACATTATTTTATGAATAGCAAATGTCTTGAATATTTCAATTTTGCAACACTGTGTATATCTTGTGGAATTACGTTGACACGAGGGAAAATATCAAATTTGTTTCTCTGCATGCCGCGACAGGCCTGCATACTGCTCAGCCTTTCATAGGGATGTGGTTAAGAAACGAATATGCCTGGAATATGGACGATTAGACCATATTCTGCTAAAAGGAACCAGCCCTAAAATTTGAAATAAATAAGTTATTATTGTATTGTCCACCGCTGTGGTCTCGAGGTATCGTGCTGCATTGTCACGCAGCGGGCCCGGATTCGATCCCCGGTCGGGACAGTTTTTCTGGGTGAGGTTTTTATCGGGGTTTTTCCTCACCTGTAAGACAAATGTCAGGAAAACTTTAAGGCCCAAACGGTCCCCGAAAGCATATGGCCATCATCATCATCATCATCATCATCATCCTTATCATTGCCATCATCCTTCACCGGTGTGGAAAGCAACGGGAAGCTACCACATATACAATTCCCTAGGAAAGCTGCAAGCATAGCATGAAAATGCTATGATTGCAGTGAAAGACCTGCTCTCGGGCAGAATTACTATGGATGGATGGATTATTTTATTGTTCCTCAAGTATAGCTCCATGTCCTGCAAAATAAATTCAATACACTCCCTACATTCTTATGCCACCTGTGAACCAAGTAAGTAAACACTAATAGAATATGCCACATTTAATTTTCAGCAGAAAATACCAAACAACAAAATGTATATAATCCCTTAATTAAAAATGCTTTACTTATTTTTCTTATCAAATTTATATTCTGTTAGTAGAAACAATAGGCTATGTAAATGTTAAGTTTTTTGTACATTGTTTGGCTACTATATGCCACCATGCCTCCTGTGAATATTCGATCGGAGAACAAGTGGTTGCTAGCGTCATATTGGCCAATGTGATAACACATGTTCCTGCTAGAGCCAATTGCCAAAATTTTACTGACATATAAGGAGATTCATCTCAGGAGTCTCTGTACATTAGTGGACAAGTTAGGGTGAGAAAATGGGCAATTTAGTGTTAGTTTGGGCAAGAAAGGTTGAGGAAGTGGGCGAGTTAGTGTATAGTAACATATTAGTATAGTGTTCACTATTTGTTTTTAAGGTTTTTGTCATAAGTCGGCTGTATGAGCGATGACTACTCTATTACTTATTTTAAATTGCAAATAATGCTGATTTAAGATTTCTTCGAGTTCAACTTCTCACTTTATTTCTCACATGTATTGTGAAAAAATCAATATATATTTATTTTTTATTTTTTTGTCTCTCAGGTAATTATTCACATAGACCTACTGCAAGAATAAATTGAGTGTGTGTTTTTCTTCGTTTTTATTTGAATTTATATAGGTGGCATGTTGGTATTAATCGCCCATTTTTATTGACATTTAACTTTAATTGATTGTAAAAAGGCATTATTTAAAATATCTGACATCTGAAGCCCAAATTTCACTACACACAGATGTTCCAGTAATCCAAACATGTTTGATCATTAAAAAAAAATATATGTAAAATCTCAGAATTGAAAAAAAATGTGTAATTTAACATATTTCTTATAAAATATAAGCTCTTTAATTTTCGTTTAGTTGAAGTAATAAATACTGTTATTTTACCAGTTATATTATATGGATGTGAAACATGGACTCTTACTTTAAGGGAGGAAAGGAGATTACGAGTATTCGAGAATAACGTTCTTAGGAACATTTTTGGACCAAAGAGAAATGAACAGACAGGTGAATGGAGAAGACTGCAAAGCAGTGAATTGCATGGTCTTTATAGGAAGCCAGATATAATGAGAACAGTTAAGTCTCGTAGACTGCGATGGGCAGCACATGTGGCACGAATGGGGAATAAAAGGCGTGCATGGAAGCTTCTTGTAGGATAACTAGAGGGAAAACGTCCAGTTGGTAGACCAAGAATGAGGTGGGAGAACAACATTAACTATAATTGAGGGAAGTAGATTATACAGGGAATGATTGGAAAACATTAGCTCAGGATAAGGATATATGGAGAGCTTATGTCGGCGCTGCTATGAACCTACGGGTTCGATAGTGCCAGTGTAGTTAATTAGTTAGTTAGTTAGTTAGAAGTAATAAATAAATGTTTATTTTTATTTGTGGTTTTTATTAAGATTAAACTTTAATTGAATTTTTCTCAGTTCAGTTATTTTGTGACTTGGTTTCTTTCTACAGAATGCAGTCCAATTGGTTATGAGAATACAATTAGCAGGTTCTATTATGGTGAAATGTAAAAAGGCATTATGTAAAAAAAAATCTGACATCTGAAGCTCAAATTTCACCACACACTGGATGCAGAAATGTTTGATCATATATACTATGACAAGAAGTAATAGTTATACGTTAGGCACTGTGAATGGTCTTGTGCACTCTGTACAATTGCTCGTAATGGTTAGAACAGACCGACATTAAGGTTTATGTCTCGCCAGGAGTTACACGGCACATAAAACTGTCACTGTTATTGCTACTCGGTTATTTAAGAACATTGCTGTGACCCGACCGACACAACTCATGCTTTGTTTAATTGCCTAGTACATGTGAATCAAAACGAGAATTATTCTTGCAACATGACATGCACCCATAAAAATAAACAATTTTATTTACTACATAAGAGATTTTAATAGAAGTGTTTAGTTCACAAAAAAAAAACATTCTTACCAAAACTATCTGTATGTCTTATAGAACGGACAGGTTCAATGTCCCATTCACTAACACTTTTCATATCCTCATAGAATTAGAAATGAGGGCCTGCTGGAATCATTTAAAAGAAATCTAAATATGTACATATATTAATTGGTGTTTGCCGTTTAATTTAGGCCTATTATATCACTACTGTTATTACTATTTATTATTATTATATATTATTATTATTATTATTATTATTATTATTATTATTATTATTATTATTATTACTAAGAAGACATATATAGAGGGAATTATGAATTTGATGAACTACTGCAGGATGGTGACAGGAAGGATAGAGATGAATGGAGGAAGAGAATTAAAATTTATTATTGGGCACAGGAAAATGTTCTATATACAATACTTGTTAAATAAAATTTTTATTGTTATTATTCTATAAAATTTTGTACGCACATGGAATTTACTTTGCAACTTTTAATGTCTTTTTAATACATTGTAATTAGTATACAGTCCACCGATGTGTCTCGGGATAGCGTCATGCCTCGTATGCAACGTGTCCGGATTCGATCCCCGGTCGGGATAAGTTCCCTGAGAATCAAACAATAACGGTGGTATAAAATAATATTTATATTTCAGTGGAACATCAGCGGGTAAAATTATTCGGAGAAGACCACTAAGATCATGATACCAAAAAGCCAAAGAAGTATTTTTCAAGAATAAAATTACATTGATTGATTGAGAAGGAAGGAGATAGGGAACGGGAAGGCAGTTTCGGCTGACAAAACCACTGTATATATATATATATATATATATGGTATGATAAGAAAAATAAATGCCTGGACGGGATTCGAACCCGGATCTCTGAGTCAGTATATATATAACTTACATATATGTTATATTGCAGATTTTCGCGGATATAAGTATGATTAAGAAAGTTTTCTTGGGTTTTACGCGTCATGGATTAAAATTCGGCCTCTGGCCACACACACACACCACACACACACACACACACACACACACACACACATATATATATATATATATATATATATATATATAAATTTAAAGTAAATGTAAGCTATTTAAGTAGTCGAAAATGTTGTACATTTAAGGGGCTTTTTTCATTCAAAGGCACAAGTTGATCTCATTCCTGTCGTGGTTTCAGATAAAAGGATGAATGAAGTGTCCCCCCAGTAAAAACATGCACAAAAAGTGTAAGCACATAGGTCGTTGTTGCATTGACCTTAGTGGATGAACCCAGAGTTGTAGCTTGGGGTAACTTTGATAATTAGCTTGTCTTTGTCTCTTCGCGCGCAATTGTGGATGCTTTACGTGAGAAGTAGCACTCATCTAGCAATGGTCCTCATCTTCCTTTGTAGAAGCTTTATCTGTCCCAACTTCAGTAGGGTACACCCGACAACGCGGTAATGACCTTTAAATCCCTACAATATACAGGTTGAGGTAAATGCGTGATATATACAAATGGGGAGATATATCATACCGGTAGCTTATGTTATAGGAATGGGAAATCGTAGACTTGCACAGATACTTCTTGTAGCAAACCAGAAGGAAAACTCTCAGTTGATTAGCCGGGAATGAGGTGGAAGGATAACATTACCATGATTTGAGGGAAGTTAATTTTACTCGGAATGATTGAACAAAAATTAGGTAGGATGTGTTAACAGTAATACAATTCATAATAAAACTGTGTTGGGGTGTAAGTCACAATATCAAAATTATATACCTTGACGGTCCGTCCCCTCAACTTCTTGAATATTACGTAAACAAAACTGTAGCCCTTTCTGGACAAGTCCCATCATCAGCAGAAGGAAGTACGTCGATTGTCATTGTCCCTGTGCAGTACTGTTAGTAGTAAGTTGAGGAGACGGACCATCAAGGTACATAATTTTATAATTTTAATATTAGGATATATTAATCTACTTTTAAGATTGACACATATAATAATAATAATAATAATAATAATAATAATAATAATAATAATAATAATAATAATAATAATAAGCTGTTACTAAAGTACAAATCAATAGGGCATAGAAGTGTTGGATGCCCATTTACTAGATGGGAAGATTCATTAAATCCCACTTGATGTGAAAACAGGTCAGAAAGTCTAATTTCACGAAGTAGAATAATAATAATAATGATAATAATAAATAATAATATTTTTATTTTTATACATATTTTCAATGTTTACACATCTTTCTGTGCCTAAAGATTTATTTCCCATTTCCACTTATCTCTGTTCATTCTCTCCATTTCCTCAAGTCCTCTTGTTCTCATTCCAGTTCTTATTTCTTGTATGCACGAGTTTCGAGGTCTTCCTTTCTTTCTTCTTCCAGGTGGACACCATTCCAATGTTTTTGTGGGTAACCTTCCTTCTTGTATTCGTCGTAGGTGCCCATACCAATTTAATTGCTTGTATCATATATAATCTACTATTGAATATCTAATATTAATTTTGTATCGTATGACAGTATTTTTTATTTTTTTATAATTTTGAATATATTGCTGCTCTCCTCAAGAAATCCATACAATAATAGTTTTATTTTACCTGGCAGAATTAAGGCATTAAAGCCTTGTCTACCACTCAACCACGGCCTGTGTGAGATCAGGAACTGCTGATAGAATTAGAACCTACGTCTGTTGCTCAATTGGATGAGAGAGAGAGGGGAAGAGAAATGTATGGAGAGAGAGAGAGAGAGAGAGAGAGAGAGAGAGAGAGAGAGATGGAGACGGAGAGAAAGACAGGCAGAGAGAAAGTTCCGGACTTCTACGCCATGGTAAAGGTGCTTCAATTCCTTGACGTTTCACCAAGAATACAACTGGTATCCTCAACGGATATATTGAGATGTATGGAGAGCTTGCATTTGTGAAGTAATGAATCTCTGAGTTCGATAACAGCCTTCCAGTGAGTGAGTTAGTTCGGTATTGTTAACTCAGATAGTACCATACTCGTATCTTAACTAGAGGGTCGAATTTGGATGTCCGGCGGGCTTAGATTTTTTTTTTTTAATTAGGGCTAAGAGTTGTGGTGGTTTACAGTTTATAATCTTTGTATTTTTCATCAATTGCCTGGATTAAAATTTCAAATCCCCCATCATGTTGAGAATTAATGTGGATTTGGACGTTCACGGGCGGGGGTCATCTTAGTGTCTTTGGCAAGAAGTGAACTACGTGCAATACAGGGTTTCACCTTCTTTATTTCCATCATTATATCTACGTATAATATCCAATGGAACCATTTAATTCATTTAATACTGTCTTTCAATTGATGCTCTACTATTTTTTTCTAGAAAGACAAAAAAGCTTAGGCAGGAAAGTAAACAATTTCAGAACAAAAAATTACTAAGTGTAGAGGAAAACACACAATAATTACTTATATACTGTATCCAATGCTAGACTCCAAAATTCCCTACCACAAGAGATGCGGAGGTGATAGATATAAACTTATTTTAAAATAAATTCAAAACTTTTATTATGTAATTAGTATTCCAGCAGATATATTGACGGGCTTTCATATTTTATTTCTAATACTTTTATTTTAATTAATTTTGTTTTCCTATAATATATATTTATCCAATTTCCATACTTTAATTTGACGATGTTTTACATCAACCTGATAAGCGTCATTAAAAAAAATATTTTTATGCCATCTGTTGCACTGACTCATGATATACGTGTATGCACACTTTTAGCGTCATAACTTTAAATATAGCCTCATTATTAAAAAAAAAATGTACCACCATCAGTCCCATCATTGATTCTACTGTATGCTTTGCTATAAACGACTATAAAACCAGATCTTCATAAATCTTCTTCTTCACTTCCTGGTTTAGGCAAGAGTTGCCTGTTCCGTCTTCACTAATAGATCTAAGACCATTCCATTGTGAAGAATACGAGTAATGTGTTTTCCTCTGATCGCGGTACCAACGCTATGCAGAGTAGACCATTGGTGGGGCTGCCACCTCGAAGCTTTAGGTCCAGCTCCTGGATGTACTAACCCCATCTAGAGGGATGCCACTTCCGCCAACCTATTAAAAATTAGTTGTCGTTGTGGACTTTACTCTTGTTTCCCCGAGCATGGGTCTCTTATCATCCCAGAGAAAGGACCCCCTCTTCCCATCAGTTCTCCGACCCAAATCGCCGAAGGGATTCTATACCACAACCTTGATTTGGGTTACTCGGATTAGCAGGTCCACCTGCAGCAGGTTGGGAAAGGAGTTGATATGCAGAGGCTGTGTGTTTGCAATGGAAACTATATTGCGCATGCATACCTTTGGACCCATCTTCATAAATGCTAATCTAAATTTTGTATCATGCAGGTAAGCGCCAAATGTTCCCGTTTTTAGATTGTTGGTGCATAAATGTCAACATGGAAAATAACTTGCAATATGCAGTATTGTTAGTTTGGCGCCTCAATAAATAGTAAAGATTGACTTAAACTTTAAAAGTATTTTCCTCGAAACTTACATATTGACGCATAGCCGGTTGATGAATAACGCCGTCTAATTTTCTATGATTTGTAATTTTTATGTACCTAGTATTTTTTGTCACTAGTCAAGTAGAAGAGAACGTCCCATGGCCTTTAGTCAGTCAGTTTAATTATAAACAAATAAAATAATTCACTGACATTACCGAACTCGGAATTCCATGGCCGTGCACACACATACACACACACATTCAGAATCTGTGTTTACATGTCTTGTATATTTATAATATTAACTCTAAATTTTAGAGACACACCATGTTTGAGGTTGCTAGGACGTGCGCAGAAACGTGTGGCCATGAGCAGAATCCGAACACGGCCCTGGAGTTTTAATTTAATCCTCGCTGCAAGGGGTTTCTCCTCATATGTGTATAAAGGATATAATGTATATGAACAAATTGAATAGAATGATAGGTATCACTGTGTAATGAACAATCATTTTCCCTTTTAAACAGCGTAAAATCCAGCTGATTTCACGCATTACACGAGAATACATACATTGTATGGATATGCATTAACAGTGTACGTGAAACATAAGCGGATAAACATGCCCTTCATACTTCCTAATCTGTAACAAATATTACAAGAGTCGACTTTCATATATATTTATAAACAATAGTGCAACTGTATATGCACTCGATCGGAAATGAAATCTGAATCTATTGTGATAAGTTCACATTATATCAATAGTTCTAGTTGTTATTGTTAACATATGACATTTTGAAATTGAATTTCTCACTTATTGTAAATAAAATTCCGTTATGCAGAAACTCAATAAACTAGACGAATTCATAGTCGAATTTACGAACTGATTTTTCTGGTTTACGTAATATATCAAATGTTGTTAATTAAGTCATGTCCATCCACCAGTTATATTATAGGCCTATGGATGCGAAACATGGACTTTTACTTTAAGGGAGGAAATGAGATTGCTAGTAATTGAGAATAAATTCTTAGGAAAATTGTTGGACCAAAGAGAGATGAACAGACAGGTGAATGGAGAAGACGACATAACAGTGAACTACATGGTCTTTATAGGAAGCCATATATAATAAGAACAGTTAAGTCTCATTGACTGCAATGGGCAGGATATGTGACATAAATGGGGAGTGAAAGACGTGCATAGAAGCTTCTTGTAGGAAAACCAGAGGGGAAAACGCCTAGTTGGTAGACCAAGAATGAGATGGGAGAATAATATTAACTGTGATTTGAGGGAAGTTGATTATACAGGGAATGATTGGAAAGCGTTAGCTCAGGATAGAGATGCATGGAGAGCTTATGTCCGCGTGACCATGAACCTATGGGTTTCGATAGTGAAAGTGAGTTAGAGTTAGTTGGAGTTAAGTCATATGTATCCAATTTCATTGCAAGAAAACTAACATGGCAATTGGTAGAGGTAGAGCTTTTTTTTAATAAAGGCTTTTGGATAGAACATAAAACAATTAACTTGGTGCTACTTCCGCTATATAGTCAGCAATCAATCTGAAATGCAAATATGTTCAATTAGGATCACAGATAGCAGTAAAAGTGATAAAAAAGTCAAGAAAGTACTCAAATTGAGCCCGACACGTGATTCGTCCTTGAACAGGGCATTATCAGGGTGATCGCAACAAAGAAAATACACTTTTAAAAAGTAGATATCAAACTCCAACTATATATGCTGTACCAAAAAGTGGCATCATGTGACATCATCCACAAATAAGCCACTCGCAAAAATGCGTAAAAAGGGCGAAACAACAAGATTAATCTGTTCATTCAACAGTGCACATTATATTTTTAGATTTTAAAATGTCGAGTTTTATCAAGACACCTCCGGAAATTCTTAGCACCCTCATTCAAAACATAACTATTGTTGACACGGTAAAGAACACTTTGAATTAACCAAATGTTTTGTCTAGTTAATTTTGTCAAATTTATTGCCTTGATTTATTACTTTTACTGATATTTGTGGTTTTAATTGGACACATTTGCATCTTAGATTGATTAACTAACTAACCAAGTCACTGATTCTATCGAACCCGTAGGTTCATGGCCGCGCGGACATAAGCTCTCCATACTTCCTTATTCTGAGCTAATGTTTTCCAATCATCCCCTGTATAATCTACTTCCCTCAAATTATGGATAATGTTACTCTCCCACCTCATTATTGGTCTACCAACTGGGCGTTTCCCCTCTGCTTTTCCTACAAAAAACTTCCATGCAAATCTTTAATTCTCCATTCGTGCCATATGTCCTGCCCATCGTAGTCTACGAGACATAACTGTTCTTATTATATCTGGCTTCTTATACATGTCATGTTGCTCACTGCTATGTAGTTTTCTCCAGTCACCTGTGTGTTCATCTCTTTTTTTGGCCAACATTTTTCCTAAGAACTTTATTCTCAATTCTCGTAATTTTCTTTCCTCCCTTAAAATAAGAGTCTATGTTTAGCATCCATATAATAAAACTGGAAGAATAACAGCTTTATATATTTTCAGTTTAACTTTTTTTAAAATGAAGTTGGGGCGACTAGATTGATTGCTGACTCTTTTAATGGAATTACTACTAACCTAAATTGTATATATGTATATACAGGGTGGACCGCTCGAATGGACCTAATTTCAATTGCTTGTTACTGGCAAACGGTTGAAGATAGAAACTTAAAACAACGTTCATATTACAGAAAAACTCACCAAGTTTTGATATCCAGATCACCACATCTCTATATGAGCCCCAGCAGTCACTGTGACGATATCAAAGCGATTGAACAATTTCTTGCCAAGTACGTTGGAGTATGTCTTCTGGAATGTTCTCAATAGCCTCTATGATGCGCTCACGAAGATCACGAAGGTCTTTGACTGGGGTGGTGTAAACTTTATCTTTGACATAGCCCCAGAGAAAGAAATCCAGTGGTGTTAAATCGGGAGATCTCGGGGGCCACGCGATTGGTCCTCCCCTACCAATCCAACGGCCAGGGAAAATGTTGTCCAAAGTCGTACGAACTTCATTGGACCAGTGGGGAGGAGCACCATCTTGCTGGAAAACGATGTTAGGCTGCAGTTGTTCAATTTGTGGAAAGAAGAACTGCTCCAGCATGTCAAGATATGTGGTACCACCGAACAGTTTTCTCGGCGAAGAAAAAACGGTCCAATGACCTTATTATGTGACAAACTGCACCAAACATTCATCTTCGGACTATCACGAACATGCTCTTGAATAGCGTGAGGATTCTCCGATCCCCAGATCCGCACATTATGCCGGTTTACCTTGCCTGACAAATGGAAAGTGGCTTCGTCCGAGAAGAAAATCTTGGTCATGAAGTCAGGATCAGCGCCGAGACGGTCCAGCATCGTATTGGCGAATTCCACTCGTTTCGGCATGTCATTCGGCTCCAGACGTTGCACTAACTGCACTTTATATGCGTGCAGTTTGAGGCGTTTGTGGACAATCCGTTTGTAATGTCGATTTTGGTATTTGAAGTTCCCGCGAAGCTCTTCTTAATGACTTCCGGGGGCTTCGCTCAAATGCGGCTTGAACATTTGCTACCATTTCATCGGATGCTCTGCGACCACCACCATGCTTCTTCAACACAGATCCTGTAGCTAATAATGTATCACGCCACTTCTTTATGCTTCTAGCAGTTGGAGCATCACGGTTAAACACACGCCGGAACTCCCTTTGAACTCTAATGATTGATTTAAAACTCCGCATACCACAAAACAGCTTGCGCTTTCATCTGCGGAGTCGCCATTTTCACAAACAATTAAATCTAAGAACGAGAAACGTATCTTTGTGCCATCTACCGACAGGATTCGAAACTTGGTGAGTTTTTCTGTACTATGAACGTTGTTTTAAGTTTCTATCTTCAACCGTTTGCCAGTAACAAGCAATTGAAATTAGGTCCATTCGAGCGGTCCACCCTGTATATATATATATATATATATATATATATATGTATTTCGATAGCACGCTGGGGTACTAACCCAGAGGTCCGGGTTCAAATCCCGTTCAGGCATTTAATTTTCTTATCATGACATATTACGCTTGCATTGCTCAATGTCAAAAAATTAATTATAACATCGATAAAGCGTCACTGCTATAAAGTAAAAATATTCCCTTTAATTTGCTTACTTTTTATAGCCAACTACTAGATGGCAGTGAAGACCAAGTTCTCGCGACATCTAGTAATAATGGAGAATACTCGTATATATAAGAAAAATGTTTGAATTGGATTTGCCTGATGGTGTAATGGATAGCACGCTGAGGTACCAACCCAGAGGTCCAAATCCCGTTCAGGCATTTATTGTTCTTATCATGTCACTATATATATATAATACATATATAAGAAAAATAAGTGTTTGAATTGGATTCGCCTGGTGGTGTAATGGATATCACGCTGAGGTACAGACTCAGAGATACGGGTTCGAATCCCGTCCAGGCATTTATTTTTCTTATCATATCATACCATATGTGTATATATATATATATATATGTTTATATATACATTTCTGCAAAGTTACGTATGGCTGCATTAATTATAAAGGCTTTTTTCGTAAGTATTCAGCATTTTTTTAATAACTTTACCGAACTCGTTTTGAAAATGGAACATTTTTGTCGATACAGCGGTTTTTTTAAATGTTTGATTCAGGTTAACCCTTATTCCTAATGGTGCGATTTTGCTGTTTAACAAATTCGACCTCATCTTTTTAATTGATTACTGTATACCGAGTTTGGGATATAATAATAATTCTGGTCGCTAGAGTATTAACGTACACACATATGCAGAGTGATTCTGTAAGAGGGTGCAAAAATTAAACAGGACATGGGGAATGCTCCATTGAACAATTTGAGATAGGGTACCTAGGGTCCAAGTAGCCAACTTAAGGGGATATGTTTCACATTACTGTGTAGTATTTTTTATTCACATTATTTAACAGTTAACTACACGTACCATCATTGACACAATTAACGTAGCCTCATGTATCTTGTGTATCTGAATATTTTCAGGCTTGTAAAAGATATTTAAGCCTGAATAAAGAGACCTGTAAGCAACATTTACCGACCTTTTACATACTAGTAATACCTTAGTTTCCTACTAGATGTCTCATTGGGTCGGCATGTTCACCGCATACTATTCTTGACAAATTTGGGAAATAAGGGTAACTAAATTAACTTGGTCTGGTAACTCCTAACAAAGGAGAGGCTAAGGTCCAACATTGAGCTATTACGCCATAGTAGATAGATCTCAATTTTCTTCATAACCTGTTTAGTTTGTCTATTTTCATCTATTCCATGTCCATTAAATTTCAGATTTCTCTTTTCTATCATTCCAACTGCTATTTCAATATTTTTTTGCTTTCCCTAATTAATAGGTCTATATTTCTCACTCTCTCTCTTCCATTATTTTCTGGAACTTTAATTTTTTTTATCTCCGATGATATATAAATAAATAAATAAATAAATATATATATCCATAGTAATTCTGCCCGAAGGCAGGTCCTTCAATGCAATTATAGAATTTTCATGCTATGCTTGTAGCTTTACTAGGGAATTGTAGGTGTGGTAGCTTCCCGTTGTTTTGCACACCGGTGAAGGATGATGATGTTGATGACACACACACACACACACACATATATATATATAAGTCCACCGCTGTGGTCTCGAGGTAGCGTGCTGCCTTGTCACGCAGCGGGCCCGGGTTCGATCCCCGGTCGGGGCAGTTTTTCTGGGTGAGGTTTTTATCGGGGTTTTTCCTCACCTGTAAGACAAATGTCAGGAAAACTTTAAGGCCCAAACGGTCCCCGAAATCATATGGCCATCATCCTTATCATTATCATCCTTACCATTATCATTATCATCATCATCCTTCACCGGTGTGGAAAGCAACGGGAAGCTACCACACCTACACAATTCCCTAGTAAAGCTGCAAGCATAGCATGAAAATGCTATGATTGCAGTTAAGGACCTGCCTTCGGGCAGAATTACTATGGATGGATATATATATATATATATATATATATATATATATATATATATATATATGTATATCGCATAACAAAAATTAATGCTCGGACGGGACTTGAACCCCGACCTCTGGATATAAATCCAGAGGTCCGGGTTCAAGTCCCGTCCGAGGATTTATTTTTCTTATAATGCCATATTAAGACTGCATTGCTCAATGTAAAAAAAATAATTGTAACATATATATATATATATATATATATATAGAGAGAGAGAGAGAGAGAGAGAGAGAGAGAGAGAGAGAGAGAGTGAGAGAGAGGAACGTCGGACAATATGGACTCCTATTTTGAATTTGTTGTTTTTATTCTTATTTTTAATTATGGGATTTGAATTTTGTTTAATTAGTGATTACTATTAGTGTTACAACTATGAAATAGCATCGTTATTTTATTCAAATATGGAAACATCTTCATAATTTATAAACTTTTTTACATTACAAGAAAGGTCCACTTTAACCTCCATATTCGGGTAAAGTGGACCCCAGAGTCAACCTTAGATTTTAGTCTATTTTTAAGTATATTTACTCTATTAATTTATACAGACAGACACAGATTAATCTGAAAATATTTATGACTGATCGTAATTAAAAAGCGTTGATATTTATTTAATGTTTTGAAAAAAAAAATTGTTGATTATAAGGTTCACATGTCATTCAACCACAGAAAACGACGGTCTTTGGGTTTCGTAAAATTACAACGATATTAAATAAAATTAATTAAGTGAATGGTTCTACAGATAGCAACCCAATTGATAAAATATACGTATTCGTCTAAAGTGGACCCAGGTCTAGTTTAACCGCATCGTGGAGGGCCCACATTAACCTATTTCCTTTGTTATGTTTAATTATTTTATACAGCCACCATGTGACATAATATGAAACCAAACCCGTCAGTATATTAAAACAGCATCTACATAATATAATATATTTAGGAGTTTTTTTTTCAACGTTTGTAATATTCAGTAGCAGAAATTATGAATTAATTCTTTGCTTGGAAAACTTTTAAAGTGGTCATTTTCATAAATAATAGAAATAAACACTTCTTCACACAAAGGATAAAAGAAATTGGCCTTAAAGAGGTGAAAGTTGATGAGGGGAAGAAGTTAAAATATTTTCTGTTCGAGGGCAGCACCGATTAAAGAAGATATTAACAGGGTCCATTCAAACAGAAGGGTCCACATTACCCGAACTTCCTGCCTCCCCCTCTCTCTCTCTCTCTCTCTCTCTCTCTCTCTCTCTCTCTCTATATATATATATATATATATATATATATATATATCCATACATATTAATTCTGCCCGAAGGCAGGTCCTTCACTGCAATCATAGCATTTTCATGCTATGCTTGCAGCTTTACTAGGGAATTGTGTAGGTGTGGTAGCATCCCGTTGCTTTCCACCCCGTTGAAGGATGATGATGATGATAATGATAAGGTTGATGATGAAGATGACGGACATATGATTTCGGGGACTGTTTGGGCCTTAAACGTTTCCTGACATTTGTCTTACAGGTGAGGAAAAACCCTGATAAAAACCTCACCCAGAAAAACTGCCCCGACCGGGGATCGAACCCGGGCCCGCTGCGTGACAAGGCAGCACGCTACCTCGAGACCACAGCGGTGGACATATATATTTTTTTTTCAATGCCCCAGCTTGTCATTATATTACTCATATGTTTTTCAAATAAAAACGCATATTTCTGATCCATATAGTAGTTAAAGCGTAAAAAGGTTTTGTAAAAACACATTTTGATTTTTATTGGCATAATTTTCGTTTTGTGTTCAATAAGTTTCATACATCTAACGAAACATTTTTATATCATGGTACACGAAAAACTGAAAATGATTGAAAGATTTATCCGTCGAGCTCTAGTTGAAAGCGATTGTTTTCGTTTCGTCTTTTTTTTTTTTCAGAGGCGGAAAATTTATTGTATTTTCCTACTTTTATTTCGCATACAGAATAGAAAGGTCTTGAATTGATAGTGAAAAATTACATGACATAAAAAAACCACGGAGTGCAATAAAAAATGCAATTACTGAATGAAGCATTTTGAATCAAACTGGAAAACAATTTTAATAAAAGCACATGTAAACTTTTTTTTTTAATTTTTATACTGTTGGCACACCTGCGCACAAACATGTTATAATTAAACCCATGTATACCTTACATATACATTGTTAATTTTATATTAACTAACTCATCGGCATTATCGAACCCAGAGTTACATTGCTCGTGAAATCGAACTCTCCATTCATCCTTATATTGAGCTAATATATTATATTACAATATTTTTGTATAACTTCTCTGCATTAGTAATCGTTAATGTTATTCTCCTTCCTTATTCTTAGCTTTCCTACCTGGTATTTTGCCTGTGGTTCTCCTAATTCCTTATTCGTACCTCAAGTACTGGCACTCGTCATCTACGCGACTTGACTATTCTTATTTCACCTAGTTTCCTAATATTAATGGAATTAAGTTCAAAAGTTTCCACATTGATCTGTGTGTTCACCTCTCTTTGGTCCAAAATAAAATTCTAAATACTTTATTCTTAAATACAATATTTATCCTGCCTTAAAGTAAGAGAAAGAGTTTCCCATCTACATAACTTGATTTGTCGTTTTATGTATTAGTGAATTTCGAAGGAATGGAGCTATAGAGGTTGTCCTCATAAAAAGTTTTAAAACACTTTTATAGATCTTTCCCGCTCCTATCTAGTAGACACGGAAATGACCATGACCGAAATTTATATAGCCTATATGCACACCCTATATGTCCGTTAACGCTGTAGTGACCGTGAACCAAACATTGCAAATATGAATTAATTAAAGAAAATAAGATCGATATCGTTAAATGCAAAATCGGACCTTCAGATGCTAGGGCTCACCTAAAACGAAAATTTAAAAATCGCTCTAGAGGTCGCAGTTTTCGATGTTTCACAACGAAATTCAGTATGTGCTATTTAAAAAATAGAGGAAGGTATTAACCAATAATCAGTGTAATCCGACCATTAGAAGACGGGGTTTATCTGAAATCCGGAATAAAAATTTGATTCTAGTAACCGCGCAATTCATACCATGCACTTTAATTTACCCTTAAACCGGTAATGTATCCTATAAGATAAATTAGTTTAATAGATTTCATATTTTAATAAAGTAATGGAAATTGAATAAGTAGATATTATTTAAATTGTATCAAATTATACAACAAAATGCAAGTAGATGATTGATATATGTATGATTTATTTTCTCTCCAATCGGACCCTTTTAAATAAGCTGGCATCACAAATTGAGTTTTCGAATTTAACAAAAGAATTATATACTCCGTAAACCAGCTAAATGTGTTCATGTATTCGATTTGTTGAAGAGTTAATTTATTAATACAATTCCTACGTGACGTACGTTTTTTTAAATTGTAATTGTTTGGGTGGTGAGAGTTCCTATAATGAGTAGTAGCATGCGTTTCTTGGATTGCTCCTATTTTTATTTTCTTTTCTGCCCCTCATTCCTCTTTGCAATAGTATTGCTCATAAGTAGGCCTCGAAATATGAGGAAAAACCCTTTTTTATTTTATGTCTGAAGACGAGGGCCAACATATTTATATATCATCATCATCCGGTATCATGGCAGCTGCCGCCGTCTTCCGGAAACCAAACGCCATTCCCCTCTGTCCATCCATTGATCTTCATCCAATCCTCTGATATTCATAGCTGCTTGTACCCTTTCTATCCAGATTTTCTTCGGTCTTCTTCTCTTCCTCCTTTCCATTGGGATCCATTACACAACAATTTTAGGCAATCTTTGCTCTGACATTCTTTTAACATGGCCATACCACTATAATCTTTTCTTTTCTATAATGTCTATGATGTCCGGCTCCTCTTGTACACCCATAATTTCCCTTATTTCTTTATTTCGTATTCTATCCATCCTAGATTTTCCAGCAGATCTTCTTAAAACATCCATTTTTGTACTTAAAATTCTTTTCGTTTCCCTGGCAGGAATTTGCCAGACTTCAGCACCATATGTTAAAATGCTCTGAATTATGGTTTGATATATTTGTAATTTTCTATTTTTTGAAATATTTTTGCTTCACCAAACAGAGTTTAAAGCATTTATTGCTTGTTTTGTTTGAGCGATTCTATTTTTAATTTCCACTGTGTTATCGCCTGAATGGTCTAATTTTGTTCCTAAGTAAGTGCATTCAGTACTAGGTTTTAGTTTTTCTCCATTGTTGAAATTTATATTTTCCATTCTTCTCCTAAACACAGATATTTAGTTTTCTCAATGTTTATATAAAATGCCCATTTTTCATATTCTTCTTTTATATATATATATTATATATATATACACACACACATTTATACACACAAATTTTTCGGTCATTATGGACCATAAAAGTGTGTTTTATTTGTCCTTTCTTTCCTTTTTGGATATTTTTGGCTTCTTTGTCCATTTTTTGGCCTATCCGGTTATTTTTGTAACTCCATCTTCTTACTATTTTTATACCATTTGTATAGCCTATTTATGTTTTAGCCAAATATGCTTGCAGTTACTGTAATCTGAATTGCAATTTATTTATTTCTCCAGGATATCCATAGCGGGTTCGCTGAATTCATTATAGGCTATGTGGGAAAATAAGTTCATTCTAATTTCTCTAAGAATTTTTTTTAACAAACACATAATTATTTTTTCGAACTATGTTTAATTAAAAAGTACATATATATTATGAAAGAAGAAGCATTTCAATCATCAATTTTTTTTCGCAGTGTATATTGCGTAGGTATCACTAGAATATTGTACTTTTTAAATATTATCTTATTATATTCATTAAAGATGCAGTTGAAATTAAAATTATTTAATTTAAATTGCCTTTTTATGTCCTTTTTTTTTCTTCAGTTTTTAGGTATTTTTTTAGGATATCTTTGGGTATTTTGTTAAGGTATTTATAGGCATATTATAGGTCCTCAACTTCCGAGCCCTACTCATAAATGTTTGAATTTCCTTACTTAGTTAAAATTACCCTCAATGTCATTAAGTGTCCAATCCATTTTAATAATACAGAGTGTGACATAAGTCAGTTAAGCAGTGCACATGGTTGCAAGGAAAAAAATCGTATTGGTTGAAACAAGGATTTGAATACGGGACCTACAGAATAAAATCTCAAACAATACAGCTTCAGGTAATTTGCTAACTAGGGAATACATCTTGTCCAGTATTAGGTCTAATGAATGTTGTAAACTAAAAAAATAATATATTTGCATTTTCGGTTAACTGACTTATGTTGCAACCTGTATATTTCTGAGTGTGATCATATTTTTAGTTTTTTTTACTAACTTTCAGCCTCAGTTGTTTTTACTATAGGTGCACTATTTTCCCGTTTGATTGTAAAAAAATGTAGAAACATAATTTTAACAAATAGTGAGTATTGAGAAGTCGAATAAAGAGAATGACAAACTTTTTGCAAATATTACTTATTAAATTTCTGTTTACATAGCCATGTATAATTTATGTCATATCAATTTCCAACGAGTTTATACAGTAGGAAAAAATATACATTTTGTATTTCCACACTATTACATAATTTATGATAAAGGTCATACAATATGCGCAGCACTGCACTAACTCATCAACATACAACTTCCTCTACTATGCATACAATATCCTGAATGCAGTTGTGTGCATTTACCGCTACAATGGGTACAAATTCGTTTAAAATTATTTCAAACTGTAAACGTTTTCTTTTTTCAATAGAATCTCGTGTTTATTCATTTAAGCACGAATTTCCATTATTCCTTAATTATTTATAGTCGAAATAATTGAATCGCAATAAATTACAGTTTCTCATCTTCCTTAATGTTCCTTTTTTTTTTTTTTTTTTTTTTTTTTTTTAATATCGTCTCACTTACTCGTAATTGGAATTCGCTACTAGTTCAAAACAGGAGCTGCCGGACAAAAGCCTCTTTCAAACAATCAGATTTGATGATCACAGTAGTTACTCGTATAGTTTTTTCTTTCTTATTCTTAATTCCATCTCTCACTTTTAAATGTCTCAAGCCACTCGGACTAACAACAACACACGTGAGGAAAGGATATTTAAACTTTATATCACATACATACTGTTTTTGACCATAAAAGAGCATGTAGGGCAGTTCCCTAATGAAGAGTACGCACAATGTTGGGCCATCTCCTAGATACCACAAAGTTTTAAGATAAGACAGACTATTCCCTGACACATTTTTACTAAACAAGAGGGGATATGATAGGATGACTTTGGTGGTCGAATGGTGTTCGGGAACTATTTGGACTGTAATATTTCTCGGCTATTGTCTTACAAGTAAGGATAGAAAACTTGATTAAATCTCAACTCTAGATGGAATTTATACGAACTACATACGTGGCCACCACGTTACCCTGAAATTAGCATGGTGGACACTCTTGTTACTAAGTTACATATTTAAGTAAAATTGTTTACTAGATCCCGGAAGATCAGGAATTTATTTTGGGTAAAATATATGGACAAATAGGGAGTTAGAATTCAGGAAATACGCAGTAATTGAATGTAAAACTAAGGAAAATTCGCACGAAAATAATTAAAATAAGCATTAAAAAATTTTAATTTTGTATTATTTAATCACTAATCAATATTTGTTTTATGTAAACTACTTAATAACCATTGAAAATAAGTATTTAAAAACGTAAAAAATTAATTATTTATTCATTAATCAATATGTGTTTTATGTACACTACTTAATACACACTTGATTCTATTTAGTATTTATGCCTATTGTTATTAATTTATTTTGGTTACATGATATTTCAAAACTCTTTTTAAAGTTATTAATTTTCATACTCAGCCTCTTATCAAACAGAATATTTTTGAAGTGATTAGAACACATTTAAAATATGCTATTATGGATGAATCAATAAAACAATATAACAATCACCTTCAAACTACTTACTTGTACATTGAGATTCGTATAGATTTTTTCTCAATTAATTACTTTTGATATGCAAATAATAACAGAACACACACGTACATGAAAAGAAAAATAGATGTGACCCGAGACCTCTAACTCTATACGTTAGCGCGATTCCAACTTCGCCACTCGTGCATTGCAGTACAAAAATTATTTTTCTTCTTGTATATGACTTTTCTATCATGAGGGGCAGCGGGACACTGGTCGAACTGCCATCTCGTGGACACTATAACAAGTAAGCATATAAAGAGAATGTTTACATTATAGCTGTTACGCATCTTTATTTCGATGTTATAATTAAAATTTTGACATATGTCAACATTAAATGGCAAATCTTTAATTATTATATAGTATTGGAGAATGCTTTGGCCTTTTGAAAAACAACTTTCCACACTTTTCTATCCTGGACATATTTGTTCCAGTTTATCTTAATCAATTTAATTTAATTTTAAACATCATCTTTCCATTTAGGTGATATGGCTTCCATTTGTAGAGCCTTTCATCCTTCCATCATCCATTATATATATATGTGTGTCTAATCCAGCTTAATATTTGTGCTTTAATGAAGTTAATTATATTTATGTTTTTTTATAATTCTGTTTATTTCTTCATTTGTTAGTCCTATTTTACATAGGCATATACAGAGTGATCAGTATAGTATAGAACAGCAGATGCGGGGTTTGTGCTGTGCGATAACGGAGGCTTATTCATGCAGACACGGGACTTGAAATGCGCGCTGACTCAGCAGTATACGAGTGCACCCCACATATACACGGTCGAAATCAGATTGTGTACCTCGAATGGATAATGTGCTCGCTCGCGTTTTCTTGTAAACTGAATGACGTGTGTATAAGTGTAAACTGTATAGTGACTAATAAATTTTCTACTGAACAACGTGCATTTTTTATGATCAATATTTGTTAACTCAGTGTGCCAGCCTAGTAGGCCCTTACGAAGACTCTTTGAAACACGATTCCCGGGTGTAAAAATTCTATCACGTTCAACAGTTCATAATCTTACAACACATTACACGCAACGGGAAGTGTGCAGCCTAAGAAGCCACACAAGTCGCGTAGCGTTCTCACAGAAGAAACAATAGACGACGTCGGTTATCGATTGGATCAGTCTCCTAGAAAATCACTCAGGCTCTGTACAAAAAGCTACTAAATTGTTTACGTTGTATCCCTATAAAATAGCCAAGACACATGCTCTTGAACCAGGTGACCCTATTCTTAGGCTCACATTTTGTGAGTGGTTGCTAAATAATATTCATAATGGCCTAACAGACCTACATTTAATATATTTTTCGGATGAGTCGTGGTTCCATCTTCATGGTTACATGAGTTCACAAAACAATCGTCATTGAGGTCCTGAAAACTATAATAGCATACATGAAGTGCCATGATCCGAAAATTGGTGTATGGGCGCACCATTAGTGATGAAAAAATCATCGGTCCCATTTTCTTTTGGAAAACAGTTGATTCTCGTACATATGTGAATGACATTCTGACACCCTTCTTCAAGGAATTAACCGACAGGGAGCGTGAATTCACATTCTTCCAACTAGACTCTGCTACAGCCCATACAGCAAATATTTCAGTGCGCGAAATTCAACATGTGTTCCATGACAGAATTATTAGTAAGGATTTATGGCCTGCTCGTTCTCCCGATATAATCCCTGCGATATCTATATCTGGGGCAGATGCTGTGTACGAGAAAAACCTATGCACTCTGGGAGAACTGAACGTAATATCCGTGACGAAATTAACATCATTAGAAGAGAACTACAGCGAGTTACGGGAAATTTTATAAACAGGTGTCAAAAATGTATGGACAACGAAGGTGGACAGTTCCAGCACCTGCGTCAATAAAGTTGGTAAGTAAGACAATTTGTAAAATAGTTACGAACATGTATGTGGTTGTATCACCGCGATTCTACGCTGTCCGTTTCCCGCTGCAAGTTCATCAGCAGTGTACAGTGAAATCCCCGCGCCTGCTGTCCAATACTATGCTGATCGCTCTCTATATATACGATTAATAAAGTATTCTTGGGTTTTCCGCGTCATGGATTTATCAATTCCTTGTAAATGGCATGTGGGATGATGCCGAAACGTCGGAAGCAGTGGCCAGAAGCTGATCTTAATCCATGACAAAAAAACCCAACAAAACGTTATTAATCATACTTATATCCGCGAAAATCTACATATATGTACATACATATATAAGGATTTCGAGTAATGTGGACCCTTTGGGTTGAGTGTACCCTATTAATATTATCTTTAATTGGTGCTGCCCTCGAACAGAAAATATTTTAACTTCTTCCCCTCATCAACTTTGATGTGTTAAAGGCAGTTTATTTTATTCTTTGTGCGAAAAACGGTTTATCTGTGATATTTATGAAAACAATCATATAAAAGATTTTCAAGCTAAGAATTGATTCTTAATTTCTGCTATTGAATAATATAAATATTGGAAAAATAAACTCCTAAATATATTATATTATGTAGATGCTATTATAATATACTGATGCGTTTGGTTTCATATTATGTGACATGGCTGCTGTATAAAATAATTAAACATAGTAAAGGAATTCGGTTAATGTGGACCCTTCACGAGGCGGTTAAAGTTGGCCTGGGTCCACTTTACACGAATACATATATTTTATCAAATAAGATGCTGTCTATAAAACCATGTACTTAATTAATTTTATTTAATATCCTTGTAATTTTACTAAACTCAAAGACCGTTGCTGCCTGCAGATGAATGACTTCTGAATGTTATAATCAACAATAATTTTTCAAAACATTAAATGAATATCATTGCTTTTTAATTACGATCAGTAATAAATACTTTCACATTAATTAATGTATAAATTAATACAGTAAATAAAATTAAAAATAGTCTAAAAGCTAGGATGAACTCTGGGGTCCACTTTACCCGAATATGGAGGTTAAAGCGGACCTTTCTTGTCATGTAAAACGTTTATAAATTATGAAGATGTTTCCATATTTGAATAAAATAACAATGCTATTTCATAGTTATAACACTAATGATAATCACAGTAATTTAACAAAATAAAAAACCCTTAATTAAAAGAAGAAAATCACAAATTCAAATAGGGGTCCATATACCCGAAGATCCTCTATATATACAATTCAAGTGAGGTAAATAAAAAATAATAAATTTCCAAATACGCATGTAACGAAAGTCAAAATAGGAAAAAAATAAATATAGGAAAAATAAAAACTGGTCCTATCGTGTTTACCTATTTTACTCTCTATGCAAATATGATATCCAATTAAGCTAATCGATTTTTTTCAGAGGCATTCATATTGTACTTTATTATATATGTATAATTGGCATAGTAACTTACGGTGTCCTATAAGTAGGTTCGGAGAAGATTTGTATTTTTTTTTCAAACTCTTGTCATGAGAGTAGTCTCAACAGTTACATTCCTTCGGAATTCGCTAAAATTCGTGCACTCGGTTGCTGGTAATTTTCACTTGAATGACGTGGCATTTAAATTGGCAAGCAGTCAATCCGTTGCCAATAAACGATTTTTTAATTTTAAATGCTTCGAAATCACATGTCTTTCAGTTTGGAAAGGAACAGGATTTAACGAATGACAGAGCTGGAAGATTGATTAAAAGTAGAATCGGATCAATTGAATATTTCAACGCACACTTATCGATGCGTCGAGCAAGACCTTAAAAGCTTATAAATATTGTTGAGAATATCCCGCGCTCTGTCTTTGTTAGACTCTTGTTGTGAATGCATGTAAGTCAATTTTGTATTAGCTTGTCTCAGTGCTTTCCAGTTCCATTCAAAGCTGTGCTTTCTCTGTATAATACACCGAGCAGACGTATTAAAAATAATTATTCACCATTTGATAACTGAAGGAAATTTATTATATTTTATGTATGGCATAGGATGCGGGGACTATCCAAGATTTTATTTTACCTGAAATAAATACCAATACAACTTAATGTTTGTTCACACATACAATTTAATTATAAAATGGAAATGGGCATTTAATGAAAAAGAGGGCAATTTTGAAGAAGTGGCTGAATCCAAATACATAGGAACAATAATTACAAACAGCAATAAGATGCACAAAGAAATTGAACATAGACAAAATTCTGGAAATGCATGGCATTATGCATTACAAGGACTCTAGTCATCCAAACTTCTCTAAAAAAACATTAAACTGAAAATATATAAAATATTATTCTCCCAGCTATATTATATGGATGCGAAACATTGACTCTTGTTTTAAGGGAGGTGAAAATATTATGAATACTTGTAGCGTAAGGGTTAAGGCAATACGCTACAAACCGGAAGGTCGAGAGTCCGAGACCCGGTGGGGTCAGGATTTTTAAACTGATCCTAACCTTCTGGCGGAAATGATGCCCAGGGTAGACTCAGCCTCTAACTGAAATGGGGTACCAGACGCTTGTTCTTGGTTAAAGGCGGCGTCACACGTATTTAAATAAAGATCAGATATAGATAGGGATATACAGCAGACCGGGGATAAGGGCATTATGCCCGAGATAACCCGGGGGGTGGTGGTGGGGCTCTAAATAATAAAATACATACCCATAAAAGGGAGGACATTCAAGTCGACGATTATCTAGAAATCGGAAGCATGAAACTCCTACTACCCCAAAGGACCTGCAGTGGCGATAACTTCAATTTTTACAGTTGCACCTAGGTTCAAAACACGAAGACTTCGAATTCACTTCAAGGAACGATTTCCAGAAACATATACGCCGGTCGGCCTACTCGTTTCCCTTAGTAGCAAGCGAAGACCCCACTATCTGGAAGTACAGCTTGCATCTGTTCTAGAATCTAATATTTAAGAAGTCTATCCTCTTATTAAGTGAGGCATATACCTATCAGGAAATCTCCCATCGGGCACTGCCGATTTAAAAGTTGCGACTCATGAATCCCTTATACCTTATAAGGTGAGATTCTCAAGACTCGTTGCCGCCCCCAAATTCAAAAGGCGGCACAATAATACATTACATTATGTGTTAGATTTAGTTGGCTGAGGTAAACACCATTGGAGGTCCGCAGATTGTTATTATGGGTTCCATAAACCACAGAATAAGCGTATTTATTGGTGCTCTTGATGGTCTAAATATAAAGAAGGTTTGCTACGCAAATCCAGAAATCATATACTCATATTAATAATAAAAACTGAAATAATATCATTTATTATTGCATCACTTTTTGGTTACAGCATCTTCAGTGTAGTTAGTTAATTTGTTTCAGATACTTTGTAAGTTACTTGCCTTTTAGTAACTTAGTTACTTACAAGAGAACTGTCAACCATTGAATGCCGAAACTTACTCTGAAATTTCTCCCAGAGAAGCGTTGTGATGTATCAAACCTGTGTCCAAAAATTATCTGCCACTTTTAACTTCAAGGCAATATAATCCAGCGCCAAAGCTCTCATTTAAACTACAGAGAAGTAATATAACTCCTCACTAGGTGAATTGGATAACCCTCACATCCTGCCGTCCGCCCCGCGTCACCCTCACTCCACTCCGCTCTATTTAAGCAGAGACTTCTACCTGTTTCGCATATGGAGTTGCCATTGCTGGATTCTAGATTCGATATCTGTGCTTTGTAGTTAAAATCGGGCAGTTTTTTTTATACGGCCTTGTCACATCACAACATTATTATTGTTGTTGTTATTGTTATTATTAAGTTTATTTCTTTGTCAACTCTGTATTGTGTAATCTATGTCTCTTATGTATTATGTACAGATAATTTATAATTGTTATTATACATATAATTTAACCCTGGTGAAGTGGAAGACAAGACCTTACGGTCTTAATTCCATCAGGTAAAATAAATAAATTAACGCTTCTCTGGCAGTAATTTCAAGGCACGTTTCTACATACATTGGTTGAAAATTCTTTTATTGGTCTATTACTACTTTATTAGTTCATAATTTTATTTTTAGTTGTTTAGATTGTTTTTACACGCTTTATATTAGCTTGACCTGTATCTATCTATTTAACGGAATTTTTCAACGCATTTTCACCCACTTAAAATCATTGGATCTTCTTGAAACTTCGTATACTTGTAAAGGACCAATGACAATACAATAATTTCATTTTTTTCTAAAATCCTGGCCAGAATCATCAGAAAATCAAAAAAAGTGTCTGTGTAATTATGTAACGGAATCTTTCAGCGCGATTTTTACCCACTTAAAATCATTGGATCGACTTGAAGCTTTGTATACTTGTAAAGGACCAATGGCAATAGAATAATTTCATAAATGTTTTCCAAAATTCTGGCCAGAATCATTAAAAAATCAAAAAAATTGTTTGTGTAATTATGTAACGGAATCTTTCAACACGATTTTCACCCACTTAAAATTATTGGATCGACTTGAAACGTTTTATACTTGTAAAGGACCAATGACAATACCATAATTTCATAAATGTTTTCTAAAATCCTGGCCATAATCATCAGAAAAAAAAAATAAAAACCGGTATAATAGGTTGCGGACTTACCAACTTTTTAGTCAATCCTTATAAGAGCTCAGTTGGTGAGTGGTAGACTGTAGTGGTATATAATTTCAGTAATCCATAGATCGCTGGATTCAAATCCGGCCCGGAGGATATTTTTAGAAGAGTATTACTTTTAGCTCATACTACAATAGTATCGAATTTAAAGATATTTACACTTTTATCTTATTCTGTAAAATATTAAAACTAAAAACTAAAAAATAAATAATAGTCATAAAAACTAAAACAACACGCTTTATTAGAAAACCGAACTAAAAAATGAAAAATAATTTTAATTTCCAATACGCTTGGGATAAAATTAAAGTGGCCAACAAAAAAATCATATCCAACACTTTTAGAATAAAACTATAGTTATCTACAAAAAAATAATTTTACCATCAAAAGCATGGGGTGCTTTTTATGGTTTTTACATTTTCTTGTTAGAGGCTTTACTTTTACCAATATCTGTTTATTATCAAATATATTAATTGGTATAGAGCACTCCACGATTTTGATGGTAAAACTATTTTTTTGTAGATAGCTATAGTTTTATTCTAGATGTGTTGATGATTTTTTTTGTTGACCATTTTAATTTTATCCAAAGCATGTTGGAAATTAAAATTATTTTTCATTTTTTTAGTTCGGTTTTCTAGTAAAGCGTGTTGTTTTAGTTTTATTTAAACTATTATTTATTACACGTTTAAATTAGCTTGGCCTATATCTATGTAACGGAATCTTTCAATACGATTTTCACCCACTTAAAACATTGGATCGACTTGAAACTTTGTATACTTCTAAAGGACCAATGTCAATATAATAACTTCATGATTGTTTTCTAAAATCCTGACCAGAATCATCAGAAAATCAAACAAATAAAAACCGGTATAATAGGTTGCGGACTTATCAACTTTCTAGTCAATCGTTGTAAGAGCTCAGTTGGTACAGCGGTGGACGGCAGTGGTATATAATTTCAGTAATCCATAGGTCGCTGGTTCAAATCCGGCCCAGAGTATTTTTAGAAGAGTATTAAGCAATCAAATTTTCATGGCATTCCGGTTTATGACAAACTAAAAATTAAAAAAAACAATAGTTTAAAAAACTAAAACAATACGCTTTATTAGAAAACCGAACTAAAAAATGAAAAATAATTTTAATTTCCAACACTCTTGGGATAAAATTAAAGTGGCCAACAAAAAAATCATCTCCAACACATAGGCTATAGATAAAACTAGAGTTATCTACAAAAAAAATAATAATTTTACCATCAAAAGCGTGGTATGCTTTTTATGGATTTTACATTTTCTTCTTAGAGACTTTACTTTTACAAATATCTGCTTATTATCAAATATATTAATTGATATAGTGCACCCCACGCTTTTGATGGTAAAATTATTTTTTTTGTAGATAACTCTAGTTTTATTCTAGTTGTGTTGGAGATAATTGTTTTGTTGACCACTTTAATTTTATCCCAAGCCTGTTGGAGATTAAAATTATTTTTCATTTTATAGTTCGGTTTTATAATTAAGCGTGTTGTTTTGGTTTTATTTAAACTATTATTTATTAGTTGTTTTGTTTGTTATTTACATTAGTCACTAAGTTTGAATATATTACTAAGCATGCATTTGACGTTCTGAACTTCGTAGGTACTGAACACAAAATGAAGAAAATGGCGGAAACTGTATTGAATAGATTTTGTTATGTATTTATTTCTATTTACCCGCAGACTACAAATTGAGGCATAGAGGATGTAGTGAAGTTTTCCTGCATAGTGTCGGTAAAGTTTGTGGCGCCGCTCTCCAAACTTTCGATCTTACCCCCAGCCAGCATCAAGTCTACTGTGGGCCATAAATTTGCAAAAGATCTCAGAGCACCGATAAGAAAACCACTTTCGCTAATCTGAGGACTTGGATGGAATATCTAGTCTCTGCTTTATATGCCACCTTTTAGTAGGCAAGAAGTGTTTACATCTTGTGTTAGAGGAAGTTTTCTTTCTCTAAGCAAACACCTGAGCTTCTCCTACTTGCCACAATCCCCCCCGGCATTTATTATTATTATTATTATTATTATTATTATTATTATTATTATTATTATTATTATTATTATTACAAACAGATCTTGCTCAGACACCACTTTTAATGTATTTTACTTTATTAGGAATATTCCACAATACAGTGTTCCTCCTTCAACACAAAGTGATTTGTCAAGAGAGGTTCCTGTCTAAAGCATCTTCTTCCCTCAAATCTCTAGCTTCCATATTTCTCCTCAATCCATCTATGCAACGTTCTCTAGGTGTGCCTCTTCCACTTCTTCCATTAACTTTCCAATTAAGGATCTTCTTTGGTACTCTCTCTTCTTCTATTCTTATGAGGTGTCCATAACATTTCAAACGTTTTTCTTATATTATTTCTAATTTTTTTTCAACTTTCATAATTTCCGTTATTGTGCTGTTTTGACCTTATCTCTTCTTCAAATTCTTGTCGATCGCCTCCAAAAATGCATTTCTACTGCTAACAGCCTGTTGGCATGTTTTCTACTTACTGTCCAGATTTCGGACCCACATAATAAAATGCTTTGTAACAGAACTTAAATATAGTTTCCTTCGTTATGTAGGCTATATTATATTTCTATTCCAAAAAACTGAGTTCAACATACCAATGATTCTTCCTCCATCAGTTATTCTTCTTTCAATTTCTGTAGTTGAATTCTCATTTTTATCTGAAATAGATCCCAAATATTTAAAATTTTTAACATTACGTAAATATTTAAATATTTCCTCCGGTGTGGTTTAGTGATAGCGTCGTCGTCTCACTTGATTCGATCATCGGTCGGTACATGTTTCTTGTAGTCTTTCATTTTTTGTTATATCTTTTCTAATATGCCCACCGCTATGATCTCGAGGTAGCGTGCTGCTCTGTCACGCAGCGAGTCCGGGTTCGATCCCTGATAGGAACAAGTTTCCTACATGAGCTTTTTTTCTTGGGATTTTTCCTCGAAATTCCATGAAAAATTTCTTCCGTATAGAGACTCGTACCAACGCAAGTCTCGTAGCTCTCCCCGCCAAGATAGCTTACCTTAACCACTCATCTACGGCGCGGGACAAATATGGCGAATATGATAATGGTGATTCGATGGCCAGATGATTTTTGGGCACGCTTGGTCCTAAAAGTTTCCTGACATTTGTCTTACAGGTGAGGAAAACCCCTACAAAAACCTCTTCTAGGAAACTTGTTTAGAGCGGGATTCGAATTCGGGCCCGTTGAGGCAGCGAGGCTACCCCAAGGCCACGCGTTGCTGTGGCTAAGGTATACGTTAAAAACGTTAATTAAGTTGCTGTCTTTCAGCCAGATTACATAAAAATAATACTTACACACGAAATTAATAATATTGAAAATAAAATGAACACTGAACACACTTAAATTATGAAATAATTAATATTTGTAATTCAATTGAAATTCGCGGTTGCAACAAAAAGCACAGCCATCTGGATCTCTCTTTGTTAAATAATAAACCAATTACCTTACCAAATTACCTTACACCGCCATCTATTAGAATCGTATGGAACTCACAGATAATTACACCGCCATCTGTTAGAATCGTATGGAACTCACAGATAATTATAACTCTTTGTTAAATAATATTGTTAAGTAATAAACAAATAATTTGCAATAAAATAATAATGCGACTATAAATTTAGTTATAAACTACCCTAAGTCTCAAGTTGGATCAAACTGCACACAGTGTGCAAAATTTTATTAAAGTCGGTTCAGTAGTTTAGGATTCCATCGCGGACAAACAACGTGCCACGAAATTTATATATATATATATATATATATATATATACACACACACACACACAAATACACACATATCATTAGGCTATAATAGTTCTGAACATCAGAATAATGAAGATACATATTTATCATCTCCTCTCATCATGATTAATAATAGGCCCATTAGATTATTAGTTTTGGTGAAAAAAATTGTAATTTCTGTATGTTGGAGCATAATGGTTTTTGCTCTCGAAGTCTGTAATAATCACCAATCAACGGAACGACGATTAAATTTTCACTCTTAATTACGTTATCCATCAGTGTTTGACCAATTTGAAACTAATAAATTGTCAATTAATCATAACTGTTTTAATTAATAACTACAAAGCGATCGTTGAAATTAATTATTACTGCCATTTATTTATATAATTGCTCACTCTAATTGATAATTGCATTTTTGATCGATTAAAACAGTTATGAACTGTAATTACAGATTGGTTAATTATTTTCTTTTTATGCACCTCTGGGCCTATTTACCTTTTCATTAAATCACCCTCTCAAATAGGCTATATTTCTTTTTATTTTTAGTTGAAAAACAAATGTTTACATTTCAGACAAAATTGTTCCTCCAGAATCTGTCTACATTGATTCTAGTGAATAGATGTAATAAGTGATCAGGACAACTCTCCATGGCGGGACAGGACCTTAGCCTATCAGCCCGCTGCTGGCCTCACATCCATATGTGTTCATCACAGAGGCAGATGATAATTCAGTGGAGGTGACATGTAGTCAGCATGTCGGGTCCCCAGCCGTTATAACTGGTTTTCTCAGCCTAGAGTAGACAAACGCCTCACGATGCTGAGTGGGCACCGGTCTCATACTGGCCGAAATTCTAAAAGAAAAATTCTTCCCCCATGGAGGCCCGAACTAGCGGAAGTCCCGTAGCTCTGCGCCAAGGCATCCTACCTTAACCAGTCGGATATGGCGTGGGACATAAGCCTATCTATATATAGGCCTACGTCATACGTCCCGCGTGGGACACGGGTGCTCCCTAGCAGGGGTTTCTAAACCAAGCAAATTTAGTTACGCATATTTACCTAACCAGATATTATAACGTCCACCGCTGTGGTCTCGAGGTAGCGTGCTGCCTTATCACGCAGCGGGCCCGGGTTCGATCCCCGGTCGGGACAGTTTTTCTGGGTGAGGTTTTTTATCGGGGTTTTTCCTCACCTGTAAGACAAATGTAAGGAAAACTTTAAGGCCCAAACGGTCCCCGAAATCATAAGGCCATCATCATCATCATCCTTCACCGGTGTGGAAAGCAACGGGAAGCTACCACACCTTCACAATTCCCTAGTAAAGCTGCAAAGCATAGCAATAAAATGCTATGATTGCAGTGAAAGACCTGTCCTCGGGCAAATCACTATGGATGGATATTATAACAGTAAAGTCTCGTAGACTGCGATGGGTAGGACATGTGGCAAGAATGGGGAATGAAAGAGGGGTATGGAAGCATCTTGTAGAAAACCAGAGGGGAAACGCCCGGTTGATAGATCAAGAATAAGGTTGGAGAATAACATTGACCATGATTTGATGGAAGTATATTATACAGGGGATGATTGGAAAATAATAGCTCAGAACAGGTGTGTTTGAGAGCTTTATGTCCGTGCGGTCAAGAACCTACTGGCTCGATAGTGGCAATGAGTTAGTTAATTTACTTACAGATGTCAAAGAATGACATGTGGTTAGCACATCGCCACGCCACAATGAGACAACTAGTAGGCAACTAAAGTATTACTTAGACTGATGAGGTTAAATTTTGCACAGAGGCCTTTTTCTTCATGCTTATGGATTTGTAAAATCCTTCCGGTGGATTTGTCCCTTGAAATTTCCCATCCTAAAAATCCATCGAGTCCGGTTCGGTTTGAACCCGCGACCCTCAGAACCAGAGGTAAGGAACATAACTACCAGATTACTGCTCCGACTCTATACATAAGATAAAGTTTGGAAAATTGGTAATAGTATTTAATTCATGATTAAATATTAAATTTTTCTAAATATAAACTAATTGTCCAGTAAGAGTTAATTTTTAGTTACATGAGCCGTAGCCAGTGGTTTAAGTCATGCTCTGGAGTAGAGCTATGGGATTTACACTGGTTCGAGTCCCCTTGGGAAAGAAAAAAATCTCATGGAATTTCAACCAGTGTTAAAATATTTTATTTGACATGAGATAATTTAACATTTTCTAATATTGTTATTTTAACACAGTTCCAATAATGGACAATATTATAATGATATTGTGAAAAGAAAAATTAATATCTGAATCAGGAATCGAACCGTGGAGATCTCGTATTCCGTATGAGCGTGCAAGACCATTACGCTATTCGAGACATGGTACAAACATTAACAATTATTTTCACATATACAGATCTACCTGGCAGCGGACGAAACGAGAGTTATATATTTGTATATGTGAAAAGAATTGTTAATGTTTGTACCATGTCTCGAATGGTGTAGTGGTCTTGGACGCTCATACGGAATACGAGAGGTCCACGGTTCGATTCCTGGTTCAGAAATTAATTTTTCTTTTCACAATCATCATCATCTGCATTCATGGATTAGGTCTGTTGACCCGTTCCGACTTCAGCCCATCTCTTTCTAGGTCTGCCCACATCTCGGGTGCCTTTAGGTTTGTATTTTGTTATTTGTTTTGGATATCTATCTTCATTCATTCTGTCTATGTGTTGCTTCCATTTTTGTCTATATGTATCTATTTGATCAGTTATTGCAAATATTTCAAGTTCCTGTCTTATTTCAGTGTTCTTGATTCTGTCTTCCTTAGTGCACCCTTTAACAGATCTCAAAAATTTCATTTCTGCCGCCGTTATCCTACTTAGATCTTGTTTTTTATGTATCCAGGCTTCTGATCCATAGAGCAGTACCGGTACTGCCAACATTTTATAAAATTTCAATTGGGTCTCTCTTGTTGTTTTGTTATTTAGTGATCGTTTTATCGTACCACATATTCCCTGGAATTTTGCTATTTTTTATTTATATCATTATCATAATTAAATGAAATGTCACATCCTAGATAATTGAGATGGTTCACCTGTTCTATGATTTTGTTTCATATTACTATTTTCGATCTGATTTGATTTTTCCCTTGGAATGCCATTACCTTAGTTTTTTCTATGGATATTTTGAGATTATATTGTTCACATATATTATGTAGTTTAAAAATATTCCTTTGAAGTTCGTCTTCTGTATTTGCTATTATTACCTGGTCATCAGCGTATAATAATGTTTTCAAGTAGTGTGTTTTATCTAATTTTATTCCTTTATTTGGTTCTTCGTTCCATTTTTCTATTATATCATTGATGTATAGGTTAAATAAAACTGGAGAAATACTGCATCCTTGTTTAACTCCTTGTTTAGTATGAATTTTATTTTTACTTACTTCATTTCTAATTTTTATAACAAAATTTGTGTTCCAGTACAAACTCTTTATAGCTGCTATTAAGTGTTTCGGAATTCCTTTTTCTTTTAAAATTGTCCAGAGTTTTCCTCTGTCTACTTTATCAAATGCCTTGACAAAATCAATAAAAGCTATGTGCGTTTCCTTGTTATATTCTCTTCTTTTGTTTATAAATTCTTTTATCGTAAATATATTATCTATACATGAACGCCCTGGTCTGAATCCACTTTGTTCTTCTGTTAACATTACCTCTGCTATTTGTTTTAACCTAAATGTTAAGATTCTTGAGTATATTTTATTGCCTGCAGTTAAAATGCTTATTCCTCTGTAGTTGTTGCAGTCGTTACGTTCTCCTTTCTTAAAAATAGATTGTACTATTGCTGTTCTTTTCACAATATGAATATAATATTCTAACATGAGATGAATGTAAAACTATGGGAATTCCAATAGATGTGGGATCAACAACATATTCCCTCCAATTTCTGGGTGATCAACTTATTTTGACCAAGAGTATGAAGACATAGAATATATTACCCGAAAATTGATTCAAGAATATAGTAAATGGGGACTAAAGGTGAACATAAAAAAAAGTATAAGGCCATAGGAGACATTCTTCAAGATTTGATACTGGAAGATGAAATTAGGGTAATTAAACATATAGAGGAATACAAATATTTGGGAGTAAAAATTACAGAAGATGGGAAGCAGGAATAGGAAATAAGATCAATGATACTTTCAGGAAAATATGTGATATCTGCCCTAAATGGAATATTATGGAATTCAAAAAAGAAACTTAAGTTAATGTTTTAAAACAATAGTTAGAAGTATTATGACTTAGGGTTGATAGTTTTGGACTATAAATTATCAGATGAAAAGAAAAGTAATGGTAGTAGAAGTGGACTATTGGAGAAGATATGCTAGGAAATCAAGGAGAGAGAAAATTAGAAATGATGTTATAAAAGTGAAAATGAATGTGCAAAACTCGATTTTAGAATTTATTGAAGAAATACAACTAAAATGGTACGGATGAAAGCGAATGGAAGATGAAAGATTATAAAAAAAAAATGGAATGGACACAATCAGAAACGAGAAGGAGAGGACGACCAAATCTCACGTGGATCCAAGGGATAAGGGAAACTTTGAAGGATTGGGAAATAGAGGAAGAACTGTGTTATAATAGAGACGAATGAAAAAAATATAAAAGAAAGTAAAGATGAATCATTCGTGCCGGAAAAAAAATGTTACAATATTGGTAAAACCGGAAATATATATATATATATATATATATATATATATATTATTACAATGGCCAATTATTAATCTCAATAATGTACTAAATAATGGAATCGGAACTTCCAGTTTTAAAGCTTAGTTTAGAAAATTATAAGATAAAGAGGGGAATTTAATTAAACATATTATTAATCCTAGGGAATTAGCAATTTGGGAAAAACTGTTTATTACAAAAAACAAAAAAAATATAAATTTTGACATCCAATGTGAGAATACCTTAGTTATCATTCATATACAACATGAGATAAAGTGAAATGATATATTAAATAATTGAATGAATAAATGGGAATTAAATTATGGGAAGGGGAAAGGAGTGAAGCATGTTGATGGGATGAAATTCGAGATGTGGGAGAACCCCGAGAAAAACGCGAAAAATGCTGTGTCCCAGCACCAGTATCCCTCCGGAACTGTCAGGATTCGTACCCGATATCCCAGCTAGGGCAGCCACGAGCCCACGCAATGCTTTAAATAACACACAACAACAAATTTGAACTATTTGTCGCTCGCAGAAATGAAAATAGGTGATTTTAGTTAATTGGCATGCGCTGATTTCGAATTTGAAGTCCGTTTTTCTCAATCACCTAACAGTTTTTTTGCGAAGACGTGTTGAACGTTTTTCGTTATATTTCGCATATTATTGCTTATGTGCACTTAGTTTAAATTTTTTTGGAATAATATTGCTAGAAGCAATTGATCTATGTAAACCCAATTCATATAAGATCCAAAAAGTTAAAATATTTTTTCTAAGAAGGATAAATAAGTAGTTAAGTTACAACACATGCTTAAATTGTAGCAAAAATCTCACCTTTCAAAACTTCTTGCTGGATGACTTACGCCGATAAGATGGCTCCGAAACGTCTGTGATAAGTTGCCAGCAGTAATCAGCAAGCATGTTGGTCACTGATTTCCCTTTATAACGCCTTTCCATTTTTAAAATGCCTTCGTGGAACCATTCGCCATGTTCATCACTGACGTCACCCAAGTTCGGTGAAGAATCACTATGTTTAACAGGCTGACTGCAAATTTGGATACTGAAGAGAATGCTTATTTTTTAAAGTGAAGCCAGATATATTGACCATACAGAAATAAGTCAGTGATATGGTCCGTAGGTTCCCTCCACAACATTGGATTGGCAAATGGCATGAACGAATGCGAACCTTTTAACCATCCTATTAAAATCCTTTGACAGTTTGTACAGCAAAAATTGGGGGCCCAATAATTATCAGTATCTCCAAATTTACTATAGTTCCCGAAATATAATTTTTTTGCCTTTATAACTAGTTCTGCGTTGAGATTTTGTACAATATTCTCCACATACGTAACAAAATAAATTAGGAGAATTCTTACAGCGGCGAGACATTGCAAAATTATAAAAACACTAAAACGCACGTATTAAAATATATTATAGTAAATTGCTTTAATTCAATTTCTTTATAATGATAAACAATAATGCATATATCGACACTTCACTATCACAATGATGTAATGTAAGACGAACTGCACAGAACGAGGTATTACAAGCCATTACTTCACGTATTTGACAGTGACAATCAGGAAATGTTGTATACCTGTGTATTCCTGAGGGTTTAACAATCCCCAAGAGTAATAAAACAGTGCAAAAGAAAAATAAGGGTGACCAGTTTGAGAGACAATAGCGCCTGCGACTCTCACGGAAACGATCACTTCTGCTAAAGGTGTCGTCGAAATATCTGACTCCGGTTAGGTGATTGGAAAAAACTAATATCGTTTTCGTCTTCTGCGAGTCCGAAAACATAGTTATTGATACATTTCGAGCCTGCGAGTAATTCTTTGTTGTTGTGTGTAATTGTATGTCTATTTCATTTATATTAACAATTAAGCATTAGCTCACTTTAGGAATGTGTGGAGAGCTTATGTCGGCACGGCAATGAACGTCCGGGATCGATATTGCCCTTACATTGGCAATGAATATTATAGGATACATCAGTTGATGTCATTTATTTAAGATAATGAACGAGTAGAAATTACTTATATGTGTGTCGAATTAAACATATTTGATAGGTTTGAAATGTATACCCCACATCTTCCTGTGCCCAATATTAAGTTTTGATTACATTCCTCCATTCATCTATATCCTTCCAGTCACCATTATGCAGTCCCCTGACCTTCAGTTTCTTAATTCCTTCTATCGATGTCTTCTTAGGTCTCCCTCTTCTTTTCTTCCCACTTGGAACTCACTCCAATCTCCTAACTGGCAATATATCTTGATTCATCCTCTTCACGTGTCCAAATCATGCAATTGCACAATCTACCTGATAATACACAATATATCTAATACAATACACCATATACCTAATAATATAGGCCTACATGATTTGGTTTTCACTGCGGTCAGACACATTTAATAAACTTGTACGAAAAATTTGTGTTTGCCAATTTAAGGATTATTTAGTTAATATTAAACCTTCTTCTTATACCTTAGCACTACAATCCTTTCAGTTTGACCTTGGTTTCCTTTAAGACAAATGCCCATTCTTGTCCATCCAATGTCTTACTTCTCCACCTCTTAACTCCAGTCAATCTCAAGTCCTCCTCCATATCATCCATCCATCGCAACCTCGGTCTTCCTCTCTTTCTCCTTCCCTCTGGTTTCTTATTCAAAATATTTTTGACTATTCTTGTGTTTTCCATTCTCAAAACCCAATCATTCAAATCTACACACTTTCACAATAGCTACTACATCTAATGAATTAAACAGTTTATATAACTCGTAGTTGAACAATTAAATCCCGTAGACTGCGATGGGCAGGACTTGTGGCACGAATGGGGAATGAAAGAGGTGCATGAAAGCTTTTTGTAGGAAAATTGGAGAGAAAACGCCCAGTAGACCAAGAATGAGATGGGGAAAATAACATTAACCTTGATTTGAGGGAAGTATATTATACAGGGGATGATCGGAAAACATTAGCTCAGGATAGGGATGTATGGAGTGATTGTGTTCGCGCGGGCATGAACTTACGGGTTTGGCAGTGTCAGTGAATTAGTTGGTTAGTTTCGCGGTTCATTTTAATTCTCCAAAGTACATTTTCACATATTGGTCCATTAGATCTTTCTTAAAATCTTTCGTTTCCATTTCCGGAGAAGTCCTTCTATTTTACTAGTCAAAGTTCATGATTCAGGTCCATAAAATGCTATAGACCTTATTATCGTCTTAAAAAGTTGAATTTTAAGGCGTTCTGAAATATATAATCTTCTTCTTCTTTCACGGATTAGGTCTTTGCCTGTTCAGCCCAGCGTTTTCTTGTCTTCCCACCGATTTTCGTCCTCCAGGATTATACATCAATTCCATCTTTGGTATCCTATCCTCTGTCATTCTTTGCAGATACTCTAACCAATTGTCCGTATGTTGTTCTATTTGTTGAATAAGTGGTTGTACTTTTAGTTCCTATCTAATATTCTGATTTCGAATACATTCTTCTCTTGTACAACCTTTCACAGCCTATAGGAAGTTTATTTCCGCTGCTTGAATTTTACTTGTTTATTTTTCCTTCAGAACCCAGGCCTCACTTCTATACATCGCCACTGGTAGTGCCATCGTTCAGTAAAATCTTAGCTGCGTATCCTTTCTAACTTCGTTCCTCAGTGTTCCACAAATTTACAGAAATGTCTGCATTTTCCTATTTATACCTTCTTCTTCTTCTTCTTCTCATAAGTTATATTGCAGCCAAATACTGGAAGTGTGAAAGTTCCAACACTTTATCTTCTATTACTACTTTTGTTCTTATTGGATATGTTCCATGGAACGCCGTTATTTCAGTTTTTTTATTTTGAAATTGTCATATTTGACATATTAATATATTTTCCTTAATATGAACCTAGATATTTTAAAATATGGATATATGTTCTGTTTAAACCTGTATAGCATTTTTAATTTGGAGATAAATTTTTCATATTCGTTTAGTTAAAATCACAAACCCAGACATGTACAATATATACGGAGTAACACCTGGCATTCTCATTTACACTTGTAATGAATAACTGCCAGTTAATTAACTTTTAGTGCGAATTTGTTTTTCAATCCCCTTCCAATAATGATGCAATAAAAACTTTGCCATAAATTGTTTACTAATTGGTGGGTAAAACTTGGTTTTCATGTAATAAAGTGCATGCCGTTATTGTCAATAGAATTGAGCAACGGTTTTATAACTGGCGATATAGTATCAACTTTATCATTAGATTGGTGGATTTCAAATTTTAATAAAGCTACCCTATTAATATAGGGGAAGTAATTTCATTTCAAAAGGCTTATTATGGTTCTGGCTTAGTATCGTGCGTGCTTATACATCAAATCAATCCAAATATTGTATCAAATTGGCTTTAGAAATGATCAGAGGGAAACATAATGAATACATTCAGTGAAGAGTGGATGTTGTATAGTATGGACCACTACGTTTAATGTAACTTGTGTCTAAAGAATCTTACAGTTTGATATATTTATAATTCGAACTCTATTATACCTAAACTGACGTTTGATGATTCGTATCTTGCAAAAGTATTTTTGTTTGTATTAAACTCTTAAATGGTATGGCCATGTACAAAGAATAAAATATGAAAGTAGGCCAAAACCACAGGAAGAAATAAACGTGCCAAACCAAGAGGAAATGGAAAATCTACGTCATATAATGGATGATAGGAATTTGGAAGAAGGAGATTGGAATTATAGAAATAAATGGAAACTGAAGACGGCAAACCTATAAGTGGGGGAAAGCCGAAGAAGAAGATTAAAGGAGATGCACTGTAGCCTATCCTCTACTATTCAGTTTTGTATTAGAGCATGCCATCAATTCTTTACAGGATGAAGAAGGTCTACAACTCAATGGTAGGTATATTAATGAGCTATTAGTTTATGTTGAAAAGGTAGTGTTATTAGGCGATAGCGAGGAGATACAAGGGCCAACATACACACACTCTATTGAGTAAAACTAAGAAATTGCGACTGGAAGTAAACATAAATAAAAATTAATTAGGTCTATATGTTCACATATAGAAATACATTATTTAATGGAAATGGATAGTTAATGAGAAATGAGGGAAATTTTGAACAAGTGACTGAAATCAAATACCTTAGGGACAATAATTATAAATAGGAATGAAACACACAAAGATACTAAAATAGGTTCAATTCTTGAAATGCAAACTATTATGCACTACAGGGACTCTTGTCCCAATTCCTCTTAAAAACGTTTAATTGAAAATATTTAAAACTGTTATTCTGCCACTTAGACCTATAGGCCTATATTTTATTCTACCTCCGGAAAATGTTGCCCATGTCCGGATATCTTAATGATTGTACTTTTACGTCTCTCTTTACACTAAGTTTTTTTTTTGTGGATTATGCCCTTTTATCCGTCCAGCATTGTTGACCCTTTTGGCACCGAAGCTGCCACCGCGCCGGCACTACTTTTGGGGCATTCAAGCACACAAACCATTCCACAACAATTACTAATTAACCTGATTAATTTAATATTTTTACAGTTTATTTATTTATTTACATGTAATGTATTGCCATTTATAGGTAAACGTAAATAAATTAAATTCGTTAAGAAACTCACGTGTTCCTGCACGGAACGTATGAAGTAGGCTATATACATCCTTAATTTATGTTTGCATTAATTTTGCTGTTAAACAAAATGTTCCATATTTCAGAAGCTTAATTATTATTTTTAGAGTCTGTTGTAAGTTTCTAAAGTCTATTTAAAGTTATCTAAATCAGTAATTGAGAGGCTAAAAATCCGGAATGTAGTCGTCCACCGCTGTGGTCTCGGGGTAGCGTGCTGCCTTGTCACGCAGCGGTCCCGGGTTCGATCCCCGGCCGGGACAGTTTTTCTGGGTGAGGTTTTTATCGGGGTTTTTCCTCACTTGACAAATGTCAGGAAAACTTTAAGGCCCAAACGGTCTCCGAAATCATATGGCCATTGCAATCATCATCATTAATATGCATCATAGGTTAAGCTTAGGATTAGGGACTCTCCTGGGGCACCATAATCATCATCGGGGCAACGTAACACCGCCTTCCAGGCGCCCCAACCTCAGAAGTGGGTTACAAGTACGCCATGCCAGGAGAGAAACCAGGAATGTCGAAAGACAAACCTGGGGCATTTGAAAAAAAAAGTAATCATAAATGAGTCATCTAAATGATCAAATCTGCTATGGTATGTATTCCCTCAATGTTTAAACCCTTTTGTTTCAAATAAATCTACTGAATGGCAGAAAGGAAAAAGAGGAAAGAAAGAAAGAAAGGATCTAGGAGAAATATATTAGAGGGTACATCTATTAAATCCCTCCTATTAAGACACAGAATATAACACACTACACACTGTTATTTACCAGTGGACAGCAATATGGTGAAGGTAATAATAATAATAATAATAATAATAATAATAATAATAATAATAATAATAATAATAATAATAATAATAATAATAATAATAATAATAATAATAATAATAATAATAATAATAATAATAACAATAATAATAACAATAATAATTTCATTTATACTGACAGCGTTAATGCATTTGGTCGTATCATCCACTTAATCAGAATAAAAAGACATACAATAAAAGGGTTTCTACTAACTAGCTCACTAGCACTAACGATTCATAGGACATAAGGCCGCGCGGTCATATTTCTATCCTGAGCTAATGTCTTCCAATCGTCCCTGCATAATTTTCTTCTCAAATCATGGTTAATGTTATACTCACACCTCATTCTTGGCCTACCTACTGGGCGCTTTCCCTCTGTATAAGGTGTTTCCATGGCTCTCCTTCATTCCTCAATCGAGCCATATGTTCTACCCATCGCAGTGATATGTTCCATACACTGTAATTATTTCGAAAGGTATAATAAGCCTTACTAGTTAGGCCTACTATTGACAAAATAAATAAAATATATTTAAATAAAACAGGGGTCATAAATACATGTACAAACAAATTTTAATTGCTCACATAACTCGTGGTATTCATGGAAATATATAAATAAGACAGAGATACTAATGTAAAGCTTCTAGAAATATTATCAAGTTTTGCTTGAAATAGGCTTTTGACCGGAAGCTCCTGATTTTAACTGATAGGAAATGTATGCTGATGATGTAGTTATTAATCGAGTAAATGAAAATAATTTGCAGTTCTCTTTATATTAATCAAATGAGTAATACCAAGAATATAATTTAAAAATTTAAAAAAATAACAAAAATAATAGCATTTTGGGGAAATGAACATTTAAGATAAAAAATCATAATAGACAACAAACCTCTGGAACAAGTAACACATTTTAATTATTTGGATTGTAATTTTACTATAAACACAAAAACTGAAAGATACATAAATATGAACTGTCGAAATTTCAAATGTTATGCGTAACTATACATAAAACATTAAAGAACAAAACAAGAAGAGATACTAGATTGAAGTTTTATAAAACATCGGCAGTTCCTTCATTACTTATGGGAGTGAAATTTGGGCAATGAGAAAAAATTAAAAAAAGGTATAATACAAAGCGTAGAAATGAACTTCCTTGGAAGAACAAAAGGCTGCACAAGATAAGATCGGATAAAGAATGAAGATACAAGAACAGACTTAAATATATAGGCTTATATTTCCATTGAATGATAAAATCAAAGCATACAATAAATGGTTTAAACATCTAGAAAGAATTATTGTAACAAGATTGCCAAAAGCAGCATTTACCTACAAGCCAAGAGGTTCAAGGAATGTAGGAAGGCCAGTGAAAAGATGGACAGAACTGTGAGGCGGAACAGACAATTTGCCTAGCCCATGTAGTGAAGAAGAAGAAGAATAAGGATATAACAATAACTGGAGAGTGAAATGGTGAAAGAAAAAGGATAATGCGATTTTCGATGATACGGTATGTTTAATATTCCATTGACTTGAGATATAGTGTTGACTCTCATGACTGGATGATTTAAGGTGAAAGCGAAGCTGACATATGTGAGATTAAGGAGTGAATAATTTGGAATAAAAGTGTTAAAGAATGTATTGTAACGTCCTTCTATTATGTAACAGGAGCCAAGACAACATTTCAATATTATGGCGAAATATGTTCTTAACTAACTAACTAATTCACTGGCTCTATCAGAACCGTAGGTTCATGGTCGCGCGGATATAAGCTATGCATACATCCCTATTCTGAGCTAATGTTTTCCAATCATCCCCTGCATAATCTACTACCCTCAAATCATGGATAATGTTATTTTCCCACCCCATTCTTGGTCGTAGCCTAAGAGATTTAACTGTTTTTATTATATCTGGCTTCCTATAAAGACCATAGAGTTCACTGTTACGTAGAATTCTCTATTCACCTGTTTGTTCATCTCTGTTTGGTCCAGAAAAATTGGACATGTTTTTTTTAAATTAACATTTGCGATATATTCATACTTGTCCCAACTACTTTCAAAAAACGTTAAACTGAAAAATATATAAAACTTTATTCTCCCAGTTATATCATATGGAGGAGAAACATTGACTTTTACTATAAGAGAAGAAAGGAGATTACGAGTATTTGAGATTGAAGTTCTTAGCAATTTATTTGGATCAAAAAGAGATGGATAGAATGGCGAATAGAGAAGACTACGTAACAGTGAGCTGCATGATCTTTATTGGAAGCCAGCTATAGTAAAAACAGTTAAGTCTCGTAGATTTCGATGGACAGGACACGTGGCACGAATGGGGATGAAAGAGCTGCATGGAAGCTTCTTGTAGGAAAACCAGAGGGCAAACGACTAGTTGGTAGACCAAGAATGAGGTAGGAGAAGAACATTAACCATGATTTGATGGGAGTAGATTATACAGGGGATGATTGGAAAACATCTCAAGATATGGATGTATGGAGTGCTTATGTCCTCGCGGCCATGAACGTACGGGTTCGATGTTGCCATTGATTTAGTTTGTTAATTAGATATATTAATGCAGTGTATATTATTATTTTCATATTTACTTACAGAACAATTAGGATCATTTATGTTTTATTTGCATAATTTTTATTACATTGTTTTAAAATTAAATTGATTTTTTTTATTTGAATGTCACATTACAAAATAATATAAAGGTATTAGGTATTAAATTAGTGAATAATAATGAAACAAAATAAAATAACTGATCACATGTCGTACTTCTGGAAATAAAAAGAAACATTAAACAAAATGTGGGAATTAATATTCTCTCGAAAAAATAAATAAAAAGGAAATAAATTCGAATTTCTAAAAGTACTAACTTTAATAACACTAGCCAACAAAATTATATTTTTTCTGTAACTGGCATGGAAACAGCTAATCTTTATGTTTTCGGGAGTGTGCTGATAACGAAAATGTTAATGAAAACGCAATATAGCTCTCGTTTTGAAGTTATGCTCTATGGAATTCCATCTTAATTGCCCTTCATAAATAATTTAAAACATTAATTGGTTATAAAAATATAGTAAGGGAAGAACATTTATTTTCATTTCGTTATTTTCAATCATTATATTCAACAATTTTCTAGGGTTAATGCCTATATAAGCTGATACTTGTTGCTATCCCTTGGAGGAAGGTCACTGAGAGCGCAACCGTTTTGCCTGGCATTTGTAATTTTCTGCTGGTGATTTCCTAATTAGTGTCCAGCAGTAATCGGCTATCATTGATGTACTCCACTTTCCCTGATATCTCATTTTCATGTTCGAAATTTGCTGATGGAAGCGTTCCCCGTACTCGTTGCTTACAGCACTACAGTTGTCAGGAAAAAAGTCCAAGTGGGAATCTAAAAAATGTAACTTTAAGGACATGTTGCACCCCAGACTATCGTAGCAGTGCAGAAGATTTGCCACAAGATCCTTATAGTTTGCTGCCCTCTTATTTCCTAGAAAGTTTGTTGACCCTTGAACAAAAGTATCCCAAGCTAACTTTTCATTATCTGCCAGGACGGTGTTAAAATGCTCATCTTTATAAATTATGTGTATCTGGAGACCCATGGATATCCCCTATTCTTTTCGTCTCACTAAGCCGTGGAAATGTCTGGCGCAAATAGATAAATACTATCTCAGTTTTATCCATGACCTTTACAAAGTTTATCATTAGGCCCAATTTTACATGAAGAATTATTATGTTCTTAGATTAGACAAGTGCTTTGTGCATAACATTGTGAGGTCTGGTTCAAGTTATCTATATTTTTGTAATGAAGTGCTAGAGCGCGGCTATCCCAGAGAGACTGGAATCAACAGAACTTGGTATAGCCCTATTGTAGCCCCAGTAGTATGCCTATGATTTTCAGATCCACGGAAATCTGCTATTTAAACCTGTTATAGTTCAATAGCAGTAGCAATTATGTCATGTTAACATATGTTCCTTCCATTTTAAGTGCATACCCAATCGGAATCGATAGGGTCACGTTGCCATTATGCAGTAGGACACACTTGAGACTTATTTTGGAGGAGTCGAACAACTTCCACTCATCAATTTTATACATATTTAATGCCCATAGCTGCCATTAGTCCCTCTACATCACTACAGATTATTAAGTTCTTTTCACTTTCGAAAAATGGAAGGAATAGCATGTGGCGGATATGGAGCAATTACATTTATCGTCTTCTCATGACAATTCCACTGTTGTAGTCTAGATGCCTACAGCAATTTCCGATCTCTCACTAAGTCATTAAGTTCATACTGTGTTATTTTGCGATTCTCCGCACACTCATCGTTACACACAAAATCAGAATATTTCGAAAAACTGGGTTTTAGAAACAAGGAATTTTTTCAGAAAAAACCTCAATTTTCCTCAAATTTTCCCGCCTCGGGTACATGATAGGGATATATCAATGGTACCGTTTAAGGCTGTTATTTCCTGAAGAGAATGAGATTCGAAACATGATCCTAGAAATAAATAGCGATGATACTGTAGCTTCTTGCCTGAAATTAACTTAAACAAAACCATAATTTAAAACGGATAAATGCACCCCCCTTTAACTTACAAACGATAGCTAACTTGAGCTTTTCATCGTCTTTTTCGTTATCAGCATGGTTGATATACGTACGAAACATTTATTTCATCCCAGTTACATTTTCAGTGTTGACTAGTGTAATTTAGCAACCTTAATTACAAAGAAATTCCCAAAATAATTCAATCGCAAAATTGATTTCCTAGCTAGAATTACCTAATATATAATAAGTAATAGTTTTAAAAACTAAAACAATACGCTTTATTAGAAAACCGAACAAAAAAATGAAAAATAATTTTAATTTCCAACACGCTTGGGATAAAATTAAAGTGGTCACACAAAAAAATCATCTCCAACACATATACAATAAAACTAGAGTTATCAACAAAAAGAAAATCGTTTTACCATAAAAAACGTGGGGTGCTCTATATCAATTAATATATTTGATAATAAACAGATATTGGTAAAAGTAAAGTCTCTAAGAAGAAAATGTAAAAATCATAAAAAGCACCCCATGCTTTTGATGGTAAAATGATTTTCTTTTTGTTGATAACTCTAGTTTTATTCTATGTATGTTGGAGATGATTTTTTTTGTCGACCACTTTAATTTTATCCCAAGCGTGTTGGAAATTAAAATTATTTTTCATTTCTTAGTTCGGTTTTTTAATAAAGGGTGTTGTTTTAGTTTTTTAAAACTATTATTTATTTTTTAATTTTTAATTTTAATATTTTACAGAATAAGATAAAAATGTAAATATATTTAAATTCGAAACTATTACAGTATGAGCTAAAAGTAATACTCTTCTAAAAAAATCCCCCCAGCTGGATTTGAACCAGCGACCAATGGATTATTGAAATTATATATCACTAGAGTTCACCGATCTACCAGCTGAGCTCTTACAACGTTTGACTAAGAAGTTAACAAGTCCGCAACCTACCAGTTTTCATTTTTTTTATTTTCTGATGATTCTGGCCAGGATGTTAGAAACAAAATATGAAATTATTGTATTGTCATTGGTCCTTTGCAAGTATACAAAGTTTCAAATCGATCCAATGTTTCTAAGTGGATGAAAATCGTGTTCAAAGATTCCGTTACATAGATACAAAGACACTTTTTTGATTTTCGGATGATTCTGGTCAAGATTTTAGAAAAAAATGAAATTATTGTATTGTCACGGGTCCTTTACAAGTATACAAATTTCAAGTCGATCCAATGATTTTAAGTGGGTGAAAATCGCGTTGAAATATTCCGTTATATAGATAGATAGATACAGGTCAAGCTAATATAAAGCGTGTAAAAATGAATGTATTTTTTTTCATACTTTATGCGCTGCCATACGCTGTTCATCCGATTGTGATGGGGCTTTTTGCAAAATGTTCAAGAATTTCCCGGGATTGTTATAGGCTATAAGAGGGTTGTAAATCTCAACCCCTTCACCCCCAAAAATCACCCATTGTGGTGAAAAAGTGAAAAAAAGGAAGCTTTTTGGACATTTAAATGGCTTACGCTCCCTAAACCATAACAAACACACACAATGAATGTAGGCGTACATAGAATTGAATATCTCAAAAAAATCTACAAGAAAGTATGCGACAGCGCATGTTTATATTTACAGATATATCACAATACCATTTTTGTCTTTCATTGATGTCAAGAAGATCGGGATAACTAGATTCCCGGGCAACGCCGGATAATCAGCACGGGGTATCTAAAAATAATTATGATATAAATTTATAATATTTTGTTTCCTTCTACTTATTCAAGTAAACATAAAAACACATTCTGACTGAGTGGAAGACAAGGCCTTAAGGTTTTAACTCTGCCAGGTAAAATAAAGCGATTTTTTTATTATTATTATTATTATTATTATTATTATTATTATTATTAATATTAATTAGAATGGTGTCCACCTGAAAGAAGTAGGAAAGGACCTCGAAACTCATGGATGCAATTAATAAGAACTGGAATGAGAATAAGAGGACTGGAGGGCATGGAGTGGATGGATAGAGAGGAATGGAGAAGTAAAATAAAAGTTTAGGCACAGAAAGATGTATAAACATTAAAAATCTGTATATAAATACAAATGATTTTTAATTTACGAGTATTTAGGCGAAGCAGCGCACGCCGGGTATTAGCTAGTACATATTCTATATTTGTTCATAGATCATATAGGTGGAATTGGATGTATACTTACTAAAATTCACATTGAAGCTACAAGATGTCTGTAAACAATGATTTTTTATGACGGAACTTGTTTTTTTTTTTACATCTAGCGAGTAATTCCTGCAAAAAGGAAACTGAGTGGGGAGAAGCTCATTTCCTCAGTTTTGTGACACAATACACAAAATACACAGAAGTAAATACCATTTTAATTTTGTGCAGAGTTTTCACTTCAGACGCCCAAGGGAAACAATGCTACGCGTGTACGCATTTCCTAGGCACCAATCAATACAATTAACAACCAAGCGCTCTCCCAGCTAGAACCAACGCAGCACTCCCATCTTCACTTCTCTCCAAGTTTTTCATTTCAAATTAAATAATACCAATGTACACCGGATACACAAACTATATATTTATTTATTAATGACAGATATTAGCATAGGAAGCGCGACAGGCAGGGAAGGGGGAAGAAGAGAAGAGAATAAGAAGAAGAAGAAGAAGAAGAAGAAGAGAAGAAGAAGAAGAGAGAAGAAGAAGAAGAAGAAGAAGAAGAAGAAGAAGACAGAAGAAGAAAGAAGAGGAAGAAGGGGAAGAGGAAGAGGAAGAAAGAAGAGGAAGACGAGGAAGAGGAAGAGGGAAGAAGAAGAAGAAGAAGAAGAAGAAGAAAGAAGAGGAAGCCGAGGAAGAGGAAGAGGAAGAAAAGAAGAGGAAGACGAGGAAGAGGAAGAGGAGAAAAGAAGAGGAAGACGAGGAAGAGGAAGAGGAAGAAGAAGAAGAAGAAGAAGAAGAAGAGAAGAAGAGAAGAAGAAGAAGAAGAAGAAGAAGAAGAAGAAGAAGAAGAAAAGAAGAGGAAGACGGAGGAAGAGGAGGAAGAGGAAGAAAGAAGAGGAAGACGAGGAAGAGGAAGAGGAGAGAAGAAGAGAGAAGAAGGAAGAAGAAGAGAAGAAGAAGAAGAAGGAAGAAGAAGAAGAAGAAGAAGAAGAAGAAGAGAAGAAGAAGAAGAGGAAGACGAGGAAGAGGAAGAGGAAGAAGGAAGAGGAAGAAGAAGAAGAAGAAGAAAGAAGAAGAAGAAGAAGAAGAAGAAGAAGAAGAAGAAGAAGAAGAAGAAGAAGAAAGGAAGAAGAAGACGAGGAAGGAGGAAGAAAGAAGAGGAAGACGAGGAAGAGAAGAGGAAGAAGAAGAAGAAGAAGAAGAAGAAGATAAGAAGAATAAGAAGAAATAAGAATAATAATAATAATAATAATAATAAATAATAGTAATACTAGTAATATTAATATTAATAAATAATAGTAATACTAGAATATTAATATTAATAATTAATAATATAATAATAATAAATAAATAATAGTAATACTAGTAATATTAATATTAATAATAATAATAATAATAATACTATTAATAATAATAATAATAGTAATACTAGTAATATTATAATAATAAATATAATAATAGTAATAATAATAATGTTAATAATGAATGTTTAGAGAAAGTATTTTATGTACGAAATGTTGAAACTGAAATACAGTTTAGTAAAATGTTTATGTAAATGGAGCATTATTAATTTTCTAATTTAAAAGTTACGTACCGGTATGCAATTACTAGTTAATATTGTTAGTTTCTGCAGAAAAATTCAACAAGTTTTTTGAAGTTATGTTCATAAAACTGTAAATAAGTTTTTTCTAAATTGATTGAAGAAACAAGTCTCACTTCTCATTATACTATTTTGCAATCTTAACTTTAGTAAATGAAAATCCGTTTTCTAATAATGATAATAATATAATAATAATAATAATAATAATAATAATAATAATAATAATAATGACATACGTAGAACTTGGTTATATTTTCTAGACTGCAAAGATCCAGAAAATGAGGTGGGCCTGAATGAGGTGGGAAAATAACATTAACCATGATTTGATGGAAATGGATAATACAGGGGATGATTGGAAAACATTAGCACAAATAGGGATCAATTGAGAGTTTATGACCGCGCTGCCATGAATCTACAGGTTCGATAGTGCCAGTACGTTGGCTAGTTAACATTCAATTGGATTTTTTAAACTGTTTTTAAGTGGAAAATCATTGGCATAAGAAGGGAAGAAATTCCAGAGATGAGTAACCGAAACAAGGAGGGATGAGAAATAGTGATATGATCAATGTAGAGGTACAGCTAGAGTTGTCTCTCGACCATGTGATTGTTTCATTCCATTAACTTAGTTTAACCTCTCACCTTACAGGTACATTTTAGATGCCATCCACTACTGGGCCCTCACAATGGCACTACCTCTTGGGAGAGGGATTTTAAACTATGGAAATTTTATACTTTTTTTACCTCTCAAGGACATAGATAGCCTCCCTGAATGAATAATCAGCTGATTGTCAGGGTAATTCGTCTTATGTTGTGTCGTCTCGGAGGAGGTCCTGATATTGAGCTGATCACTCATTCGGGGATGTCCTCTATGTCCTTGTGTGGTCAAAAATAATTATTGATCCATAATATAGAATCCCTCTCCCGGCAGGTCGTGCTATTGTAAGGTCCAGGTAGCGTGTTGAAAGTAATATTACACAAAAGACGATAGGTTAAACTTCGTTAATGGGATAGGGACATTAATTAATTTATTAATACAACATATTATCCTCAGAATCAGTAATATTTTGTCTGCCGCATAAAACACGGTACTACGTTCCGTATTACCTATCTTTATTTATATAATTCTTCTGTACGTGTGTTTGTCACCGAACTCCTCCTAAACGACTGGAGCTATTTTGATGATTTTTTGTATGTCTGATTGGGTCCCTCGATGTTTCAGATTCACAATTGGACCCTCTAAAACCATTAGATGTAGGAGCTCGCCAGAAGTAAACATTTAAAAATCACTCTAGCCGTCACAATTTACGATGTTTCACATCCTATTCTATTAAAATAAACTGAGGTAGTTACCATTAAAAATGAGCGAAATCCGACAATTAGAAGCCGAGGTTTACCTGAAATCCGAAACCGCCATGTTTGGTTCATCTCAGCGTATACCATACAATTTAATTAAGCTTTAGCTAACACCGGCGTGCGTTGCTACCCCTAAATAATTGGAATATTAGTTTATATATATATATAGAAAGTCCACCGCTGTGGTCTCGAGGTAGTGTGCTGCCTTGTCACGCAGCGGACCCGGGATCGATTCCCGGTCGGGATAGGTTCCTGGGTGAGGTTTTTCCTCACCTGTAAGACAAATGTCAGGAAGGTTAGGGCCCAACGATCCTCGAAAATCATCCGGCCATCATCATCATCCTTCACTGGTGTGGTAAGCAACAGGAAGCTACCACACCTATAATTCCCTAGTAAAGCTGCAAAGCATGGCATGAAAATGCTACGATTGCAGTGAAAGATCTGCCCTCGGGCAGAATTACTAAGGATGGATGGATGGATATACTCGTATAATAATGCAGCCTACGTATGTTTGTGCTTCATAAACTGTTAAACCGCTCATCCGATCTTCATTAAACTTTGTACATATCGATTTTCAGGTACAGAATGTGTTTAATGGCCGTCTATTTTGTTCTAAAACCATTATGTGTTGGGGTTCACCTGAAACGAAAACTTTAAATTCGCTCTAGTAGTCGCAATTTTCAATGTTTTACATCGAAACTAGTATATCCTATTAAAATAAACCGAGCTAGGTGTTATCAAAAAATCAGCGAAATCCGACTGTCAGAAGTGGATGTTTAGAAGAAATTCGAAATTAAACATTGGATTTAGCCACCGCCATGTTGGGTCCGTCGCGGTTTATACCACGTAATTTAATTAATCTTTAATATTCAATTTATGCAGGCGTAGCAGCGCAAACCGGGTAGCAATTTTATATAAATAAGGAGTCTTCTTCTTCTTCATCACGGTTTAAGCTTTTTACTAGCCTGTTACGGCTCCAAATTGCTGCTATTTCTATCTTTTCTTTGGTCTTCCCAAACTTCTTCTTCCTCTTGGTGAATAGTTTTATGCTGCTTTTGGTATTCTGATCTCAGTCATCCTTGCTAAGTGTTCTTTCCATTTTGTTCTGTATTTCACTATTGTTGTGTTTAATTCCTCTACTTTTAGTTGCTGTCTTATTTCTGTGTTGTGTTTTTTTGTCTGTTTTTTTTATATTCTGCTATGGGCCTGAGGGATTTCTTTTCAGCAGTTTGAATTCTGGCAGATTGTTGTGTTGTCACTGCCCACGTTTCGGATCCGTAAGTAATAATAGGAACTGCCATTGTCTTGTATAATTTCATTTTAGAGTCTTTTCTGGCTTTATTTTTCGAAATTCTTTTTAGTGTTCCTGTTATATAATTGAACTTATTTAGTTTATTTATATCTTTCCGTTGTGTATGATATTTCGCAACCTAGGAAGTTATATTTTGTCCCTTGCTCTTATTGGTTTATTTTCTAGTATTATCTTTGTCCGAACTCGTTGAGCACCCTTGAAAGCCATTGTTTTTTTAGCAAAAGCAGTATTAGGAACAAAGAAAATAGGAGGAAGGAACAAATAAGAAGCCCTTTAGCAAAATATGTCGTCCCTGTCACGTTCGTATTTCAATAATCACTACGCTAACGACCTGGGTTATTAAACAGCCTCGTTACAATACATTCCAGGATACGAGAATATCAAGTCTCTAGTTCGGTTGCTTTGAATTCTGAATGAGACTATCTAGTTTGTAATGCGGTAAAGAAACATTGTACCGCAATTTAATGAGTGCACTGATGTTGCAGATCGATTCTTCAGTTGAAACCTGTTTACGATTTTAAGGATGCAGATATCAACGTTAATGTTGATTTGCGGATTGCGAGAAAACCAACATCACTGCACGTATTATAAAATGCACTGTAGCTAGGTATTTTCAAATTCTACTTGCCACAACACTAGGCCTACATCTAGACGCTATTGTTTCCACATGTAGATATATTGTGGTTAAGTAGATTAAATCAGTGGAATGTACGTACAACAGGGAAAACGCCATGACTTCTGATATCATCATCATCATCATCATCACCACCTTCGGTACTACATCTCTTAGAGCAGGCCTGTTAATTAGTACTCACTATAAATCCAAGGAACAAATCCTCCGGGAAGGACTTTAAGCCGTGGGTCCCGAGTCTGAAAATGTTCAGGCTCGTAAAAGATCCTTAAACCTGAATAAAAAGGCCTCTAAGCAAAATTTACCTGAAGATGTCACCCACGGAAGGCGATGAAACGTCGTTAAGACAACACTGCAAAACACGGCAAAGAATCCCGAAAAGGTATTTTAAAATATATTTACCAACCTCAACGTCCTAGTAATACTTTATTTGCCTGTTAGATGTCTCATTGGGTCGGTATGTTGACCGAATGCCATTCATGACATCTATGAGCAAATTATGTAACTAAAAATTAACTTGATCTAGTAACTCTTTACAAAGGACAGGCTATGATTCAACAATGGCTACGTCATTATAGATAGATAGGTATGAAATGGCGGTCCCCTCTCCTACCCGAATGCAGATGCACTCCCAATGAAAAGCAGTTTCTTAGTTTGTCAGTCTATCCGACATAGGGTTGGGTAGGGGGGCGGGGCGTCTTTTCACACCTTTTGAGCAACGGCTTGCCATTCTTCTCAAATTCGTCTCTTTGTTTTGAACTGTAATTTCTTTTCCGGGTTAGGAGTGTCAACCCTACGCTTAATCCCCGAACTGGAGGGCCAGGTCATGTGATGTTCGTCCTCTAGAACATTTGCCTTCACTACGACTACGGAGCCTGATCTGCCCCTCCCTAACATGAGGTGAATATTCAGCTTCCTCCAGCCTCCACCCCTTGGGATACCTCGGTCAAAGACCATACTCCCAAGTCCCAGAATCTTGTCCTCCCTATCTGTTCGCGTCCACATTCAAGTTCTCGGCCTTAAACCATCACCTCAGGGAGAAGGTGTTGGAGTCGCCACTTCAGGGAAATTGCTGAGCTACCTAGTACGTCAGGTCGCTCATTCCTGACGACCCCATAGTTGGAACCGTTGAACATCCTCTTCAGAGCTGCTTCTTCGTCTGGATTCTCACCCATGGCCTGTCCGGAAAGGATGACTTGCTAACAGCTATGCCACCCCTGGCATAACCCAACGGAACAAACCACACTATACCTCTTCCGAGCTAAGTTTCAGTTGTAATGTAAACAAACCAGATGTAATGGACTGCGTTTTCATTGGTCAAATAACTGTTTACTTTTAAGCTTGCAAGAATGTGTAGTTCGTTTTCTAACACTCCAAATAAATAAAACAATAAAAATAATAAAAAAATATATTATCTAGCACATGTCTATATACGTTATATGGGAGAATTTTAAAATATATAATTACAGTTTTAATAGATTAAATAAATAAGCATTTATTTGTTTAATTCTTACGCATGCGCATGCAGAATATTTCAGAATTTTAATTGTTTCAAATGGCTGCTTTTCCTATACAGTTTTTCAAACATCAAAAAGGAAAACCTTTGAAAAGCGGAGACAAACAAATTATTTTGAATGTTTTCAAACAGTTTAGTGAAAAATATCCTGCATTAGTCATTGAGGATGTGGTGAAAATAAGAACAGAATTTACAGGTAATTCAGCTTGAGCATATATTCTTCTTGCAGACCTAATGACATTGTAAATAAAACATATCTATCGCCATCATAGAAAAAGCGTAAACGTCTAATTAGGTAGGTCCATTTTTAATTATTTTATTATAAATAAATATGAAATGGTATCACCTTATCAGTATTGAGTCTTATTTCCCGTAAAATACGATGTTCTATCAGATACTTCCATAAACAATTCACTCATATGGCGGGTAGAAGTTGTACCATGGTTCCCTCAATAGACGAATTCAGCGGAGTAATATTTTATAAAAGATTGTTTACAGTTCAACTGGAACTTAGCTCGTAAACAGTATAGCACCTCCGTCAAAAAAAAGATCATGCAGCTTCTTATAGGATATATCTATCTACAGTGTTAAGCCCGAGGGCAGGTATTTCACGTAATATTAACATTTTCATGCTATGCTTTGCAGCTTTACCAGCGAATTATAGGTATGGTAGCTTCCCGTTGCTTTCCACACGAGTGAAGAATGATAATGGCCGGATGATGGATATATCCATCCATCCATAGTAATTCTCCCCGAGGGCAGGCCTTTCACTGCAATCATAGCATTTGCATGCTATGCTTTGCAGCTTTACTAGGGAATTTTAGGTCTGGTAGCTTCCCGTTGTTTTCCACACCGATGAAGAATGATGATGATAATGATAAGGATGATGATGATGGCCGGATGATTTTCGGGGACCCTTTGGCCCTAAACGTCCTGACATTTGTCTTATAGGCGAGAAAAAACCCCGAAAAAACCTCACCCAGGAGCCTGTCCCGATCGGGAATCGAACCCGTGCCCGCTACGTGACAAGGCAGCACGCTACATCGAGACACAGCGGTGGACATTGGATATATACAACTTAAAAATAAGAAAACACGTTTCTTGAATGAACACAAACGTGAAAACACCATTTATGTAGTTGCTGTTATTCAGGTGAATCCAATGAACCACAACTTCACTGATTGGAAAACATTAGCCAGGAAGTGGAATATTGATGTCCGCGCGGCCATGAACCTCCGAATTCAATAGTGCCAGTGAGTGAGTGTGTTTCTAATTAATGTGTCTACAATAGCATAAAAACCTAGTGTTGGGCCTTAGCCCATATTTTGTTACGAGATACTATATCAAGTTAATTTACTTACTCTTATTTCCATGTAATAAGTGGTATGCGGGCAACATACCGACCAATGAGTCATCCAGTAATTACTAAGGTATTACTAGGATGACGAAGGACGATACATTTTGTTTAGAGACCTCTTTATTCAGCTTAAGGATCTTTTATGAGCCAAAAAATCTTCAAACTCGGGAATCACGGCTTCAAGTTCCTCTTGAAGGACTTGCTCCTTCCATTCTAAAAAAATCCATCGACCCCGGCCGAGTTTGAATCCGAGACCCTTGGGACCAGAGGCAAGGAACATAACCAATAGTCCACCGCGGCCGACATATATAATTTATAGTTTCTCTAACAATTTGCGAATTTTCAGCTATTTTTATCTGTTCAGCGTATAAAATGGACAGACAAAATACAAAATAAAGTTGTGCTAATCAGAATGGGTAAAGAAAGAACCATGCTGGAACTCATAAAGAAGAAGAAAATAAATTGGATTGGCCACTGACTAAGAAGAAACTGCCTGCTGACGGACCCTAGAAGGAATGGTCAACGGAAAGAATGTTAGAGGCAAACAAATACATAGATGATAGACAATATTAAAGTAAATGGTTTGTATGCGGACACAAAAAAAGATTGCTAAGTTAAGGAAAGAGTGGAGAATGCTGAGTTTGCAGTGAAATACCTGCTCTAGGGCAGAACACTATATATGTATTCTCAAACATGTCATTGGTCGAAAATATAAAAATCTCGCGAAGAACGGATATCATTGGAATAACAAACATAATGCGCATTTGGAGCTCTATTTAATGGAGTTGCAACTACTTTTGTATCCTAATGTCACGTGCTGAAAGATATCAAAGTTTGAACATCACAGAACAAGTGTAGAATATAAAGAGCCATCTTATCGAAATGATCGGACATTGCCATTGTTCGAATGTTTATTTATTTTAATAGTTTTGCTTTATGGTGAGTTGGGGAAGACATTCTGGGGTTTCACTCTGTTTATCTGTATTACTGAGAATAAAGTTAAAAGTTATGGCAGATGTTACAGACATTCATTACCTTCAAGGCGGTTTAACGTTTCGATATGTCCACTGGTAAACACAGTATCAAAGATACCTCAAGTCTCGGTTTTATAGACTCCTTGAATCACTACTAACATAGCTATACCCCGTATTACGCACATAAAGAAAATACGTCTCTATATTATATGGTTATGTCTGGTTTTAAATGATAATTCAATTGTCTTATTTTATGTTTTTGATATGTGAGTCTATAAAATGTAATTGTTACCTCCTTGTAATATAATACGGGCAATAATACCCAGTTTTATTGAATCGTCTTAATACAGTCTACTGTTTTAATAATAAAATAGTATGGTAGAATTATAATAATCATAATCTTCATGGATTGGAGCTCTTGATCAGTCCCTTCTCTAAGATTTGTAAATATTGTTCTTCCCAGCGCTCCTTACAAGGGAACTTTTAACCATTGCATGTCGAAACATGCATTGAAATTTTCCCCAGAGAAGCGTTGTGATTACCAAAGCCGTGTCTAAAAAAATACTGCTTTTTAACAGCAGGGCACAGAAATCGAAACCATAATTAGCTATGACAAACCACTGTGCGAAGCAGATGAACGAACCTGCTTGCATAGAGCGGAGTGGAGTTAGGCGAGGCGCGGCTCGGACGGTAGAGTGTGAGGATTATCCAACCCACCAAGTCGGGAGTTGTATTACTTCTCTTAGTTTAAGTGAAAAATTTGGTTCTAGATTTTAATATACCTTGCAGTTAAAAGCGGCAGTTTTCCCCCCCAACAAGAATTTAGTATATTAAAATGCTTCTCTGGGAGAAATTTCAAGGTAGGTTTCGGCATACAATGGTTGACGTTTCCCTTGTTAGATCCTCCGGTTCGTCTTTTCACTTTTGGTTTGTACCGTGTCTACGTTACAAGTTGTTACCGCTCGAGCGGAGTTTTTAAAGTGGGTATACGGCTTACTTTAGCGGGTGACGCGCGCATACGGTTTGGACTTCATGGTACGTGGATTCAGGTAATCAGCTTTAAGTTATCAAGATGATGATGACTCAGTAATGAACACCTTTCTGCTGAAGACGAAAACAGGTTTCTGTAAGTTTAAAAAAAATACAATTTTAACCTAGTTGAGAACAACGGCACCTGCCAAGATATTTATTTATTATAATAGTTTACTTTATGACTATTCATCTCTATGGAATTTTATTGTGATTTTTATTAATTTTAACATTTTTTTTCTCAAAAGAGTAAAATATGGACTTGGTCCATTTTAGGTTCTGAATCACTAAAATTATAAATTGGTTACCCTGCAAATGAAACTCGCGGTTCCTGTGTAAATTTATTCCATTTTCTTTCAATTATATTATGCTGTCCACCACTGTGGTCTCGAGGTAGCGTGCTGCCTTGTCACGCAGCGGGCCCGGGCTCGATCCCCGGTCGGGGCAGCTTTTCTGGGTGAGGTTTTTATCGGGGGTTTTCCTCACCTGTAAGACAAATATCAGGAAAACTTTAAGGCCCAAACGGTCCCCGAAATCATATGGCCATCATCATCATCCTTATCATTATCATCATTCATCACCATCACCATCATCATCATTCACCGGTGTGGAAAGCAACGGGAAGCTACCACACCTTCAATTCCCTAGTAAAGCTGCAAGCATAGCATGAAAATGTTATGATTGCAGTGAAGGACCTGCCTTCGGGCAGAATTACTATGGATGGATATTATGCTATAATGGAGGATATCGTCAGCAGGATGAAAGAAGACTACGGAATAAATACAGACGGAAGGAAATTTTCAATCTCCGCTTTGCAGACGACATCGCCCTCATACGAGAAAGAAGAAATGCTAAGAGAGCTCTGCAAATACAGTAAACAATCAGAACTTCAAATAAATGTCTCAAAAACAAAGATAACGACTAACGGCACAAAAAGCTATTCCAGATCGAAAATCACAAAATTGACATCAATGAATATGTTTACTTGGCCAAGCCGTATCATTCACCAACCAAACTCTAAACGAAATAGAAAGGAGAATCACAAAAGCATGGAAAAAAATTCTGGTCTCTAAAGTTTATATTACTAGAAAAAGCCATCAGCCTAAAAATGAAAATAAGCAGTCATGGACATGTGTATATTACCTGTATTAACTTATGGCCCGTAGACATGGTCATTAACATAAAAAGGAACACCCATGTTAGAAATTTGCCAGAGAAAAATGGAGCGGAAGCTAATAAACATCACAAGAAGAGATCGCTTTAGGAACGAGGACACCCACAAGATAACGGGACTGAAAGATGTAGCAACATCGGCAATATAGTTGAAATGGGAATGAAGGGGGGCATTTACTCCGAATGGAACCTACAAATTGGATTTATGCAGTGACTATATGGGAACCCAGACTAGGGAAAAGGAAAGTTGGAAGACAAAAAAAAAAAAAAAAGAAAAAGCGTTGGAGATAAGTGTTAAGTGACATCTAGGAACATTGTGATTAGAATAGCGCAAGACAGACAAAAATGGAAGCAATCTTTCTAAAAGTTGAAGTGATACTGTAGTCCCAAGGGATTGGCTAACACGGGGATGTAACGTAAGCCACCATTCAGTCGCAGGAGGCCCTTGCCCGAAATGGGATGAGTATGGGATAATTCTTAATTTTTAATGTCCTGTAGTCTCGGGATTAAGTCGTTCCATCCAACACACGGTCCAGGGCGTTAGATTCAGGATCATGGCAAGTTTCTTACATTAATATTTTTTTTCGGATTTTTTCCTAGCTTTTAAAACAAATGTCGGGAAACCATATCATAAATGATTTGTTTAATGTGAATGCATGAGGGAATGGTGTGTTAAATGTTCTCGGAGGTCTCGTTTGGCTTTACGCTCATCACTCAACCGAGGAATCTTTCTACTCATATGTCCTTGTGTGCTCAAAAAAAATATCAGTACTCCTTCAGAATATAAAATATCCACTTCTGACAGCCGTGTCCCTGTAAGACCCGAACGGCGCGGCGTGGGGTATGTAGAATTACCTTCAATGGGAGTTTTTTGTTATTATTCAATGCTCATATGGCCATTTCCTCATTTCTGGTGTTATCTCCTGGCATTGGCGTAATTGTAACGAACTTCCGAAGTCGGGCGCCTGGAAGGCGGAGTTATGCTGCCCCGGTGATAAGATAGGTGATTATGATCATAATGATGCGCTAGGAGAGTCCTTAATCCTAAACTTAATCTAAGGCGTTGATTATGATGACCATATGATTGTCGAATGTTCGGGGACTGTTTGGGCCTTAAATTTTCCTAACATGCGCTTTACAGGTGAGGAAAAGAAGCCAAAAATACCTCACCTAGGAAAATTGTCCCGACCGGGGATCGAACATGGGCCCGCTACCTCGAGACAGCACTCAATAAAAAAAAATAATCTGTGTTTGGTGTGTAAAGGGTGTCATTAATAGTATTTTCTTTTATTTTTCTCTCCTGTAGCCTACATTTTATACTGTATTGTATTCGTTAAATCTGGAGTACATCAAAATATATTGTGAATAATAATTGTATTTTAAACAAACCATGTAATAATTTTGTTCTTGTAGTTTAGATGTAAGTCATTTTTGTATTTTTTTATAATCTGGTTAAGTGGTAGACAACACCTTAGGCCAAATATGCAATGTAAAATAAAGCTATTATTATTAAGTCCAAAATGGATTACGAGTTATCATTCAGAATACGTACCATTTTCGATAAAGGTATACTTTTAGACTTACGAGTGTTAACTCCAAAACGAACTTAAATGATTTAACATGCAGAGAATGTTTGTGAAATAAAATCAAAATTTTCACAAAAGTAAAATTTTAGTTTTAAGATATTTTACACCTCAAATTTAATATGTCTTTAGAATTGGGTTAGATATCACGTGGCCATTAGTAGAGTCAGTGAAAGCCTTTGGCTTCTCCCCCACCCTTCGACAAGCGATTCTACGTTGAGTTCCGATTATGTTTTGTTTGTGTGATTGGAGGAAAATCAGTCGAAGCAAAATGGCGTATCTTGTGCTGACATCGTGCGTGTCGTGTATAAAACTTATTAAATTATAAGTATAATAATTGTGTATTTAGATTCAGTGTGTGAACAGTGTTTTAGTAACATCTTGTGCGTGGTTTGGCTTGTGATAAGTGAACATTGGTCACGCGTTATCTTGTATTCGACTGTTTTAACACAAGGTTCGTACAGTTACATCACTGCATCATATTATTCAGTAGATAGTAAAGTTAATATTATACACATATGACATCAGAATGCATTAAGTGAGAAACGATGACCAATTAATCGTATACCTGCTCTCTTACAGTAGAACATACAACTACTGTATATAGAAAATGTAAGTTGTTCACAGATTAAGAATCTTAGATTTATTCTGGTTTATGCTGATATTCTTTGGGATATTCTCGTTAATATCTATTAATATTTTTACATAGATTTCCTTTAAATTTGTTGATTATAAAGGGAGATGAAATAACATTTTGGTTATATTTAGGTAGTTTAATTAAAATTCTGTCCACTACTGTGGTCTAGAGGTAGCGTGCTGCCTTGCCACGCAGCGGGCCTGGGTTCGATTCCCGGTCGGGACAGGCTCCTGGGTGAAGTTTTTTCGGGGTTTTTCCTCACCTGTAAGACAAATGTCAGGGCACTTAGGGCCCAACGGTCCCCGAAAATCATCCGGCCATCATCATCATCCTTATCGTTAATATCATGTTTCACCGGTGTGGAAAGCAACGGGAAGCTACCACACCTATAATTCCCTAGTAAAACTGCAATGCATAGCATGAAAATGCTATGAATGCAGTGAAAGGCCTGCCCTCGGGCACAATTACTCTGGATGGTTGGAATTAAAATTCTAATTTTGATCAATAATGATATTCCTGTATACACACAACACACCACACACACACACACACACATATATATATATATTATATATATATATATATATAGTGAGATTCAATATATATAAACTGGATTTATTTTAAATTATTTTATGGATATTTTTAATTAATTAATATATTAAATATAAGTGTTTGTTTTTGTATTTATTAAGGATAAAGTCATAAATATAAAACACAAACCATTTTAATAAATATTAAATAATTACAACACTACCTGTAAAATAATTCATTATATATCCAGATTCTAAATCCGATGCACATTTCTGCCAAAATAGTAAAGTACTTAGGAACATTTTTGCACTAAAGAGATATGAACACAGAGGTGAAAGAAGAAGACTTACATGACAGTGAGCCACATAGTCTTTATAGGAAGCCAGATATAACAACAGGTAAGTCTCGTAGACTGCGATGGGCAGGACATGTGGCACGAATTGAAAATGAAATAGGTACTTGGAAGCTTCTTGTAGGAAAACCAGAGGAAAAACGTCCAGTTTGTAAATCGATAATGAGGTGGGAGAATAACATTAACTAATGATTTAAGGAAAGTAGATTATACAGAGTATGCTTGGGAAACCATAGCTCAGAATAGGAAATTATGAAGAACTTATGTCCGCGCGATCATGAACCTAAGGGTTTTATACTGTCAGCGGGTTTAATTTATATAACTTAATTGTTATTAACAACTTTAATAATTGTTATTAATCCATATTTATTTACAAATATATTTCTACAGCATACACACACACACACACACATACACACACACACACACACACACACACACACACACACACACACACACACACACATATATATATATATATATATATATATATATATATGGAGCTGAAGTTTGGAAATTCAACAAAAACTTAGAACAAAAACTTAGAACAAAAACTTATGTCGATGGAAATGGATTACTTGAGAAGAGCAGCAAGATGTTCAAAATTAGACAAAATAAGAAATACTGTCATAAGAGAAAAATTGAATATAGGTTATTCAATAGTAGATTATACACGGTGTAAGCAATTAAATTGGTATGGGCACGTACGACGAATGCAAGAAGAAAGATTACCCAGGAAAACATTGGAATGGTGTCCACCTGGAAGCAGGAGGAGAGGATGACCTCGAAACTCGTGGATGCAGGAAATAAGAACTGGAATGAGAGCAAGAGAACTGGAGGACATGGATTGGATGGAGAGAGACGAGTGGAGAAGAAAAATAAAACTGTAGGCACAGAAAGATGTGTAAACATTAAAATTCTATATATAAATAAAATATATATACTGTATACAGGGTGTAACAGGGCCTCACCGACAAAATGATAGGGATGATAGATCATGCAGAGAGGATCATTTTTTATGAAAGAACATATAGTCGCAAACACGTCTTTTATGAGTTATGCGCAGATGAAAGTGTTCACCCGTAAGGGTCATATTGAATACAATCAATTGTACGCGTATTAATTTATTGAAAAAAAGGCAGTTTTTTTACAGTAAGTGTTCAAACAATAAATGTTTTGACGAGTCAAAAAGAATCCAGCCGTGGTCGGCTGTGCTGGCCGATCGTTGCTGCAACGATATCGAACATGCACATGGTCGACTGTTTGAACACTTATTGTAAAAACATGCCTTTTTCAATAAAATTATACGTGTACAATTGTTTGCATTCAATTCCGATCCTTAGGGGTGAACACCTTCATATGCGCGTAACTCATAAACGACGTGTTTGTGACTCTATGTTTCTTCACAAAAATTATCCTCTCTGCATGGTCTAGCATCCCAATCAGTTTGTCGGTGAGGACCTGTTACACCCTATATATATATATATATATATATATATATATATATATATATATATATTCAAGCATTCATTTTTCTTTTCATATCATATTTGCCTTCATTGCCAAATGTCAAAAATATAGTTATAACATCTAAATATACAAGCGTTACTGCTATAAAGTAAATATTCTCTTTAAAATTGCTTACCTGTTATGGTGGCCACTAGATACCCGGCGTTGCCCGGGATTCTACTTATCCCGATCTTGACATAAATGATCTGAAATACGAAAATTGATGTGTTATATGTTTAGTTGAATAAGTGAGAGGAAAAATTTATATCGTAATTAATTTTAGAAACCCCGTGCTGTTTACCCGGCGTTGTCTGGGAATGTACTCGTCCTGATCTTTTTGGCATAAATGAATTGAAAGTCGAAAATGAATTTACTTCTTATGATTAATTGAATAAGTAAAATGAAAAATAATTATAAATGCATATCTTAATTATTTTAGGATTCCTCGTACTGATTACCCGGTGTTTCCCGGGAATCTACTTATCTCGGTCTTCTTGGCATAAATGAACTAAAAGACAATATTCGTTATTGTGAGTTATCCGTAAAAGAATACCTGCCATTTGCTGCTATGCTTGCACAGGAATCTACGTACTTGTCTCGATCTTCTTGGCATCAATGAAAGACAAAAATGGTTATTGTGATTTATCCGTAAGAGATAAACATATGCTATCGCGGACTTTTTTGTAGAGCTTTCTGAGATATTCAATTTTGAGTACATTAATTTTGTATATTTATGATGGTTTAGGCAGCGTAAGCCATTTAAGCGTCCAAAGAGCTTCTTTTTTCACGTTTTCCACTACAATGGGCGATATGAAGGGTGTAGGAGTCGAGTAACACAACTCTCTTATAGCCTATGTACGTTCCGGGAATCTCCTGAACATTTTGCAAAAAGCCCCATCACAATCGGATCAACGGTATGACCGCGCATATAGTACGAACAAACACACAAAGAAACAAACAAACAAACATTCATTTTTATATATTAGACTATAAAATTTTTATTTATGTACTAGCTAATACCCGGCGTGCGCTGCTACACCTAAATAAATGATGTGTTTTTTACGTTTAGTTGAGTAAGTAAGAGGAATAATACTTATAAATTTATATCATTATTATTTTTAGAAACTCCGTGCTGATAATCCGGCATTGCCCGGGAATCTACGTTTCCCGATGTATTTGGCATTAATGAGCTGAAAGAAAAAAATCGTTATTTCTAGTTATCTGTTGCTGCTGCTCTGCTTGCCCGGGAATCTACTTAATCCCGATCTTCTTGGCATCAATGAAAGACAAAAAATGGTTATTATGAGTTATCACTAAAAGATAAACATATTCTGTCGCGGACTTTTTTGTAGAGTTTTTTGACATATCCAATTCTGTGTGCATATTGGTTTATTTATTATGGTTTGGGCAGCGTAAGTAATTTAAGCGTACAAAAAAGCCAATTTTATTTTACTTTTCACTACAAAGGGCGATTTTTAAGGCTTGAGCATTAAAATGTTCTTGTAGCCTATAACCTTCCCGGGAATATCCTGAACATTTTGCGAAAAGCCCCATCACAACAGGATGAACGGTACGGCAGTGCACGATTGTCCGGCAATCTACTTACCCCGTTCTTCTTGATATCAATGAAAGACAAAAATGGCTATTGTGAGTTATCCGTAAAAGATAAACATGTGCTGTCGCGGACTTTTTTGTAGAGTTTATTGAGATATTCAAATATACAAATATATTTCATATTTTGTGTAATAATTTAATTCTATTGAGTGTAAAGTAGATTTATTTAAATTTAAGGTTACATTAAATTTATCCATACATTTCGGACTAAAGATTCACAACTAGTATACGAATTTTCAGATCCCATTCAGTACAAAATATATAATTATTCACTTCACAAGATTAAAAATGTACAGTATTCCAGATCGAATCCAGACTGCATTAAGCATTAAATAGTTTTTGTGTCAACATACCGTTCTCATCCTCAAGGACATAAAAATCTGTTTAATATGAATAGGCTAGTTCAGGGACGCTCAAACTACGACCCGCAGACCGGATAAGGCCCTACATCACATTCTCTCCGGCCCTGTAGGCCTGTAGCATTGTAATGATTTAAATATGTTAAGGTCAGGCCTATAATATTAGTACCAGTAGTGGAACAAAAAATTGTGAAATATGTTATAAGGACATAACGAGAAAACTAGTTTATAACAATAATAATAATAATAATAATAATAATAATAATAATAATAATATAATAATATTATAATAATAAAATATTAATAATATTACTGTTAATAATAATATTTTTTATTTACGAATATTACATAAAACAGTGTTTCTCCTTCAACCCAAAGTGATTTTTCACCATAGGTTCCTGTCTAAAGCATCTTTCTTCACTCCGTCTATCCATGGTTCTCTAGACCTGCCTCTTCTACTTCTTCCATTAGCTTTTTAATTAAGGATCTTCTTTGGTATTTTCTCGTCTTCCATTCTTATGAGGTGCTCATATCATTTCAAAAGTTTTCTTCTATTTTTTCAACTTGCATAATTTCCCTTATTGTCCTGTTTTTGACCTTATCCCTTCCTGAAATTCTTGTCGATCGCCTCCAAAAATCAATAATAATAATAATAATAATAATAATAATAATAATAATAATAATAATGTTAATAAAACAACAATAATATAAATAAAAATAATAATATGTTAATACAACAACAATAATAATATAACAATAATAATAAATAATGCTAATAAAAACAACAATAATAATATAACAATTGTAATAAAATAATAATAATTATTATTATTATTATTATTATAATGCAAATTATTTAAGCAGGTTTCACAATATTTTACATTTTTCTGCGCCCAATTAGGCTATTGTCATTCTCCAGCACATCTCTCTGTCATCCCAATCTCCATCGTCCAAATGTTTTTCCCCTCATGCTGCCTAGAACACCATCAACCTACGTTACTTAAGAGGCCTTCTTTTCTGCCAAATGACACCAATTCTAGTATTTTTTTATCTATCTTCCGTCATTATTTTTACTTGACCATACATTGTAATTGTTTATTATGAAGTTCTTACTTTGAATTTTGAAAATTCATATTTCGTTTAATTCCACTCTTATTTTAATCTTCTAGAAATAATAAAAGTAATAATAATAATAATAATAATAATAATAATAATAATAATAATAATAATAATAATAATAGACCTCTAATAATACTCCACAACAGCTATAATAGGCCTATGGCCAACGCCATCTTGATGTATCTTACATTTGGGCTGCTCTGGGTTAGTTGGACTGGTTAAAGTTATAGTGGTATAAGTCACAATTCTTTGTTAGGCCAATATATATATACATTAACATAACGCAGAAATTAATGCAATTGGAAACAAAATAATGCACTGCAATTCTATTGTTTAATGAGTGTCACACACACACACACACACACGCATATATATGTATAAATAAAAAATATAAAATAGAAGCTTGAATTGATTTTGTAGATCTACAATTGTTGTAGTTAACTGCTAACGAAAATTAATTACACAACTGTAAACAGTATTCCGTCCGGTTAGTTATATTTGTAATTCTCGTAGTTCATGTGCATCTGTAGTTATAATTTTAAATCAGTAATAATAATAATAATAATAATAATAATAATAATAATAATATAATAATAATGAAATTTTTGGAGGCGATCGACAAGAATTTAAAAAAGGGATAAGATCAGAAAGAGCACAGTAAGGGAAAATTAGCAAGTTGAAAAAAAAAAATTAGAACAAAAAAAAATATTAGAACAAATAGGAGAAAAACTTTTGAAATGGTATGGGCACTTCATAAGAATGGAAGAAGATAGAATACCAAAAAAGATACTTGATTGGAAAGCCAATTGAAGAAGCAGACCTAGAGAATGTTGGATAGATGGAGTGAGGAGAAGTATGGAAGCTAGAGATTTGAGGGAAGGATATGTTTTAGACAGGAACCACTGCCAACAAATAACTTTGAGTTGAAGGAGAAACACTGTATTGTGGAATATCCCTAATAAAAAAGTAATATATTGTTTTTATTTCAGGGTTGTTTCTGTTGATTACAGAGGTATCCTCAACGAAAATATACATTTTTTTTCTTCAACACTTCCCGGTCTTGCGTGTCTGCTTCTGTCATTTTTTTATTCTTCATGTTGCCTTGAATTCTCTTTATCCACGTTGGTTTTGGTCTACCATGTTTCCCTTTTCCAGGAGGTATCCATTTTAATACTTCTTTCTTTGTTTCTGTGTCCCTTCTTCTCATTATATGTCCACACCATCTTAGTTGGATTTCTTCAATCTCATGTACAATATCCTTTTCTACATTAATTATTTATCTTATATTATTTCTTACTTAACCAATTTCGATATTCTTGCCGATCTTCTTAAAAAAAGTCCAATAATACAATTAATAATAATAATATTAACAACAATAATAACAATAATAATTATATCCTCAATTCGAGTCCATCCCAGGGACGGCCTAGTTGATGAGATGAAATTTGTCATCTATATTATTTAGAGATGGGTGTAGGTCCACCACGCTTGACGCTAGTACAGTACGTATTGTGGTCAACATCGTTGATATATTAAAGAGTGTTTCTCCGCGTTCTTAAAGCAAAACAGTGATTCATCTCCGGATTTTTTATACGTCTACTGAAAAATATCTTCAATTAATTTCATTGTATTCTTATATGTACTCGTATTATGGAAACTTGTGGTTTATGTCGCTGTAACGTTATCACTAACAAACGAACAGATAATTAGAGGTAGGTTAATATTATTTTGGAATTTTCTGTAGCATATTAACATCATCTACTATTAGTAACCAAAATTTTTTTATGAAATTAGGGAATTCCTTACTTTGGCATCAATGTACGTCCTTAGTTGCCTAATGTACATAAAAAAGAATTTACACAAATATTTGTGCTGTATATCTCTCCGTAACTATACAAGGAATATATATATATATATATATATATATATATCCATCCATAGTAATTCTGCCCGAAGGCAGGTCCTTCACTGCAATCATAGCATTTTCATGCTATGCTTGCAGCTTTACTAGGGAATTGTAGGTGTGGTACCTTCCCGTTGCTTTCCACACCGGTGAAGGATAATTATGATAATGGTAAGGATGATGATGATGATCATGATGATGATGGCAATAAGATTACGGGGACCATTTGGGCCTTTAAAGTTTTCCTGACATTTGTCTTACAGGTGAGGAAAAATCCCGATAAAAACCTCACCCAGAAAAACTGCCCCGACCGGGGATCGAACCCGGGCCCGCTGTGTGACAAGGCAGCACGCTACCTCGAGACCACAGCGGTGGATATATATATATATGAAATTAGGAATTCTTACTTTTGCATCAATGTACGTCCGTAGTTGCCTATTGTACATAAAAAAGAATTTACACAAATATTTGTGCTGTATATCTCTCCATAACTATACGAGGAATAATATATATATATATGTAAATTTAGTAAACCCCCAAAATAGTTATGAGGTAATATCCGTGAATATGTTCATTACTCTTCCAGATCATATAAAGAACCTCCCTATTTCAGTATTTAAAAGAATGATTAAATCAGTATTGACTTTGAACCCTCTTTGCAGTGTTCACGGATACAGTATTTTAGCATCGACTGGTCGAGACACCACAGAAATTAACATTATCTACTGATTGACGTTGTCATACATTGAACAATGTTTTTGACAATAAAAACATATCTCTATGTCTATCTATCAGAGATTAAAAATACAGGTATTCTATGCCAGTTATCAGTCTGAGATTCTTGCATCAAACTGCTTGTAAAACTTATTAATTTATCGATACTTATTCACCTTTTCGCTAAAATCAGTTTTAAAAACATTTTAAAACATCTTTATTCAGGTAAGATTAGATAGTTCAAATTCAAGTAGGTTAGATTAGATAATCCGCCATCTTAATTTTTATTCATTACTTTGTTGTTATTATTATTATTATTATTATTATTATTATCATTATTATTATTCATTTTGAGATTTTTTCTCATCATTGAGGGTTTAAAGTAAACTGATCCCACAACAGGCCTCAGGAGGCCCTTGGGGTAGTAGGAGGCAAGGCTCCCACTTTTTCTAGACAATCGGCACTTGATGTCAGCCGGGTTGTCAGCCCTGCGTGACGGCCGCCTTTACCCCAGAACAAGCGTCTGGTACTCATTTCCGTTAGAGGCTGAGTCGACCCCAGGGCCATAGTCCCGCCAGAGGGTTTGGGTCAGTTTAAAAATCCTGACCCCAACGGGACTTGAACCCTCGACCCTCCGGCTTGTAGCTCAGCGCCTTAACCACTACGCTACGGCGTGCCCCCATTGAGGGTTTCTCTAACCAATCTACGAATTAACAGGAGTTTTAAGAAAATACATAAATGACTACGGACTCATAGATTATCAGTTTATAACAAACATTCACAAATTTCCTTTAATTAAAGTTCTCCATAGTTCTCTGTCCTCTGTGTCTTCATCCGTTGCCCCAATTTCCTCATTGAATTCTGAATGCTATTCTTCCGAGTTGTTCTTGGTATTATTATTTTTGTTTTTTTTTCAATTTTCATTAGTGTATTTTATTTTTATTTATTTTTGTTTTTATTCGTTCTATTTTATTCTTTTATATATGCTATTTATTATTTTATTTTTTCACTAATTATTAATATTATTCTTTATTTATTCATTTTCTGAATTTTATTATTTTTTATTTTAATAAGTTGAGTATTCTATTTTAACAGTAGAAATTAACATGTTCCAATAACAATATAGCGTATTTTAGGGTAGGTTTACGCCACCTCCTCCTTCAATTTTATGGCGTAGGACATTTCTTTTGATAAAACACGCATGTAGCTTATATCGTCAGCATCAAGTGTTAGATCTTAAGTATGTTTCGATGTAATGTTAAATTTGGTCTGTCCTCTTTTACTAAGTCTCTCTACAATTCTTCGTCCTAGTGGTTTGTAGTGAAGAATCTGTTTTTGGGATCCTGTTATTATCCATTCATCTCTGTATATATTGTACTTATTCACCAACTTTATATATATATATGCATTTTTTAATTGCCTTTTTTATTTTAAAAATGTAGACTCTTATCTGACATACAATCCAGTCATATTCACGGTTCAGATTTTATTTCTGAAATGGACGTCAACTGTTCACATCTCATTTTTGTAATCGACTGAGATAATTACCGGCAATTTTCATATTTCATGAAGGAAAGTATATCTAATTCTTAATTGGTGCTTCATCAAATGCTTAATTAAAAATCTTAAGTCTCATTCTATTTTACACTCCCATTTCAATTTAGTACTAAATTACAAATCATAAAAATGATTTTTAAGTTATTATATTATCATCGTTTATTAATCTACACTATTAATCTAAATACATTATAAATTCCTTTTCTTCCAAAAGTATTCATTCTAATCTCTATCAAAAGTTTTTAATGGATCATAACCTATGATTAGCGCTATCGATAGTTTGTATTTTGTTTAATGACTGTCTTTAACTGCTCAGGTCATTAGCTTAGCAATTCAAATAGGGGTACGGAAGAGTCGATAAATTTTACGTAGAGGTTTCTTTTTCCAGGACGGAAATTATTTTACCTGTTGTAAATCTATCTGTCTATAATGGTGTAGCCCAATATTGAGCCATAGCATCTCCCTTGCCAGGGTCACTAGACCGATTTAATTAGTTACCTTATTTGTCCATAGATGTCACAAATGTCATGCGGTTAACACACCGACTCAGTGAGACATGTAACTGGCAACTAAGGTATTACCAGGACATTGAGGTGGGTACATTTTTCTTAAATGCCTTTTTTATTCAGGCTTAAGTATATTTTACGAGCCTCAAAATTATCAGACTCGGGACCCACGGTGTTACGGCCCGTCTCCTGTCAAGTGGTAGCATAATATATTTTGTAGCCGAGGACACAAAAATGAGACGGGCCCTACATTAAATCAAGGTCAGGATTTACCTAACTTTGCAAAGGATAGCAAAAACTAAGGAATCAAAGGCAGTCACATAAATAAAGTAAATCTAAAACGAAAAATTATATTTAACAAATTAAAAATAAGCGAAAAGTGAAACATATTGAAATTTAGACGTTAGTAATCTACACAATTTATAAAGTGAGCTGATGCAAAGTTATCTCTACTAAGAGCTATCCATTAATATAATATGAAGTTATATGCTGAGTTTAGTATGCATATCTAAATCTAAGACAAAGACTACTCTATGATTAAGTATAAACAAGTACTAAGGCTTACGTTCGTCCATGGTAGGTGACATCGGAGTCGAGGACGCTCGCTGCAACCAGCCACATGGGGGTCAGAGCCATCTCTCCAACCCCCGACGAGTCTCCTCTCGGGATTGAAACCCCGAGGATATATATTTTTCTAAGTGGGTCGCTTTCACCTGACGTGGAAGCGTTAAGACTAACTTACCGTACCGATACGTGATTGATACACGCCAACCAGATATGCCTTTATATTAAATAAACTGTCTAAAAAAACCCTAATACTTATAATAACCAAATATTTATAGGGGAATAATTAATTTTTAATAAAGCCTATAAACTTTGGGTCACAACACACGGCTTGAAGTTCCTCCCGAAGGCTTGTTCCTTGGATTTTTCCGTCTTAAAAAATCATTGACTCTGGACTACCGATGTATAATTTATACTATGACTTCACTTGCTTTCGAAGGAAGTCGTACTCGATGTTTTATACCTTTAAAAACTCATCAAAGTTGAGCACAGTTACTACTAATATACCGGGACCAATATTACAATAAATTTGACCAAAATGGTAATATATATATATAAAGTATAAACAATCATATGATTTTTATAATTTTAGTTTTTTATAAGAAACCAAATTATTTTCATATAAATATAAACCTGACAATTTGTAATTCTTCCATAAATCAATCGATTCCGTGGCTGTGGCTTCGGGGTAACTTTGTTGCATTGGACGAAATGTAACCGAGTTTGAATCCTGGGACAAGTTTCCTGGAGAGGCCTTTCAGGGTTTTAGCTCATCTGTAATACAAGAGTCAGGAAAGTTTAAGGCACAAACTAACATATTCGCTTTGATTAAAAACCGTCGTGTCTTGTCCTAAATGTTGAGGTTTAAGAAAGATATGTTGATAAAATTGAATGCTGAAATATTTAATTTTTTTAGATGCTGATTTGTTAGTTCAAATTTCTTCGTCAGAAACACTCCTATAACCCCTTAAACTTCATAGTTTTAATTATTTTATGTTAATTGCAGAGTAGAAAAATATGATCGGTCAATACTAATTCAACAAATCACCCCGGCAAACGGACTCGTAACTTAGATACGATGTATTATTAATCCAATCGTATGTTCTCTGGGGGTCGATTAAGACTAAGTTTCTTTATGACTCCAATCAATGTTCCCTGTAATTTCCCATCTAGGATGTATAATTTATGGACCAGAGGGCGTTCGGAATTAAGGAATATAAAATTAAGGGAAGACTACATGTTATATCCGATATAGTGAAGAGCTTTTACTATGCAAACTATTAAATCGTTATTTAATTAGAAATATTCTTTGTACGGTGAAACAAGATGGAGGTTCTATGCCAGTTCTCCACCTTCATAAATTCAAATTTTAGGAAAAAGTACAAACTGTTGTTGCAGTTATGTGAATAATTACCTCATACAAATTACCTATGTTGTATTTTCCTCAAATATGTGAGAAGTGCATTAAAATTTAATAAGATGAGGTAATTTTAACCTAAAATAGCTACTGTATTATATTGTTAAAAGATTCCGGGCTATGTGGCCGTGGTCTATAGCTGGTATTTCTTCCAGACGTTTCTCCCTCAATTGCGGAGGGCATCTTCAGTGGCGAGTGCTTCTAGGTGATGGTACCTGGTAGTAGAATCGGCTATGAGTGCTTTTCACATAGCTACTGTATATTTACAATGGAAAATATGCATTAGTCATTATTCAAAGGGATTATGTTTATGGGGCGCTAATTTACCCAATAAACTGTAGACTAATCCGGTGTACACTAATTTTTCCATTTCTCACCTAACAAAATACAATTAGTAAAGAATATTAGACTATGTGGTACAATGACTTAGTAATGAGTGAATACAATTATAAAAAACCTCAATCTCATAGCAAAAATTAATGTAATGTTGGCTAATATGACCCTATTAGTCACTTGTTCTCAGTTGGAACATACACAGGTGGATTAATGACATAGAACAGCCTAATGCGTAGTATTTGGCCCGAGATGAAGCCGAAGATATTATTATGATGTGATGATGATTATTATTATTATTATTATTATTATTATTATTATTATTATTATTATTATATTAATGTCCACCGCTGTTGTCTCGAAGTAGCGTGCTGCCTTGTCACGCAGCGGTCCCGGGTTCGATTCCCGATCGGGACAGGCTCCTTCATCTTCTTAAATGGCACCATAGCCCAATAAGGCCCTTCGCCTCCTCAATGAGGATCCTCCAGACATCCCTCTCCATAGAAAGCCTTTCCCAATAGTTTATTTGACTTTTTTAAGATCTTGGCTCACACGATCCCACCATCTATTCTTAGGACATCCTCTCAATCTGGTTCCTTGAGATTGTGAACAGAAGATTTGTTTTATTTTTCTATTATTTGGCATTCTATTAATATGTCCAATCCATCTCAAACGGCCAAGCCTTATGTGTGAGACAATATCAAGACCTCCTAATAATTGTATTAATTCTTTATTATATCTTCTTCTGCAAATGTTATGTACACAAACTGCTCCCAATATTCTTCTCAGTACCTTTCTTTCAAAAATATTTAAACGATTACAGATATAAGAGTTAAGTACCCAAGTTTCAGAACCGTGATTAATGCTTTATAAATCTTGGTTTTGGTACATCTAAAAACACAATGTCTTTTTATTATGGGAAGAAGAACAAAATGTACTTTATTTGCAATTCCAATTCTTCTATTTATTTCAAATCTTAATTCATTTTTATTGGTTAAAATACTTCTTAGATACATAAATTCATTAACAATGTCAAACATTATAACTCCCCACCGCAATGTTTTGAACCGATACGTAAATTTTCCTAGAAACAGTCATGAATTTGGTCTTATTTGCATTTATCTCCAGTCCAAGTTTACATGTTTGAGCTTCTAGCGCAAGCATTGTTTCAATAACATCTGTGATTCTTCTCCCGAGATCACCAAATCATCTGCATATGCGAGAGCTGACGATACTTGTTAAACAATATATCTTCTATTTGAATCCGAGATTTTCTTATAGCTATTTCCAGAGCTATATTAAACAAAATCGGAGCAATGGCATCTCCTTGTCCGAGTCCTTTTTTGAATTTCAAATTCTTTAGAAATGTGTCTACCAATCTTATCAACTCCACATGCCTCATTAAGAGATCTACATATATTAACCAATTTCTTGGGGAAATCCAAATGCTGCATATTGTACCATAGTTCTTCCTTCCAAACACTATCATATGCTGACTTAAAATCCACAAAAAGGTGATGTGTTGTATTATTCTGTTCCCAGCGTTTATCCAAGACTTGTCTCATTATGTAAATTTGATCTGTTGTTGAACGACCTCCATGGAATCCAGACTGGTAGTCCCCAATGATATCCTCATAGTAAGGCAACATTCTTTGGTAGAGAATATTAGAAAGCATCTTATATGCTGTACACAGCAAAGTTATTGCTCTATAGTTTCCACACTGCATTATATCATCTTTTTGTGAATTGGCTTTATAAGACAAATTTTCCATTCATCTGGAATTTTCTCCTCCTCCCATATTTTTATTACGAGTCTGGCTATAATTTCTTCGATCTCCTTACCTCCAGCCTTAATTAATTCGGCTTGTATCTGACCGTACGTACGCCTGCTGCTTTATCATGTTTCAATTTAGAGATATCCATTTCTACACCTATGATATTAGGTGGTTCAATGTAAGGATCCACATTTCATTAGGTGATAGAAATTCTTCAATAATTTCTAAATTCCTCTGATACTCAAAATGTTTCTTATAATAATTTGACCAGTAATCAAGTAAGTCATTTTTATTAGTAACTAGCTAATACCCGGCGTGCGCTGCTACTCTTAAATAAATGTTCATGTGTTTTTTACCACCAGCCTTGAACATCGTATGCTTGCCCGGGAATCAGCTTATCCCGATCTTCTTGGCATCAATGAAAGACAAAAATAGTTATTGTGAGTTATCCGTAGAAGATAAACATATGTTGTCGCGGATTTTTTGTAGAGTTTTTTTAGATTCAATTCCATGTACAATAATTTGGTGTATTTGTTGTGGTTTGGCAGCGTAAGTCACTTAAGCGTCAAAATAGCGACTTTATTTCACGTTTTTCACTACAAAGAGTGATTTTTAGGGGTGAAGGGGTTGAGTATTACAACTCTCTTATAGTTAATGTTCATCACCGGAATCTCCTGAACAATTTTCAAAAAGCCCCATCACAATCGGATGGCAGAATGGCAGAGCACTCTTGCCTGCGAATCTACTCGTACTTATACCGATCTTCTTGGAATCAATGAAAGACAAAAATTGTTATTGTGAGTTATCTGTAAAATATATATGTAGTCAATATGCCCATTTCACCAATTAATGTTTTAAAATGGTCAACAAGTTTCTACAGCCAAGCTGTCATTCTCAAGACCAGATATTGACTGAAGACAGAATTGATAATAATTCTGTCTTCAGTCAATATCTGGTCTTGAGAATGACAGCTTGGCTGTAGAAACTTGTTGACCATTTTAAAACATTAATTGGTGAAATGGGCATATTGACTACATATATATTTTAATATTATATCACCAAGAAGATCACTTGTGTATTAAAAAATTATCTGTAAAAGATAAACATATGCTGTCGCGGACTTTTTTTTAGAGTTTTATTTTGACATATTCAATTCTGTGTATATTAATTTGGCGTATGTGTTATGGTTTAGGCAGCGTAAGCCATTTAAGCGTCAAAATAGGAACTTTATTTCACATTTTTCGCTACAAAGGGTGATTTCTAGGATTGAAGGGGTTGAGTATATCAACTCCCTTATAGCCTATGTTCATCCCGGAAATCTCCTGAACATTTTGCAAAAAAAAACCCATCAAAATCGGATCAACGATGTGGCCGCGCTTAGAACACGATCAAACAAACAAACAAACATAACATTCATTTTTATATATTACATAACTTGTCTTTCGTTACTTCTTATCATACGTGAGTATAGCTTGAAACCTTTCTTTAATACATTGACTTCAGCATAAAAATGTTTGGTTTCTTTGCAATTATACTCTCTGAATATTATCTAGTTTACTTTTAAATAATTATCTCTTTTTCTTTCGAAATAGGTACAGGCTTATGGGTGAGTTTTTTTTTTGTTTTTTCGTCACCTGTAAGACAAATGTTAAGAAGCCTAGGGTCCAACGGTTTCCGAAAATCATCCGGCCATCATAATCATCATCCTTGTCATTATATCATTCAGCGGTGTGGAAAGCAACGGAAATCTACCACACCTATAATTTGCTAGTAAAGTTGTAAAGCATAGCATGAAAATTCTAATATTGCAGTGAAAGACTAGCTCTCTAGCAGAATACTATAGAATTATTATTATTGTTATTAATAGGTTTATTATTAATAGGTCTATTTTGCCTTATTATGCTTCTTATCATTCATTAGGGAGGCCTTCCATGTCCTTGTGTTGTCAAAAAGTATGTGTGTGATGTATAGTCTAAAATCTTCTCCCTATAAGTCGGGTGACATGTGGCATATTAAGCGCCTATGAGATGGAGAGAGGTTAAACAAAGTTAATGAAGTGGAATTGAATGCTTTGTTATAAATGCAATTAGGCGAAATATATCCTTGAGAAATTGACTTAATTAGGTGTTGAGACGATAGATAATTAGCCGTACATGTGTTACAATTATTAGATTAAATGGATCAAATCGCTACCCTAGATCGAATCCCTCATCATATTGAGTAACACCGGCATTAATCTCACTTCTCCTACGGACCTCAGTTCTGCGTAATTGTTATAAGACATTTCAGACTCGCTATATGTTTGAAAACAATTTATTTTAAAAAAATAACTCTAACATTTAAAAGTTGAAACAGATTTTTTTCAAATCAATAGAACATAAATATTATTATTATTTTAAAAAATCATAATGTATGACAAACTAGTAATGTAGGAAAAAAAGTTTATTTTTGTATGACACTTATATTTTGTCACATTTTTTTCCCCATAAACTTTATTATTCTATTGTGAATTTTATTATTTTATTTGTTACAAAATTGTATTTTATATGAAAAACTATTAAGGTAGAAAAACATGTTTATTTTGTATGACATATGTATTTTGTCAGAAACTTTTATTTTCACAAACTTCATTATTTAATTGTGAATTTTGTCGTTTTATTTGTCACAAACTTGTATTTTGTATGACAAACTGATTTTTAATTTTTTATGACACTGGTATTTTGTCACGCACATAATAATGAGATGCCCATAGGCCTATGTATATTTTTTTCATGTTCACTTTCAGTGTCTAATAGGTAGGACCGATTTTTTAAAAAAAAATCCGATATGCTTTTATGATATTTATAGACTTGCATGTTTTCAAAATGACGATAAAGGACACACCGGAATAGTAATAACGGGATACTCCTTTTTTTCAATCGGTTTAATTTGATAGATATTTCATTTTTTTAATTCCAAATATTACATTGCTGTCTCCATAAATACTAAAAAAATTAAGCTAAATTCTAAAAGAAATAAAATAAATTGTTTTATTTTAAATCAGGATTACGAAAATGACCACAATAACACGCATAAGAAAATAAATGTTAATTAAGCACTTTAATCTTCTACATTAAGTAAATATTATTATATTAAAGGACCATCAAAATTGTAAAAAACAAAAGGCCCTGATCTCTTAAAATGATCATGTATCTTATTCCCTACTTTTATTAGCACAAGTCAAAACTGCTTAAAATTTTAACGAAATTTGAAAGCTTTTAATATATCACGAAATAGGGGATTTTTACGTCCCATTAGTAAAATTCCGTTGAGGTGAATAGTCAAATATTAAAATAAATATATTCATTGGCAAGTGCCGTCGTCCTCAACTAGGTAAACTTTTTTAAAACTGTAGGCCTTTCTGAAACCGGCTTCCATCTTCAGCAGTAGCACACACCCTTCTGCTGAAGATGGGAGCCCGTTTCTGAAAGGCCTACAGTTTTTAAAATTTCAACCTAGTTGAAGACGACGGCACCTGCCAAACTATTTATTTATTTAATTTATATTCTACTTCTTAACGTCCCGTTCAACATTAATACAGGAACTCCTGTATAACAATGGACGCTTGGCATGTCTAAGGATATATTCTCAAAAGCTAGATTCCTTCATAATTTACTAAAATCCGTGTATATGAAATTATAGGCCAGTCTGTGTTGATAAAACGAACTTAGTTTCAGCAAGCTAACAGTGATTTGTACTTGAATGTACTGAAACATAATACTGAAGTGATATTTACGCTATGTGCATTTCTCAGTTTCTCTTCATATCTAATGCATGCCTCTATGTTTGCAGTCCACTGTTCCAGAATGGAAACTGCAGTGTTAGCAACTTGGCAACACTGGTAAAGTTTAGCAAATTACATCAATAATGCATCGGTTACAACAGTTGCGGGCAAATTAAGTACTATATATATGTTACTTATATGAATGCATGACGAAATCTCTACTGTATACATGTGTATAGCGAACATGGTGCCGACTACTGTATAAAAATATAAAATGGCTGAAAATTCTATAGCTGTTTTGCGTTTTTATCTCTAGCTATGTTATTTTTTTTCGACGTAGAATGAATAAGCAATGGACAACCCCACACTCAAAATGCAGCCCCTAGAGGTTTATGCTCGCCTTTATGGTGAATTCTTGATAAAAATGAAGTGGAATGTTTACTAAAGGCTATAAGAATGAGAAAAGAAGGAAATATAAAGAAGTTAAGTTTAAGAGGTTAAAAAAATCTTTTCTTTTTTTACTATGTTCTTCTTTTCCTTGGAATCGAGTTTCACTTGCAGAGATTCAAGTAGCGGGCTGACGTTAATCCCGGAGGACAGAAACGTTGTGACTGTTTTCAAGAGTTTTTATTATTAGTATTTCGAAAGATAAGTTCTAAAAGACGACAAGCCTGACGCCAGTGTGGGTCCCAATTCAATCCTCCTTTATTATCAAAGAGCGTATCGCTAAGCATTCATTTCTAAAATCTTTTCAACTTGCTTAATTTATTACCCTTGAATAGAATTACGGTCCTCCGCTGCGGTCTCTCGGTAACATCATAGTCTCGCATGCAACGGGCGCGGATACGATCCCCGGTCGGGACAAGTTTGCTCTTCGAGATGTTTCAGGGTTTTGTTCTTCTTTAAAACAAATATAGGGAAACTTTAAGGTCCAAATATTCCCAGAATACCATTTGGTCATCGTAATAACCCTATCATGCCCCCCTTGTTTAATACACATGTATCTTGTATTTGAATGTTGTCTCGGATGGGTCCTGGCATTCGTTATCACTCATTCGGGGAATCCCTCCACGTCCTTATGTATCTGATCAGGAGATTTAAGAAGTCCTCTCGTGACACCTCTGTCACCATATGGCCCGAGAGATGTGGGGGAAATAAGGGTGTGAGGTGAAATATTTAACTAACAAGGGAACTATCAACCATTGCATGCCAAATTCTACCTTGTAATTCCTCCCAGAGAAGCGTAGACATGTAGAAAGAATGAACATAACAAGATTACCAAAACAGCATTTAACTACAAGCCAAGAGGTTCAAGGAATGTAGGAAGGCCAGTGAAAAGATGGACAGAACAACTGTGAGGCGGAACAGGCATTTTGCCTAGCCCGTGAAGTGAAGAAGAAGAAGAAGAAGCGCTGTGATGTACCAAGACTGTGCCCAAAAAAAAATCCACCGTTTTTAACTGCAAAACACCGAAATCAAGTCAGAATCTAACAATGGAAACACATTGTGCAAAACAGATAGGCGTCACTGCATTAGTAGAGGGGGCCCGGCCCGGAGGCAGATTATTATCCATACATAGTAATTCTGCCCGAGGGCAGATCTTTCACTGCAATCATAGCATTTTCATCCTGTGATTTACAGCTTTACTAGGGAATTATAGGTGTGGTAGTTTCCCGTTGCTTTTCACACTGGGTGAAGATAGATGATGATGATATGATGATGGCCGGATGATTTTCGGGGACCGTTGGGCCCTAAGCTTCCTGACATTTGTCTTACAGGTGAGGAAAAACTCCGAAAAAAACCTCATCCACCTGTCCCGACCGGGAATCGAACCCGGGCCCGCTGGGTGACAAGGTAGCACGCTACCTCGAGACCACAGCGGTGGACTATGCAGATTATTAAGGTTATCCAATTCACCAAGTCAGTGGTTGTATTATTTTCCTGTAGTTTAAATGAGATGTTTGGTGTTGGATTTTAGTGCCTTGCAGTTTATAGTATTATATAATCAAATTAAATATGATACCCACAAAACAACAGTTTAAAATGACCAGATGGCATTTAACATTATCTTCATTTAAGGTACAGTGTGGATTTGGAGTGGCGGAGAAAGAACTAATATTTAATTTTATTGCTATTATTGGCGATTTATTAAAAATATAATTAAATTATAGTATGAGATAATATTTTTTTTTCTTTTCTTTCAGGTGAGTGGCGTCTAGATACTCGTAACTCTTAATTGAACTACATGACTATGACGTAGAAGATATATTAAAGGTATGTTTCTAATTCATATTCCATTTCAACAGATGAGAGATAAGGCAGTTAGAAGGAAAGTAGTGCAATTGCAAATTTTGCAGTATTGAGAAAATGTTTAATGTTGAAGTCGTATAAGAAAATCATAGGTAATTGAAAGTAATACTTTATCCACTCCTAACGCGTAAGCTTATATCCCATTTCCACTAAATAAAATCATCCTTTAAGAATGTAATTATTCACCAAAATTGGTTTTTTGAGCAAAATCACTTAAATCCTTTTGCTTCAAATATTGTCAAAACTCTTAAATACTAAGCAACGTTACAATTCTTAGAACTTAATCGTGTTTACGTTTAGATAGATAGATGGAAAGCTCTGCGGCCATCACTTAAGTGTTGGCGGTGAGCGATCTATTTTGGTCCTCCTTAATAGGTAGAACCCCGGGTTCCTGTAAAATACGTTAGCCCCGGTTTAAATTTTGAATTTAATTTTGAAGTTAATTAGCAGAGTGAAGTCGGAAGCGGACCTTTTGGGGTTCTATTCCAGCATTTGCTCTTTGGATTGAGGGAAACCGCTTAAAACCTCAATCGGAATAGTCGATCACGCGGGATCTTACCAAGTTTGGCTTTCGGATGACTCTATATTGGGAGGGCATCAAGGCTTCTCTTTATTTAAATGTTTCTATTAGGTGTTAAATGACGTGCTGAATCCTTGAGTGCTCATAGAATTAAGAACATACCCCAGGTAGTTTGAGGTTTTATAAAACAATATACATTAAAATTATTCTGACTTAGGAGATTTTAGTTTGATTTTAGGGAAATTAATAAGAAATTGAAGAAAATTTAAATGAAAATATTTAAATAATTTTTGGGAAAACAGTACTCTCGACTAAAATTCATAATATCACTGGCTCGTTCATCTTCCCTCGGTGCTTTTCCAACTAGACAGTATACTTACTCATACTCCTTAGTATGATAATAAATCAGATATAGGCAAGCCCTTAAACCTAAACTTAATAACAATTCCAGAAATGGGCGACCATATTAATGATTCCCGATCTTACTGGGAATCGAACCCGGGACATCATGAAATAGTCAGAAGGTCAGACCGCAAGACAATAAGGCAGGAGAATTTTGCATTTTATCAAATGATTCAAACATGGAATGATAACTTTTATTGTCGAGAGCAATAAAAACTGTCTAATAATTTTAATTGTAATTTTCTTTCCAGTGCCGCCACGATGCCTTTTACAGCATTTATGGCCATCTGTTCTGGCATAGGCGGAATTGTAGTTAATTCATTAAGTTGGGGCATCTGGAAGACGTAGTTAAGTTACCCCGATGATTTAGTGGGTGATAAAAATGATAATGAAATGCCAGGAGAGTTATTAACCTAAAAACTAAACTGAATTCCATGGCACAACAGGCCTAAATTCCAGACCATGGAAAACCACATGAATAATTTCCTTTAAGGAAAAATTCCTATGGTCTGACCGGGATTCGAACCCGGGTCCTCACGAACTGTAGTCAGAAACGCTGACTACTAGTCCATGAGGCTGGTCATAATTTGAATATTATTGCTCTCAAAAATTTTATTTCAGTAAAACATTAATTTAACCTAATTCAATCAAATTAAAAAAACCTAAACAATTCAGTTGGGATATTTTTGCAGACCTAACACAATTTTTAAGTAAATTATATTTAGGAATAAAAAGGTTTAAATTAATTTTCAACAACGATGTTGCCATTTGCAGTTATGCTTGCAAAACTTTTATTAAAGTATTACGATAATGGAATGGGGATAAATACCCTCTATTAAGTATAAACACATTACTTACAATAACGGTTTCATTGCAGTTAGCTATTAATCGAAAAAAATGGCAAAAATAACGATACTTCTCATGAAGGTTTTTATATCACACTAGGGATTGCAGAGCTGACTGCAAAGTACATGTATATTGAATTTCCATTACGTATATCGCAGTGTTAACCTTCTCAGAACCAGATGCGGCTTTTTAAATCTATATAACAAAACTGGCAAGGCTTTTGCTTTTAGATTTGTTAATTAAAGTGGTGGTTGTGTGCATACAACTGTTGTAAACAAAAACAACCCCAAAAATTAAATCAGTATAACAGGACACAGTCAACTTAAGTATTAGGAAAAAAATATATCGAAAGTACAGACTTTCTCTGAAGATGATGTAATGAATCTTTTCAATGATTGATACGGTCTAGAATACTTACGGCGAAAATTCAAACATATTCCCAAGAAGACAGGTCATAATTTACGAGGACATAGCTGATACATAATTATTTATGATTTGAGTATTTAGAATTATTAGAATGCTGATAGAAAAATATATATAGAAAAATCTCGTTTTTATATTGTTACAGTTAGTCCAAAAGCATTCAAGACTGAAAGTGTATAAAACACTGGCTCTTCCAACTCTTTTGTATGGTAGCGAAGTATGGACGTTGAAACAGAAGGATATACAGAGACTTAGGTCTGCTGAAATGAGATACCTTCGGAGGACTGCAGGATACACACTACTAGATCACAAAAAAATGAAGACATCTTAGAAGAATTACACATGGAATCTTTAGAAAACAAAATTTCTGATTATAAGTCAAGATGGATGCAACATGTTCATCGAATGGAAGATCACACAATACCCAAACAAATGTTAAGATATCAAGCTACAGGAAGAAGAAGACCAGGACGTCCACTCAAAATACTTCTGGATGGTGTTTCTCTTGAGGCCGAAACAGGTCAACAAATGGCCTAAATTCGTGAATGTACTATGATGATGATGACTACCTAATAGCCGGCGTGAGCTGCTACGCCTATATAAATGAAAATTAATGTGTTTTACGTTTAGTTAAATAAGTAAATGGAAAAATTTATATCGTAATTATTTTTAGATATCCCGTGCTGTTTACCCGGCGTTGTCCGGGAATCTACTCATCCCGATCTTCTTGGCATAATGAGCTGAATGACAAAAATTAATGTCCTTCTTATGATTAGTTCAATAAGTAAAATGCAAAATAATTATAAATGTATATCGTAATTATTTTAAGGTTCACCGTGCTGATTACCCGGTGTTTCCCGGAAATCCACTTATATCGATCTTCTTGGAATAAATGAGGTAAAAGACAAAATTCGTTATTGTGAGTTATCCGTAAAAGAATACCTGTCATGTGCTGCTATGCTTGCACAGGAATCTACGTACTTGTCTCGATCTGCTTGGCATCAATGAAAGACAAAACTGGTTATTGTGAGTTATCCGTAAGAGATAAACGTATGCTGTCGCAGACTTTTTTTTTGTAGAACGTTTTGAGATATTCAACTCTGTGTACATTAATGTTATGTATTTGTTATGATTTAGGCAGCGTAAGCCATTTAAGCGTCCAAAGAGCTAATTTTTTTCACGTTCTCCACTACAAAGGGCAATGTTTAAGGGTGTAGGAGTTGAGTATCACAACTCTCTTATAGCCTATGTTCATCCCGGGAATCTCCTGAATATTTTGCAAAAAGCCCCATCATTATCGGATCAACGATATGGCCGCGCATAAAGTACGAACAAATAAACAAACAAACAATCATTCATTTTTATGTATTGGATTATAGAATTTTATATTTTCACATTAATTGTCCCATGCCATAGCCAAGCGGTGTAGGTCATTATTTCTTGTTGTAGAGGTATGTGACTTGCCATTGTGAGTCTTGTAATTACTACTGTCATAATCATCGTCGACATTATCATCTGTTCGGTAATCCTGAGCGGTAAATCAGATTCTTCCTCCAAAATTCTCTATCCCTGGCAACCAATCACCAGCTCTTAAATCCTAAGGACCTCACATCCTGTAATATTCCATCCGTTTTTAGTTGAAACCAAATTTAGTAACAGTTAAGTCTCGTAGACTGCATGGACAGGACATATGGCACGAATGGAGAGTGGAAGAGGGGAACGGATTCTCCGTATAGGAAAACCAGTAGGAAAACACCCGTAATAGTACAATAATGAGTTTGGAGAATAACATTATCCATGATTTGAGGAAGGTAAATTTTACAGGGATGGTAGAACAGCATTAGCTCAGGTTAGGGACGTATGGAGAGCTTATATCCGCGTGACCTGGAACCTACTGATTCACTGGTGCCAATGTGTCAGTTATCCATTAAAATTCATCAACATCATAGTACATTCACGAATTTAGGCCATTTGTTGACCTGTTTCGGCCTCAAGAGAAACATCATCCAGAAGTATTTTGAGTGGACGTCCTGGTCTTCTTCCTGCAGGTTGATATCTTAACATTTGTTTGGGTATCCTGTGATCTTCCATTCGATGAACATGTTGCATCCATCTTACCTTATAATCAGACATTTTGTTTTCTAAAGATTCAATGTGTAATTCTTCAAAGATGTTTTCATTTTTTTCCATCAAAATTTGGTTTTCCAACTCTCCATATGTCTTCTGGTTTACATTCCATAATTCATTTAATTGCCTTAATGTCTTTCTTCCTTTAGATTTGTCTTGCCTATTTCATTCTGCGTCTCTTAATGTCTGTAATATTTATAACTGTACAAGTGATGTGAAATAAATGTTGCATATGGAAAATTTGTAATTATCTGTTGATGTCAGCGTTTTCTATGCTCTACTATTAACGATCTCCCCATTAACTGTGTGTTTGCTGTGTGGCATCCCGCATAAGGGGTGACACTAAGAGATTTTAAACCGAAAACCATTCCCACAAAATTATACACGTGTTTGGTGGTTTACTATAAAATCAAACAAACGTTTCCTGGTTATCGTTCTGTAATATCGCGACCAATTGAAAACCACATATAATATCTGTTGAATTATATTTTATATAACTGTGTTCATATTGTAGTGAAATTATATTTAAATAGTCGTGTATTCCTATCAACAAATATTTTATAGGCTATACCAGATTTCACATCATTTTCCTGCGTCCAGTTAATATATTGTCATTCTGCTCCATATTCGTCATTCCAATCTCCATCGTGATACTCTTTTTTTTCCTTCAGACTGCTCGATACACCATCAATCCATGTCATTTTTGGCCTTCTTCTTCTTCTTCTTCTTCCTTCTTCTTCTACCAAGTGGCAATCATTCTAGTACTCTTCTTGGAGATCTGTATATTTTTCATATGACCACACCACATTTTATTTTTTTTATGAAATCCACAATAGAAGTTTGAACTTCATCCATTCATCCATAGTCATTCTGCCGGAGGGCAGGTCTTTCACTGCAATCGCAGCATTTTCATGCTTTACTTTGCAGCTTTACTAGGGATAGCTGTGGTTGCTTCCCGTTGCTTTCCACACCGGTGATGGATGATGATGATAGTGATAAGGATGATGATGATGGCCGGATGATTTTAGGGGACCGTTGGGCCCTAAGGAGCCTGTCCCGACTGGGAATCGAACTCGGGCCCGCTGCGTGACAAAGCAGCACGCTACCTCGAGACCACAGTGGTGTTACTGCTATAAAGTAAATATTCTCTTTAATAAAATAAGAAATGCGCACAACTTGCAAAGAAAAAGATTCTCTTTAAAAATTTGCTTACCTCTTATGGTGACCGCTAGATGGTAGAATACTACACATATAACGTAAATGTATGTTTGTGTTGGAATATTTGAGTAGCTCATTTGGGTAGAGCGCTAAACGTACCGAGTTTAGAGGCTCGGGTTAAAATCCCGACTCAAACATATATATATATATATATATATATATATATATATATATAATTTTGTTTTTTCTTAATTATAAGTTGATAATTTTATTCTGTTTTATTGGCCTACATTGATTTAATTTATGTAATGTTTGTATTATAACAATGATAGAATAAATAAGTATCCATCTATAGTAATTCTGCCCGAGGGCAGGTCTTTCACTGCAATCATAGCATTTTCATACTATGCTTGCAGCTTTACTAGGGTGTAGGTGTGGTTGCTTCCCGTTGCTTTCAACACCGGTAAAGGATGATGATGATAATGATAAGGATGATGATGGCCATATGATTTCGGGGACCGTTTGGGCCTTAAAGTTTTCCTGACATTTGTCTTACAGACGAAGAAAAATCCCGATAAAAACCTCGCCCAGAAAAACTGCCCCGACCGGGGATCGAACCCGGGCCCGCTGCGTGACAAGGCAGCACGCTACCTCGAGACCACAGCGGTGGACTAAATAAGTATGAATTACTTAAATTTGTGCCAAATTTTACACAAATGCCAGCCGGGGTGTTCTATTGGTTGTTTCTTGCCTTTCGTCCTTAGGGTCGCGGGTTCAAACCCGGCCGGGATAGATTAACTTTTTAGGATAGAAAAATACAAGGAAGAAGTCTCCAGGAGGGACTTTAAGCCATAGTCCGTGTCAGAATATTTTCACCGAGATTGACAAACTCACCTCCATATCTCCAATTTATATTGTTCTAATTACTCCTTGTATTAGTTTTGGTCTTTCCCACTTCTTTATTTCTATAGAATAAAAATATGATTCATGTTTGTAATCTGTCTTCTACAATCATTTCCATATGTTGATACCATCACTGGCACTTTGGAATCCGTAGGTTCATGGCCGCGCGGACATAAGCACTCCATACATCCCTATCCTGAACTAATGTTTTCCAATCATTCCCAGTATAATTTACTTCCCTCAAATCATAGTTAATGTTATTCTACCACCTCATTCTTAGTGTACCAACTGGGCGTTTTCCTTCTGGTCTTCCTACAAGAAGCTTCCATGCACGTCTTACATTCCCCATTCGTGCCACATGTCCTGCCCATCGCAGTCTACGAGACTTAACTGTTCATATTATATGTGGCTTCCTATAAAGACGATGTAGTTCACTGTTATGTAGTCTTCTCCATTCACCTGTCTATTCATCTCTCTCTTGGGCCAAAGGTTTTCCTAAGAACTTATTCTCAAATACTCATAATCTCCTGTCCTCCCTCAAAGTAAGAGTCCATGTTTCGCATCCGTATAATATAACTGGTAGAATAATAGTTTTATATATTTTCAGTTTAACGTTCTTTGAAAGGAGTTGGAACGTCATGAGTCTCTGTAGTGCATAGTAGCACGCATTTCCAGAATTAAGCATATGTTTAATTTATTTCTGCATTTCATTCCTATTTATGATTGTTGTTCCTAGGTATTAGAATTCAGCCACATCCTCAAAGTATTCCTCATTTGTCATTAGCTGTCCATTGACATTACATAATGTATTTCTACGTGTGACCATATATTTAGTTTTATTGATATTTATTTCCAGTCCCAATTTCTTAGTGTTTCTCAATAGTGTGTGCATGTTGGCCTTTAGTATCTCTTCGCTATCGGTTAATAGTTGGACATCATCAGCATAAACTAACAGCTTATTAATACCATTGAGTTGTAAGCCTTCCTCATTCTCCAAAGATTTAATGGCATGCTCTAGTACAAAATTAAATAGTAGAGGAGATAGTGCATCTCCTTGCTTCAACCCATTGTGGATTTCAAAATGTTCCTGAAAACTGTTTGCCTACACACACGCACACGCACACGCGCGCGCGCACACACACACACACACACACACACACACACACACACACACACACACACACACACACACATCATTATATATATATATATATATATATATATATATATTCATTCATAGTGTTCTGCTCAAGAGCATGTCTTTCACTGCAAACTCAACATTCTCCACTCTTTCCTTGACTCAGCTTTCCTTTTTGTATCTCCATACAAACCATTTATTTTAATATTGTCTATTATCTGACGTCTTTTTCTGCCTCTAACTTTCTTTCCGTTGACCATTCCTTCTAGAGCATACTTCAGCAGGCAGTTTCTTCTTAGCCAGTGGCCAATCCAATTTCTTTTCCTCTTCTTTATGAGTTCCAGCATTGTTCTTTTTTCACCCACTCTGTCTAGCACATCTTCATTTCTTGCTTTGTCTGTCCATTTTATACATTCCATTCTTCTCCATATCCACATCTCAAAAGCGTCCAGTCGCTTTTCCTCATTCCGTCGTAATGTCCACGTATCCGCACCATATAATGCTACACTCCACACACAGCACTTCACTAGCCTCTTTCTTATTTCTCTTGCCAAAGGTCCGCAGAGAATGCTTCTCTTCTTGTTGAAAGCTTCTTTTGCCATTGCTATCCTCTGCTTTACTTCTTGACCGCAGTTCATGTTACTATTGATAGTACAACCCAAGTATTTGAAGCTCTCCACTTGCTCAATGGCCTCATCTTTAATCTTCAGGTTTATCTTCCTTTGTTTCTTTCCTATAATAATGGTCTTCGTCTTACTTATATTTATCTTCATCCCATAAAGGATAAAGAACAAACAATAAATGAATTATCACTGACAAATCAACCCGACAGAGAACATTTCCACTTCTCATATGTTACAGATTACGACGTAAAGAAAGCCATCATGCGAATAAAAACCAAAGCAGAAGGATCTGACCGTATAAATATTACTTTACTGAATAAAATAATCTACGCTATACTACCTACTATAACTCATATTTTTAACTCCTCACTACAAATTTCTACATATCCCTCATTGTGGAAACAAGCCCTCGTACGCCCACTGCCTAAAAGTTAAAATGCCCTTAACTCCGAACGACTTTCGACCATTAGCATTTTACCTACCCTTTCAAAAGCTCTGGAACGATTAGTCCATAAACAACTGACTGACTACCTAAATGAACACAACCTTCTAGATCAATTTCAGTCAGGCTTCAGGACAGGACACAATACAAATACTGCTCTACTAAATATTTGCGAAGACATACGCGAAGCTGCAGATGATCGAAAACTTACCATTCTTACATTACTGGACTTTAGTAAAGCATTCGACACGGTAGACTTCGACTTATTGTTGCATAAAACTTAAAAACCTCTTACTCTCTGATAGTGCCACGCAATGGTTCAATTCCTACCTTCATGAGCGCCAGCAATCTGTTGTAGGAAATCATGCATTATGTTCTTCTTCGTCCTTCTGTAAAGCTGGGGTTCCACAGGGTTCGGTGCTTGGACCTTTACTTTTTTCAATCTACATAAATGACATATCTAACTCCCTAAAGCATTGCAAACATAATTTATTTGCAGACGACATGCAAATCTACATCCACAAAGACAAATATTCTCTAAATGACGCTGTTGCCAAAATTAACGAGGATCTTGATTCACTAATGACTTGGACAGTTAAATATGGACTGCAATTAAATCCTAGAAAGTCACAATCAATCATTATGGGTCACCAGAGACTATTATCTACAATTAACCTAAACACAGTCTCGCATGTGTCACTAAATGGAGTTCAAATCCCTTATAGTGAGACAGTAAAAATTCTAGGAGTATTTATTGACAACAACTTAAATTGGAATACACAAATAAACCATACATGCAAAACAGTCTTCTCAATAATACATTCATTAAATCGCGTAAGAAATTGTCTGCCATTCGCTCTAAGGAAAATGTTAGTAGAAACACTTGCAATGCCCCATTTTGATTATTGTGACACTCTTTTTACAGACTTAAACATTATTTCCACTCAAAGACTTCAACGTGTTCATAATTCTTGCGCACGTTTTATTTGTGGTATTCGCAAATTTGTCCATGTTACACCGTCCCTGGAACAATTATCGTGGCTTCGTCTAAGAGATCGTAGAACTGTCCATTCACTATCCCTTCTCTATAAAATCCTTCACACATCATCGCCTAATTATTTATCACGCCGCTTTATCAGACTATCCGACACACATAATCTTGACACTCGATCCCATCAGCACATTGTCCTTTATATCCCTTCTTATCACACAGTATATTATTCATTATCTTTTACGGTCTCGCTTACCAAAACATGGAATTCCCTTCCGCCTATGTCAGAGACTGTCAAACTATAACATCCTTCAAAAACAAATTAAAGAATTATTTAATAACAAACTAACTTATACACCTCACTGATAGTATTCTTTTAACAATTAATAAATTTAATTATCTATGAAAATAATATTAAGATTAACAAATATTTTCTTTTGTTTTGTTTTAAATATTGTACAAACGTAAAATTAGTTTTCTATATCTCATTATTTTTCATTGTTTTATATATACATTAGACAGGGACAATTTAATGTGTCTTGATTGTATACATTTTATTATTAGTTTTAGTCTTAATTTTAACTACATTAACTAGTTGTATTATAGATCATAATATAATAGATATCTTTTTGATCAAATTTTTATTTAGTATTTAATATTAGAGTTCATTGTGATTGTTATATTCTGATGTAATATATGTTAGCCCTGGTGAGTGGAAGAGAAGGCCACATGGCCTTAACTCCACCAGGTTAAATAAATAAATCTAAATAATCCTCGCACTTGTCATTTAGCTCCATCAGCATGTTCCTCAATGTCATTGCATCTTCTGCTGGCAAAGCCATATCATCAGCAAATCTTATGCACTTTATTCTTCTTCCTCCCATGTTTACGCCTCCCGTATTTCTGAAGCAGTTCTTCATTAGGTCTTCCAGGTAGATGTTGAAAAGAGTAGGTGATAGAGGACATACTTGCCTCACCCCTCTTCCAATTTCTCTTCCCTCTGATATTTCTTCTTCTATGTTCACTTTTATTCGCTGTTTCATATAAAGACTACTTACGAGCCTCCTCTCCTTCCAGTTCACGCCAATTTTCTTCAAGATCTTCAGGAGTTTATTCCAATTTACTCTGTCAAAGGCCTTTTCCAGGTCAACAAATACTGCATAAACGTCTTTATCTTTTTCTATATATCTTTCTCCTATTGTTCGTATCAATCCAATTGCATCTCTTGTACCCTTTCCCTTCCTGAAGCCAAACTGTTCTTCTTCCAATTCGCTTTCCATCGTAGAACGTAAACGTCGATTTAGTGTTCGCAGGAGAATCTTTGCAGAGTGTGATATCAAGCTGATAGTCCTGAACTCCTTACATTTCTTTGCATTTTTTTTTTTTCGGTATTGGTATTAACACTATCTCAGTCAATTCGTCGGGGCATTCACCTTCTTTATATATATATTGTTGCATAAACGCAAAATTTCCTTATTTCCTTCACCCAAGCATTTAACTAATTCAATGGGGATTCCATCTACCCCTATTGCTTTACCATTTTTCATTTCCTTAATTGCTAGTTCAACTTCTTACTTCAGAATTGAAAATCTTTTTCATCTTCTGATACGTCTTCTTCATTTTCTATATCCAAGTTAGCCGGACGATTTCTTGTCTCATATATCTCTTCTACATATTTTTCCCATGTATTCATAATTCCCTGTTTGTCTGTTATTTCATTATTTTCGTCCTCAATCAGCCACATAGTTTTCCTACTCTTCTTTCCATAGTCCAAGCCTTTAACTTCCTGGTACATTAAATCATATTTTCCTTTCCTCTCCAGATTCTCTAGTTCTTCACATTTCTGCTTCATCCATTCTTCCCTTGCCTTGTCAGTTTCTTTTCTAAGTTCGTTGTTTAGTTTCCTGTAGTTTTCTTTTGGCTTCTTCTGTATTGCTATGTTTCCATTTTCTTCTTTCATCCATCTTCTCCAACATTTTTTCTGTGACCCAAGGTTTCTTAATATTCTTGCTCGCTTTGTATCCTATTGTTTCCTCTGCAGCTATCTATATAGAGGTTTTCAAATGACTCCAGTGTTCCTTTGTATTGCCATATGAGATATCCATGGTAGAGGCTTTCTCCTGAAAATTTTGTTGGAATTTTCTCCTTTCCTCTTCAGTTTTGAGTTTCTCCAAGTCAAACTTCTTTGTTTCCTGTCTTCCTCTTATCTTCTTCAGGTAAATATCTACTTCGCCTATTAGTAGGACATGGTCTGAATTGATATCTGCTCCTGGTAGGGTTTCCATTTTCGCATTTTTCAAGCAATTTCGGAATCTTTCCTGTATCAGTATGTAGTCGATCTGGTATCGTTTGTTGTCCATAGGGCTTATCCAAGTGTACCTTCTTCTTTTATGCTGTTGAAACATTGTATTTCCAATTATCACTGGATTTATTTTACAGAAACTCACCAGTGATTCACCTCTCTCATTCCTTTTTCCTAATCCATATCTTCCAACTGTACTTCCATCCTGCCCTTCTCCAACTACAGCATTCCAGTCACCCATTAGGATAACACATGTCCCCTTCTTATCTTTCTCAACAATCTCTTCTATCTTGTCATATCTTTCCTCCACTTCTTCATCTGCTAACCCACTAAGGGGCATGTAAATTTGCACTATTACCAAGTCCACTTTTTTCCCTTGTAACCTCACCATTATCATCCGATTATCCACATAACGCATTGATATCACTTTTTCTTTCACACGTGGTCCTAATACTACACCGACACCATGATTTCCTTTAGAATCACCACTGGAATAAAACATTCTAAATTCATCACTCACTAATTCACCACTTTGTTCCCACCTCACTTCTGATATTCCCATCACATGCACTTTGTTTCTTCTCATTTCTTCCTTCAAATTTTCCAGTTTCTCGGCTTGCAGAAGAGTTCTCACATTCCAGGCTCCAATCCTTAATCTTCTTTTCTTCTGTTGTTTAGACTGCATGATGTTTCCTTCCGCAGTATCCCCCTCCCGGACATCCGAATGGGGGAATAATTTACGTCCGGAGTCTTTTACCGTGGAAAGACTCATCATGCCATGTTTGCAGCTTTACTAGGGATATATTCCCATTTCTTTCCACGCCCCACTCTCTCTTTTGCATCTTAAAATCTTAAAAGATCTTAAGAAGGTCCCGAGGGGCCCCAACTTGGAGGTGAGGAGAGTGGATTTGGCTAAGTTAGACCCTCCGAACTTCACCGAAATTCACCCCAGAGGTTAAATATCAGTTCCATCAGGGTTTTTGACCAGATCAAGGATCTGGAAATCCCAATTAGCCTCAGCCCCCCCCATATATATATATATATATATATATATATATATATTCAGTTTATGCTATGGATCCTTGTACTTTATTATTTTCTCTGTGTAATATTATTTCTATTGTTCACTTTTAAATGGTTAAAATATGTTACGTGTATTTTAAATGGAAAAAAAAGAAAACCGAGGAGCAAGTCTTCCGGGAGGCACTTTAAGCAGTGGATCCCGACTGTGAAAATTTTCAGTCTCGTAAAGTATCCTTAAGCCTGAATTAAGAGACCTCTAAGCAAAATTTACCGACCTGTTTCATCCCAGCAATAGCTTCGTTGCCTACTAGATGTCTCATTGGGTCGGTATGTTGACCGCAAACCATTCATGACATCTTTAGGGGAAATAAAAGTAATTAAATTTACTTGCATGTTAATAAAATAAAATAAAAATGGATTTTCAACAAATAAACCCCAAACCAATTGATTAAATTAACTTGGTCTAGTAACTGCTAACAAAGGAAAGGCTAAGGCCCAACATTGCGCTGTTGCGTCATTGTAAATAGATTAATGCTTTATGGAAGGTAAATTAATTGTTCAATAATACTGTAATGATATTTTATAAACTCGGAGATTCGCTTTTGAATCTATAAGGAGCATAATCAAGATGAAAATCTCCAACAACTATAATTCAAATTTAACCAATACAAATAATAGCTTTAAATGGAGGATAAATTTACCAGTATCCAAAACTAATATCGGAAACTCGTCGTAAATCTCACGTAGCCTTGCTCCGGATAATTGCTTTAGTAAACATCTTCATAGGATTGGAATAACTGACCTACCAAATTACCTTCTGAGTTATCGAGAAGGAAGTAGAATTTGATATATATGTATCGCATTAAAATATTTTAAACACTCCGGTCGTATCATGCACTGGCACTATCGAACCTGAAGATTCATTGCCGCGCGGAAATAAGTTCTCCTTATGTTCCTATCATGGCTAATGTTTTCATATGATTTCTTGTATTATATCTCCGTCAAATCATGTTTAATGTTATTCTCCCATTTTATCTTGACTTTATCTGGGCGCTTTCCCTCTAATTTTCCTGCAAGGAGTTTATAGGCCCAAATTCATTCCCCATTCGTGCCACATGTCCAGTGCGTTCCAATCTTTGAGTCTTAACTTTTCTTAGTACATCTGCTTTCCCATAGAGATCATGTGGCTCATCATTATGAAGTCTTCTCCATTCACCTGTCTGCTCCTCTCTCTTCGGTACAAAATTTTTCCTGAGAACTTTTTTCTCAAACACTTGTAATATTTTCTTCTGTCTGAAAATAAGAGACCATGTTTCGCATCCATATAACTGGAAGAATAACAGTTTTATTTTCCACAGTTTAATGATTTTTGAGAGAAATTGGTATAATGCTAGACTCTAATGAACTGGAACGAGAAACGAAAGAAGGACACATTTTTTACAGGAAATCCAAAAGGATAACTTTACCTATGGTTATACTGTAATATAATCGTGGTTATATTGTCATATTTTGATATTGGCAAACAAAACAAAATTGTTAAAAAAAATGTTACCTGACGTCCATATTTGAGAAGTTGTGTTATCATCACAATATTGACACTAGGTCACAAGATAAAGCTGCTAACAAACGCTCTCTACAGCACTTCTTATGCATCCTCTGCCCGCTCTTGTAATTTCCTCCATCAAGATATCAGGGATTGCCGTACACTTGACACTTTTAAAACACGCTTATACAATTACTTGTTAAATCATTATTTTTTTCCAGAATTGAATTTATTCTATGTCGTTAGTAGGTTTTTTAATTATATTATCATGTATATTTTATTCGTTAAATCTAGAGTAAATCAACATACATTATAGATAATAAGTGTATTACAAAAATGATACCATGTAATAATTTATAGTTATTGTAATTTAGATATAAGACCAATTTTTGTATTTATTTTTTTAATCTGGTTAAGCGGTAGGACAAGGCTTTAACTGCGCCAGGTAAAGTAAAATTATTATTATTATTATTATTATTATTATTATTATTATTATTATTATTATTATTATTATTATTATTATCATCATCAACATCATTATGTGAATCGCTGTGGCCTCGATGTAAAGTCGCTGGACTTATTATTTAGTGAACATATTTAAGTAGTCACAAAATAACAGAAAGTTAAAAGAGGAATTAAACCCAGCGGGCCTGGGTTCGATCCTCAATCGGGACACATTTTGTTGGTGATAGTTCTCTTTTTCGTTATTATATTCGCCATATTTAATATGAATATGTGAATTGTGTGTTTCGACTTAATGTTGTATTGCCTTGGAGGAGGCATTGATATTGAGTTTATCCCTCATTCGGGGAGGCCTTCCATGCCGTTGATGGTCAAAAAAGTGTGTGTGTTCCATAGTTAAAATCCCTCTCCCGACAGATCGTACCATTCCAAGGTCCGGGTGACGTGTGGCAAGTAAAAGTACCTGTAAGGTGAGAGGTTAAACTGCAGTAATAGAATTATTATTATTTTATATTATATTATTATTACTATCTATCTATCGTCGGGTTTTTACAGCTGCTGCCGTCTTCCCGTGCCAAACCTCCAAAGCCTACGGTCTTGGGCATCTTCGATGCTTAGCCCTCTAGCTTGAATTATTGTCTTCATGTTTTCGTTCCATGTTAACCTTGGTCTCCCTCTTTTCTTCTTTCTGTTCGGATTCCATTCATATAGTTGCTTCGGCCATCGCTCATCTTCCATTCTTAAGACATGTCCTAACAACTTTAATTCCTTCTCCTCAATTCTTTCAATTATGCTTTCTTCTGCTTCCATTATGTTTCTAATTTCCTTATTTGTGACATGTTCTAATGTAGATTTTCTGGCACTTCTTCGTAAATAATCCATTTCTAGAGCTATTAGTCTATTCTTGTAGTACTTATTGATTGTCCATACCTCACTTCCGTACATTGCAACAGATTCCACCAATGTTTTACCAATATATTTTTTGTGTCTTTCCAAATATGCTTATCCCACCATATGGAATATTATTGTGCGGGCGGTCTTTACACAATAATTTGTGCCGGATCGTCTTTTGTTTCTGTTGCTTCTACTAGCGTAGATCTGATTACCTCCAAGGTTATTAATCACAAAGCTACTTGCCCCGGGCCCATAGGAGGCAAGAATTGATTCATCTTTCTTTCCTAGGCGTTTTAACATAACTCAATAATAGTTCTCAAAACAACAGAGTGACTTAAAATGAATGTTTTCACTATAATTATTAATCAGGAAAGCTAGACAGAAAAATAAAGGGAGCTAGAATGATCTCCTAAATGAGTGCGTTTTCGTATAGGATTATAAACAGCCAGATGCACATAAATCATTAGAACATTAATTTATAAAAAAAAAGATATTTAATGTAAACAAGAAGTCTGAAGTAAAAACATAACCAAGATAAACATTTGATCATTCAAAAAGAAAAAGAAAGTGAATAAATAAATAATACTCTTACAGGACAAAAAACCACATCATACCACATACCACACTCATGCTAGAGTCCAAGCCAGGGTGGCGATTCCCCGGTCTTCAGGACCAACATAAACTCCGCCACTTCGCGGCTCCAGACGACCTTGTCCACTTAAAAGTCCGATCCCATCCCGGAATGGACAGATGAATGAATGATGAATGATAACGTTCTCGCTGTGCATAACGTATTTGAAGGTTCCGAGGTAGAGGGGAGATGCGCCCTAGGAACAGCGCACCAGGAGAGGTAAAGAGGGAGAGTGGGGGTAGATGCATAGAGAAAGGAATATTGGCATAGTTCATGAATCTCACAGTCTAGGGAGGATAACGACGCTGCACTAATGAGCCGAAAAACGCACTTTCGGTTCATTATTATTATTATTATTATTATTATTATTATTATTATTATTATTATTATTATTAGTATTATTATTATTATTATTATTATTATTATTATTATTATGCGTGATACAAATGTAAGTTATTTCTACATAATATAATTTAGCAGAAATCGATATGGAATGATGTGGGTTATTGAGGGTCTTATACGAGACTTCGTCAGTTGGGACTGAGGATTTCATTTTAATCACATAATGGACATTTAAATACAAAGCGAAACTCGTGAAATATAGTTGCGCTTTTTTTCTTCCTTAAAAACCCGTCTACATTTTATAAATCCTAATATCACATCACAAGCTCGTACTAATTAAAAAAAGTTCGTCACGCAGGATCAGCATAAACTAAGCGAATTCTCCAGTAAGGGTCGGTTTCACCAACAAAGGTAACTGTATTACGCCAGTTTTCCCGTGTATAATACATAGCATAAACTGGCGTAATACAGTTACCTCTGTTGGTGAAACTGGCCCTAAGTCGAATTTATGGTACGGATTTGCTGCTTTGCGGAATGCATCATTCTTCTGTTAATTAAATCCATGCGACAAAACAAGCCTGGCTGCTGGTAGAGTGATTTTCATATTTGTGATTTCAGATAATCCCTTAGTTCTAAATGTAGGATTTAGCTGATTTATGGAAAATGCCTTTCCAGTTTTATTTCAATATATACCGAGTTTAGTTGGGTAAAATTGAAAATTGCGGCAGCTAGATCGATTTTAAAATTTTCGCATCGGGTTAATTCCCACTCCTATAGGTCTGATTTTGCTAATTAATTAATTCGACGCTAATTTTCTTAATTGGCTGCTTAATACCGAAAAACACAAAAATTGCGGATGATAAAGCATACAAATATACGCATATATGCTTGTGTTTGGTTGTGAAGGTTTGTTTGGATTTTTTTGTGTGTGCGCGTTTTTTTTTTTTTTTGCTTACGTGTGGTTTTTGTTTGTTTTTTAAAGCACATGAAATATAAAATGGAATATAATTATGTCCAAAATGAAAAGTATACTCTGTGTACATAAAGTGTGACTGATTTTAATTTCAATTTAATTTATAAACGCTTTAACATCTAAGATTATATCACATCATCACATCTAACAATTTTAGGTGTGTTAAACCATCTGTGTGTTTCTACTACGGTATATAGAAAATCATTTAGGCCTAATATATATATATACATATATATTATGGCGGCTCCGTGGCGTAAGCTGTTAGACGCTCGCCTCTCATCGTTGGGGTCCTGAGATCGAGTCTTGGTCACTCTATGTGGGTCTCGTGGTGGACGAAACGGAACTTACGCAGGTTTTTCTGGAGGTTTCTCCCGATTTCCTCTGCCACAAATTTCATTCCACCCATTTCATCCATTTCGTTTCCTTTCGTTCATCCGCCACTGTGACGATGCGTCAAGAGGGGTTGCCTGACATCCTTGCCGTTTACAGACCTCTATAAATATATATCGGCTACATTTCGATCCGAACTTGAGTTGGACACGAGTTGCTACGAAATGTATGATGCACGATGAAGTGGAGAGTGATGATTAAGTACATTGTCGTATGAGCTAAGTCACTATTGCAATATTACACATGTTCAGGAAATATTAAACTAGCAGTAGTTAAATTCTGGGTTTCTATATTTTTTTCAGACTTACATTTGAAATTACTATTAATTTTCGTGCTTCAGATTCCGCGATGGGGGATAAATGGCGTTAATGTTGCCTATTTTCAACTTATGAACCACTTCGGCAGACCATTTTATATAGATGATGCATTCTTGTATTGTGTACAGAGAGGAGTGTAGGATGAGAGTATGTTTGTGTGTTTGTGTACTGTACATACTTTACAGTAATCTTGTATGGGGAATAATGATGAAGATCCTACTCCTGTCGAAATGCTTCAAGGGGGGCGCCAAACTTAACGTCTCCAACCGACGTAAGAAACAGTATCATTTGCTTTCCCAACATACGTATGCGGAGTGATTTACAATTCAATGCATGAATCTGATGCAAAATGTAGCAAATAAAAATTGTACATCACCAGCCTTTCTGGACACGAGATTGAAAAGTTTACAGTTAAACTAATTTAATTAATTTTCTAATTGAAGTTAACCCAGCGGGTATCGAACCCGGAAGCAGACATGCTACCATTTGAGCCAGCATGGTGGACTGTGCTATCTATTATACTTGTTTCTATTACATTGTTGTTCAGCTTAATTCTTGATAAAATCGTTTATTCTTATGAGTGAAATAATGTTCCCAGGATATTTAAATGTGTTTGCTCGTTCGATTATTTAGTTACTGACAGCGATTGTACTTCTTATTGGATCCAACTCATGAACGCAATTTTTTAAAATGCTATCTCAAGCTAAATCACTCGTACAATCAATCCCATATGTTTTTTGGCCATATGGACATAGCTCTCTGTACACCCCTGTCCTGAGTCAATGTTTTCAAATCATCTCCTGTATAAGTTACCTGCCTAAAATCTTGGTTAATGTTAATGTTCCATCTCATTCTCGGCCCACTTTTTTGGGCACTATTCTCTGGTTTTACAACAAGGAGTTTCCGTACCCTTCCGTCATTCCCCATTCGTGCCATATGTCCTATCCATCGCAGTTTACTGTTCTTATTACACATATCATGTAGCTCACTGTTATGTAGTTTTGTCAATTCATCTGTATGTTCATCTCTTTTTGGCTCAAAAATGTTCCTAAGAACAAATACTTGTAATATTCTTTCTTCCCTTAAAGTAAGAGTTCATGTTTCCTATCCATATAATACAATTGTGATAATAGTTTTGTATATTTTAAGTTTGATGTTTTTTGAGAGAAGTTGGAACGACAAGTGTCCCTGCAATGCATAATATCATGCATTTCCAGAATTTAACCTATGTTTAATTTCTTTGTGCATCTCATTCCTATTTGTAATTATTGTTCCTAGGTATTTGAATTCAGCCACTTCTTTAAAATTTCCCTTATTTGTCAATAACTGTCAGTTTCCATATTATATATATATATATATATATATATATATATATATATATATATATATATACAGTAAAACTTATTTAATCCGGAACATGAATAATGCGGAGGATATCTGTCCAATGTGAACAAATTTATTAGTCCCGGCGGATTAATAGTAATTTTACGTGTATTTATTTTGCATAAAACGGAATCTGTCAACCCGGAAACGGAAGGATATTTCTATACAATTCATGAAAAAATGTATAAAGCGGAAAGGTATATAAATATATTTATTAACTATCGGCAGTTTTTTTTACTGAAGACAGGAGCCAAGAAGGCTTTTACAAATAGTGATTCAAATCAAATGGACAAATAAATATAAAAAACAAACCTAATTGTCACTGACCATAAAGTTCATTGTTAAAAGCTGTTGCCGTATTTCACATGCCGATGTGTAATTTAATAAACGCCTCCATCGCCATTGTCTGTATATTATTGTTTTAACTTGTTCGTTGCAATAATTTTGATTGAATTACATGTGTCTCTTGTGCTTTGTTCCCAGTTTATAATGTCCAGTAAAAGGAAAGAAAAACAATTAGTATCGAAGAGAGAGAGAGAGAAAGAGAGAGAGAGAGAGAGAAAAACAGTTATGCCGCTTAAAGTAAACATAAAAAGGTTTGACCGCGTTGGCGAATCGTTTGCTTCTGCATCACGCTGTTTCAATGTTAATGAATCAAGAAATCCGAAGAAAAAATAAGGAATTATATCGCAGAATTCACAGCTAAATATCAACCTTAATTGAAAGACCTTTTAAAAGCGGCAAAACAGGAAAAAAAAATACTAAAATACTAAGTTATTTAAGTCCTTGCCTAAACCTGACAGTATTAATTAATAGAAATTGTTCATAATCTCTCATTAATTTATTTTATTTAATAATTTGTATTTTATTCTGTAAACTTGGAACGTATCTTCTATACACCCATACAAATTACCATTCCATATTCGCGGTTTCTGTATTCGCAGATATTTGAGGAACATATCTCCCGCGAATAAGGAGATTTTACTGTATAGGTTCTACCTGTATAGATTCGGCCTCATTGCACACCCATTATGCGAAACACAGATACCTCTCTTCCAAATAACAATTGCGCTGTAAAATCTTAAATTAGTTAAGTTCTGAGACCGAACTTTCACAGGTAGCGTTCTGAATATACGGAATAAAGATGGCTGTGACATATGTATCATTAAGCGAAAAAGTGAAGGTGATTGAAGATAAATCTCCAAACATTTCTGGACCGATGCTCCAAAGTCAAGCTCTAGCTCTTGTTATATCCCTAAGGGAATAACGATTTCAAGGAATCGTCAAGTTGGCGGGACAGTTTTAAAAGACGACACAATGTAGTGTGGAATGAAATTTGCGGGGAATCAAAGAATGTGGACGAAATTGTAGTTAGTGAGCGAAACCCGAAACTGCATTCTTAAATTTCAGGATACGCGCCTAAGAGTCATTTTAAACGCTGACGAAATGGGACTGTTTTTTCGCGCGTTACTGTCGAAGTCGCTTAGAGGTACATACTATACTTCACTTTTCAATGACAGCGGAACTACAATTGATCCAAGGTGCATATACGGTACTCTATAATCTAAGATTATTAATAATTTTTAGTTTTTTATAATGCGGAATGTTGTCCAATGTGGAAAAAAAATGGTCCATGCGATTTCGCTTTGAGAAATTTTTACTATATATATATATATATATATATATTTAGTTTCATTGTTGCTTGCTTCCATTCCGAATTTCTTAGTGTTACTCAAGATAATGTGCGTGTTGGCCCTTAGTATTTCCTCGTTATCATCTAATAATACTACACCATCAGCATAAACTTACAGCTTATCTATACCATTGAGTTGTAGACCTTCACCCTCTAAAGATTCCTTGACATGCTCTAGTACAAAATTGAATAGTAGAGGAGATAATTTATCTCCTTGCTTTAATCGATTGTGAATTTCACAAGTACCCTAAAATTGTTTGACTATACGTAACTACTCTTTATACCATTTAGACACATTCGAATATGTCTAGCAAACATTTTAGGAATTCCAAATTCCAGCAGGATACTATATAACGTTTCCCTCTCAATTACGAAGCCAATTTGATAGGGATAGTATAACGATCAGACGGTGTTTGGGGAACTATTTGGGCTGTAACGTTTCCTTACAAGTGAGACAAAACCGGAAAAGAAGATACTTTTTCCGAACGGGAATTGTTGCTCTAAGGCATCATTGCTAATAGAACACAGCGTAGAACCGTATTCTTATGATATTATTAATTATATTGGAATAGAAGTAGAAATTGCCTTTTAATCTCAATTAAATAAATAAAGGACTTCAAATGAAATTAGTTTTTAGGTTTTATAATGTCATATGGTGAGCGAAAACCAGTATTTATTTAAACACAAAAAACGTTTAATTCATTTTGCAATATGTCACTTCAATAACACTGTATTGAATGTGTAAAATTTTAATCAATGCTTTATACATTGAATGATTTTGAATAGGTTTTATTAATTGTTTGTTTTTAACTGAATTTGATAAAAGCTCTACATTATGTAAATGACTTTACTAATGGGAATCAAGCCCATAAACCTACCAATTCCATTTCAGATTTTCTAATTTTTAATATTTAATTTTTAGCATATCCATTATGTAAAACTGTTATTATCCCAGTTATCTGGATGCCAAATATAGACTCCTACTTTAAAGGAGGAGAAAAGATTACAAGTTGTTATAAAATTACAGTAGGAGGTAACATTATGAAGGACTCTGTCTCCATTCTATTTATCATCATACAATCTAAATAATAAATAAAATTTGATCTTCCAAAATTTATCAAAACAATAGAAAGTTAAAAGAGCAATTAAACTCTTCTTAATAAGTAAGGTGAGTATGTTGCATCTTTATGTTATGAAAACTTTTAAGGGGTAAGATGCAACAGACTCATTTTATTTATTAAGATTATGAATATTTGAGAATAAAGTTCTAGGAAAAAATTTGGATCAAAGAGATATGAACAGACAGGTGAATGGAAAAGACTACATAAATGTGACCTACACGAACTTCATAGGAAACCACATATAATAACAACAGTTACATCTCGTAGTCTACGATGTGCAGGACATGTGGCACGAATGGGGAATGAAATAGGTACTTGGGTATTTGTTGTAGGAAAACCAGAGTGAATGTGTCCCCTAGGTAGGCCAAGAATGAGGTGGTATGGATTTGAGGGAGGTGAAGTATATAGGGGATGGTTGGAAAACATTAGCCCATCATAAAGATGTATGGAGAGCTTATATTCGAGCTGTATGAAGCTGCGGGTTGGTTAATGTCACTGAGTTATAGCTCATATGGAGGCCAATAGAATATCTGTTCATGTTTTCAACTATAACAAAATGCAGTATTTTTAATTACAATACATAATTGACTCATAAATGTCATTGATAACAAAACGGATCCCTTAATATTTCCTTGTAAATTTGCATTCTACTGATTTAACTATGTCTGAAGTATTTTTTTAGTCTCACAAGGGAACTGTAAACCATTACATGTTGAAACCTATCTTGAAATTTCTTCGAAGTGCGTGTCCAAACATTATCTGCCGTTTTAACTACAAGGCATTTAACTCTATCGCCAAATATCTCATTCAAACTATGAGAAAATAATACAGTACTTCAATTTGTAAATTCACTCTCTGCCACCCCACTCCGCTCTTACTTAAGCAGGGAATCCATTTTCTCCATATAGCGTGTTGCCATTTCTGGATTTTGGCTTCCATTTCTGTGCCTTCCAGTTAAAGTGGATAATAATTTTATGGACATGTGCTTGGTACATCAGAACGCTTCTACGAAAGAAATATAGGCTAAGATTATAAAAATCATTAACGTTAAAATAGCAATCTTCTCAACTAATAAAACATTAGAAACACTGTAGGCCTTTCCGGACCAGTCCTATCCTCAACAGAAGGTTGTTTTTCTAACAACTAACTGTGTAATTTTTAATAAATTATTAAATTTTGGATTCAATATATTCACTTGAATGAAATTATATTACATATTTTCTTCAGAAAAAAAAATTGCTATCAACTAAACTAGGTGTCAGAAACTTGATAGGAAAGATGGAATTTTTGTATGTCGATGTTACACACGCTCCATTTCACCAAGTTGTCAGAATTGGGATCCGAACTCCTAGTGTTTTGAACATCCTCCCACCCTCTAGTAGAGATGTTTCTCCTTGTTGTAAATAAGCGCTTGGTTTTTTATTTTTCTCTGAATCACAAGCTTCAGTAAAACTGTGCAGTATAACAGGAAGAGAGAAATATAAAAGATACAAGAATTGAAAGTGAAGGAAGCAAAAGAAAGTCGGATATTTGTGGAACTGACCCAATATACAACTTCAATGTCTGGCGAATTTTTTGTTGATATCGTTCTAATGAAAATATTTTTGAAACATATTTTTAAATATTCATCGATACTTACTAGATACCGGAAATAACCATGTCAGAAATGCGTATTTGTGTGTGTGTGTGCGCGCATACTTGCGTACTATGTCTGTTCATGATCATGAGACTGCATTTTTAAAAAAATCAAACTCGGCACACAGCGATCAATTAAGAAAAGTAAGGTCGATCTCGCTAACTAGTAAAAGGTAACCAAGATAGAGTGACGAATGTCCAGTATTGGTTCACATGCATTTCGCAATAATAACACAAATCCGACTACAATTGGAATTTGCCTTTCTATACAGAAAACATACACAATTACTTTTGTAAAACAAATAAGATACGATAGAATAACATAAAAATACAAACCCTGTAACATTCTATAAATAATGTCCAAAACAGAGATAATTCTAATGGTTTTATGTGTTTATTTTGCATTAAATATCGTATCGTAGAACTTGCTCAAAGTAGCCTAAAACCATCATATTTACAACGTAAAATATATATTAATTGTAACTTCGCCTTATATGTGAGTAAACATTTAGGCAATTGGCTCTAGCGGGAATGTATGTTATCACATTGGACAACATGACGATAGTAGTCTAATTTATTTTCCGACCGAATATTCGCGGATAGGACGGTGACATAAATAGTCTATACACCTTTCCTTCTTTATTATTATTACTAGCTGTACATCTAAAGGGCTACTAAGGTAAACGTATGGTAAATAGACATACATTAGTAATCCACACCTTCACACTAAAAAGTAATAAATAAGATTTTCGCTGGAAGTACACTTATTTTCCAGCGATAACCTATTACATTTTATGCGTGAAAGTGTCAATTACTAATGCAGTGTCTATTATCGGTACGTGTACCTTACATGGATGATGCTTATCATCACGCTGTTTAAGTTATATATTCATAATTTACTGTATAAAGAATTGGTGAAGACACTACCAATACAAGGGGGATTTAAAATAGTGTTTATATTCGCAGACGATCAAGTAGTGTTTTCACAGGCCCCGGATAATGCATCATACACGATTAGAATATTAATAGTAGAATAAAAAGAATGAGAATTTCTAATAAATGTTAATAAAACGGGTACAATAGAACAGTTAATGTGTGACTGAGATAATGTGGTGTTGAAAAATTTTAATATGTAGGTTTAATTTTAGGTAAAAATGGGAACTCATCTACATAAATTGAAAGAATAATAACAATATTGTAGAAGAACCATTGGTATGTTAAATTCAGCACTGTGGAATAGAAATAAATAACACAGAATAATGAAACCAATGTTTCAGTCTTTTTTACAAAGAATTGTTATTGTACGGATCCAAATGTGAACAATGAGCAGGCAACAAGCCAACACACTGTTAATAGCAGAAACTGATTTTTGGTGGCGATTAACATGGATTTTAAGACAGGATAAAATCAAGAGTAGTGCAATAAAATATTCAGGTTAAAATAAACCTACTAGAAAAATAGAAGAAACACATCTAAATGTTATATAGACACCTCATATAAATGGAAGAGGGTAGAAAGTCCTTAAATGGGAGACTGGAGGAAGAAAGGGAAAGAGGTAGCCCAAGAGAACGTTGGATGAATGGATGGATGGATGGATGGATGGATGGATGGAAGGATGGATGGATGGATGGAGTGATGGAGTAAGTAGTATTATGGAAGCAAGGATATTATATTAGGGAAGAATATACATTGTACAGATATCTCTGTCAAATCACTTTTGGCTTAAGGATAATCACTTTACTGAAGAAGATTCCTAATTAAATTATTATTATTATTATTATTATTATTATTATTATTATTATTATTATTATTATTATTATTATTATGTAGTGTAGAAGAAAATAGAAGAAGGGAATACAAACTTAATATTGGGCACAGGAAGATATTGTATACATTTAAAACCTGTCAAATAATAATAATAATAATAATAATAATAATAATAATAATAATAATAATAATAATTATTATTATTATTATTATTTATTATTTTTTTTTTTATTATTCCGGCTTTTACAATGAATATACATTTTTTCGGTACCCATGTTCACAGTTAACTACACATTTGTTTCAACACATTTTTCCATTCCTATCTGTTCATCCATATATCTTCTTCGATTTCCCATTCCCTCTTAGCTTCATTGATTCCCTGAATCCACGTAATAGTTGGTCTACCCTTCTTTTTCCTTCCCTGTGGTTCCCAATCAATGATTATCTTAGGTAGTCTTCCTTCTTCCATTCTTCTAATGTGTCCGTACCAATTTAATTGTTTCTTCTTTATAAAATCTAATATTTTTTCTTTTATATGTGAATTTCTGATTTTATCCTTCCTAGATATTCTTGTAGCACGTCTCCAGTAGTCCATTTCAGTGGCGAGCAATTTTTTTTTTCATTTGTGCATTTAAAGCCCACACATCAGCTCCATAGGTAATAATGCTTCTGATTATTGTATTAAAAATAGTTTTTTTGTTTGTTTGAAGATATGTTTGTCCCATACTATTCCATTTAGGGCAGATATAGCATACTTTCCTATATTGATCCTGTTTCTTATCTCTGTTTCTTGTTTTCCATAATAATAATAATAATAATAATAATAATAATAATAATAATAATAATAATAATAATAATAATAATAATAATAATAATAATAATAATAATAATAATAATAATAATAATAATAATCATTAATTTATATTAAGTAATTCTCTACAATACAGTTAATGTTTTCCTACAACCCATTGTAAATTTTAACTCCTCCATACATTCCTATTTCCTGCATCACTCTCTGTTAATCCTCTCAACACCATATTCCTCTGCACTCCTTGAGTACACTGTTCTTTTGGTCTTTCCTTTCTTCTGTAACCCTCCGTTTGAAAGTTTAATATCACCTTAGGTATACTGTCATTTGACATTCTCTTTACGTGTCTCTTCTCTTCAATAACTTGTAGAACATTATTATTATTATTATTATTATTATTATTATTATTGCTGTTATTATTATTATTATTATTATTATTATTATTATTACTACTACTACTACTACTACTACTACTACTACTACTACTACCATTCCTAAAAGTTTTTGTGGTCCTGCAGTGTACTGTATATATATATATATATATATATATATATAATATTTACATTGGTTATTGTTTCTCTGCCCTGAAGAGATGTTTAATGGTTTGAGATTCACAGGTTGAGAAACATTGTGTTTGATGTTTAAGTGTAGGTCTCCATAGCCACTTTTACTAATACAGACCAGGGAATTTGTTTCGGGAAAGAGAGAGCTCTTTACGACACATAAATCCGTGGTCGGCATCGTGCTAATATATGCAACATTACACAAAGACAAATGAGAGCCATTTGTATTCGGTGACAACAACGACGATGCCATCAACAAAAGGCCGGGAGACCAGGAGAGAGAGAGAGGGAGTGAAAACCAGCACCTCTCCCCACACTTCAATTCTTCCGTGGTAACAACCATAACGGGGTCTTGCCTAATGACTAATCTACTCATCATTTTTTATCCATCCGAGTTTCGGCGTCTTATTTTTTTTATCGAGTTCTTCTCAGTTCTCTTTCAAATTTATGCAGCTGAATTTGGTGTGATATAGGTTAGGTAGGGGTAGTGATGAGATAACTTGGAATTCCAAAGAAGCGAATCAAATGAGAAAAAAAGTAGAGGGCGGAGATAATTAATGTTAAATGGAAGACTTTTTTAAGTTCCTAAACTAAACAGGTGAACAAATTTTAAGTCAAATGCTTCAAGAAATATTATTTATATATATTCCACCGTTGTGGTGTCGTTGTAGCTTGCTGCCTTATCATGCAGCGGGCCCGGGTTCGATCACTGATCGGGATAAGTTTGCTGGGTGTTTTTTTTTCGGGTTTTTTCCTCACCTGTAAGACAAATATCAGGAAATTTTAAGGCCCAAACGGTCCCCGAACATCATCTGGCCATCAATATAATTTACATATTCATTAAGTTTAGGATTAAGGCCTCTCCTGGTGCATCATTACCATTATCATCACCTGTCATATATCATTGGGTCAGCGTAACGCTGTCTTCCAGGCGCCCCAACCTCAGAAGTGGGTTACAATAACGCCATGCCACGAGAGAATACTAGAATGTCGAAATGACAACGTAATGGAATTGAATGAAAATTTATATAGCATATATGTGTGTGTGTGTGTGTGTGTGTGTGTGTGTATATGTGTGTGTGTAAGTTAGTTTTTTTTTGTCGAGTTCAAAACATAATATTTTCTATTTTAATTTTGTGAATATGTATTAAAGTAAGTAATCCTACTATTGGCCTCGGGAGGCCCTTTGAGTAGTAGGAGGTTAAGGTTCCCACTTTTTCTAGATAATCGGCACTTGTCAGCCGGGTTGTCAGCCCTGCGTGACGGCCGCCTTTACCCCAGAACAAGCGTCTGGTACTCATTTCCGTTAGAGGCTGAGTCGACCCCAGGGCCACAGTCCCGCCAGAAGGTTTTGGTCAGTTTAAAAATCCTGACCCCACCGGGACTTGAACTCTCGATCCTCCGACTTGTAGCGCAGTGCCTTAACCACTACGCTACGGCGTGCCCCCTGTGAATATGTATTCGTATCACAAATAAACAAATAGAAAAACAATAAATGAGGTAAATTTTGAAAAAAAAGTAAGGAAATTAATATTCATAGAAGCAATAATTACAAACAGGAATAAGGCGCAGAACGTAATTAACCGTAGGTTTAATTGTGGAAACGCGTGGTATTTTGCACTGTAAAGACTTCAATCGTCCTAAAACCTCTGAAAAAAGTTATTATAAAAATATGTACAGAGTCGTTAAAAAGAGGTTGCAGCAATTTCAAACAATCATAGCTCAGGAACCATTAGAGATATTAAAACGAGTATTTTTTTGTTAAATTCACCAACTCAAAAAGTTCTTTTTTTTCCTTACCTTTGAATGTTTCTATGTGCGCTCTGATGGTTACTCTGCAAACATCCAGCCGATAGTCGATTTCGGACCAATACCGCTGGATCATCGCAGGCGTGATTGTTGCAACAACTTCAGTGATCATTTGCCTTAAATGTTGCAGATCTCTGATCGGTTCACTGTACACAATGTTTTTTACGTATCCCCATAAAAAATCTAGAGGTGCCAAGTTGGGGCTTCTATGAGACTATTGAATAGGACCGGACCTACCAATCCACCGATCTGGGAATCTTGCATGCAGAGCGTCTCGAACTTCTTGGGGAAGAAGTGTGGGGGCGCGCCATCTTATTAAAAGAATAACGTTACGTTATTTTCTTCTTCAATTTGGTCTACTTGCGGGAAAATATATTGTTCTATCACGTCTAAGTAAACATCTCCGGTCCTATTCAATGACCTCCTAGACACCCCCACTTAACACCCCTAGACTTTTTTTATAGGGATACGTAAAAAACTTCATGTACAGTGAACCGATCAGTGATCTGCAACATTTAAGGCAAAGGATCACCAGTGTTGTTGCAACAATCACGCCTGCGATGATCCAGCGGTGTTGGGCCGAAATCGACTATCGGCCGGATGTTTGCAGAGCAACCAACGGAGCGAACATATAAACATTCTAAGGTAAGAAAAAAAACTTTTTGAGTTGGTGAATATAACAAAAAATACTCGTTTTAATATCTCGAATGGTTCCTGAGCTATGATTGTTTGAAATTGCTGGAACCTTTTTCGATGACCCTGTATAACTGGGCTCTAGGCTTATATGAATGCGAAATACGAGAGTATATCTTAAGACAGGCGAAAAAAAAAGAGTATTTGAGAATAAAATATTTAGGAAAGTGTTTGTACCGGAGACAGAGACCAACAGGTGAACGAAGAAAACTACATAACAATAATCTTCTGAATTATCTCCATGAGAAACCATATATAGGTCTAATAAAAATAGTCAATCCTCGTAGACTGTATTGGGAAGGGCATGTGGCTCGAATGAAGATTGAAAGATGACATTTATGAAACATGAGTGTGACACGGAAAATTAATGTAGGAAATCGTACGCTTAGTACGTAGGTCAAGAATGAAGGGGGGACCGTGATTTGATACAGGTGAATTATACAGCGGATCAGTAGGCCTACTGGTAAAATGCATAATAAAATTCATTAAAGTATTGGGCAACATATAAAATATTAAAATTAATCAGTTAGGTGACGTCATTCTAAACAATTTTTTAATTTTGTATCATATGCCTACAGTAGATGATATTCAAATATTAGCTGAATAAGAGATATATGTAGAGTTTTATTTCGCGAGGCCAAGAACCCTCAGATTTGATATTGCCATTGAATTAGTTATTCTGCTAATAGACATTTTGTGTGTGTATATATATATATATACAGGGCTTCCAATATAAAACCGGACACGCCTCACGGGGTTTCACCCGTCAGGCAGCGCTCTCTCCCCGTCCGCATTTCACTCTGCCAGCCGCAGAGTGTCCGGTTTTATACTGGAAACCCTATATATATATATATATATATATATATATATATATAATGTGTTATAAATTTAAGTTTTCCATAGTCTTTTTACAAATGTTGCGAAAGATTCATCCGTTTTTGTAAAAGTTAGAAGTAAATAATATCTTAAAGTTCATTTTCTGTCCTTTTATAAAACTATAAAATACTGAATTCAGACACAGTGTGAAATAGAATTTGTTGTGGAAGGAATTTTAATCTTCTGTCTATAGGCCAACCTTTATCATCTTACAAAAACAAATTGAAAATACGGTAAAATTTTTATCTGAAGCATCTCGCTAACGTTACTCTTTTAGCTATTAATATATTTTCATTATTTAATAATATTAGTATTAAGATTTGTCAATATATTTACCTAATGTCTTATATAAGGGATATATTAATTCATTAGTTTATTACTTTCCTTGTATATTTTTTCTTTTGTTTTATGTATAGTAGATTCCAGCTGTTATTCCCTTGAGTATACATTATTCACTTAATTTAATTTTTATTGTATTTAATTTTATTGTGTTATTAGACATTATTTTCATAATTGTTCAGTTTGACCAGATAATTAATTGTTTAGTATACACTATTGTATTTTTTAAAATTTAAATGCAACATGTTTGGCTTGGTGAGTGGAAGAGAATTCCACATGGTCTTAACTCCACTAGGCTAAATACATCTATTCTTTTCTATAAATCTATTCTATGGAAAATATTACGTAGTTACATAAATATGTATTGGACTTTATTAGAATAAATAAATATCATCATTATTATTATTATTATTATTATTATTATTATTTATTATTATTATTACAGCTAGATAATAGTGCTCATATTAATGCAGGAATACAAATTTTGTTATGATTTACTTATAAAATGTTATCCTAGATGAAGGGATGACATTGTCTAACAGGTGTCCCAATCTGACAAATGAATCCATTAGTCTCGCCAGACAGGCGGAGAGTAGAGCGTTTCAAAAGATTAAATGTGTAGGCATTGAAACCGACAACAATTTTACAAACATTCATAAATTTTAGTTAATCCCACCAAGTTTACTTCATTCGAATATGATCGTGTTATAAATTGACATAAAAAATTATAGCAAGGCATTTATTCGTGTCTTTATTTAATGCGGGATATACCCTTGGAGAAAAAATAAATAAAAAAACTAAGACTTATTTATAGAATTACCGGACTCTACAGAATGCAATGGAATATCTACCAACAAACGTTTACAGATTGTTGAGATATCTTGATTATTTTGATATAACGAATCATAATGGCAATAAGAAATTTGTATTATTTTGCTGCAAAAGTGAATAGTTTAGGGTATTTTTGATAAAAATGTAACACTTTTAAAATATAGAATTACTCCTACTAGTTCAGTTTTTTTATGTAACCGACTTCGAGAGGAGATTACTAAGGGCCAACACATACTCTCTATTGAGTACCAAAAAGGAATTTAGGACTGTAAGTAAACATCAGTAAAACTAAATTTAATATTTGTTCTCACAAACAAATTCATTGTATAACAGAAATGGACAATTGATGACAAATGACGGAACATTTTAGGAGATGGCTGAATTCAGATACCTAGGAATAATAATTACAAATAGGAATGAGGTGCAAAAGAAATTAAACTAATGCTCAATTCTGGAAATGCATGCTGTTGTGCATACAGCGATTTTGTCGTCTCAACTTCTCGCGAAAGAACGTTAAACTGAAACTTTATGAAACTGCTATTCTCACAGTTATATGGATACGAAACATGGACACTTACTTTAAGGGAGGAGAAAAGATTACAAGAATTGGAAAATAAAGTTCTTTGGACAATGTTTGGATCAAAGAGAGGTAAACATATTAGTGAATGGTGAAGACTAAAAGTGAGTTACATGATCATTATAATAAATAAAATATAACAGTAAAGTATAGTAAATTGCGGACAGGACATATGGCACGAATGGGGAATGAAAGAGGGGCATGAAAATTATTATGTGCCAAGTCCGTTTTGTTGCTTCGTAGTGGTTAATGCATAGTACACTAATTTCTAAAACATTTTTCATAAATCTTCTATTACATTCTACTATCGACAAATACAATTATAATTTCCCATTCTTTCGGATTGTAGCCAGAATAAGATCTTTGCATTTTTTCTAAAAATATCATATGAGGGTCTTGGCAGGTTCTGAAACCCAAAGCCTCAGTTACATTTGTCCTTGATGGTACGTGCTTATTTGCTTTGAAAATATCATTAATCAAGGCTATCTACCATTATTTATTCACATGTTGCTGAATGTGGCATTCATTTTTGTTAATATTACAGTAAATGAAATTGTGTGTATTTGAAGTAATCTATTAGATGAAAAATGTAAAGAATTACAGGAGATGGATACAAGTAGAAGCAATTAGCTAAGTTTCTGATCCTCTAAGATTTTGTTGCTTATTCGTGTCCTTTCTTCCACTGGGAGAGTTTGTCAAGCAAAGACAAGCTGTTTACACAATAAACACGCTTCGCTATGTTTCTTGATTTTACACTTCAACGAGATAAACTTTATCTTCTCCATCTTCATAGGTAAGAAAAACAAGTTGCAATCGAATGTAGAGACAAAATTCCGTGTTCCATTGTTGTATTCTGAAATAGTAATAATTGTAATCATATTAACAATGGTAATAGATCTAAGAGTAATAGTAGTAGAAGTAGTAGTAGTAGTAGTACTAATAATAATAATAATAATAATAATAATAATAATAATAATAATAATATAATAATAATAATAATAATTCTTCATTAGAATTCCCTACATCCCATTGTAAATTTAATCCATAAATCCTTATTATCTGCAACATTCTCTGTTAATTCTCTTGACAATATCCACCTATGTACTCCTTGAATCCAGTGTTCTTTTGGTCTCCCTTCCTTCTGTTACCCTCCGCTTCAACATTTAATATCATCTTAAGTATCCTGTCATTTTACATTCTCGTTTCGTGGACAAACAATATATCTTCTTTCTTCAGTGACTTGTAGAACGTATTTTTGAACATAATTTTTTCTCTGCATTTAGTATTTCTAATTTTGTTTCTTCTCGAATTTCTAGAAGCCCTCCTTCAAAAGTCTATTTCTGTTCCCAATAGTAGTAGTAGTAGTAGTAGTAGTAGTAGTAATAATAATAATAATAATAATAATAATAATAATAATAATAATAAACAAGTATTGATTCCTGCAAAAACCCGTTCTAAAAGACCATCTTCTCAATGGTTTCCCATCTTCCCTCGTTCAATCTTGTTTATAATTGAGATCAAAATGGGCCACATCAATTATGTCAAATTTCGAGAAAACTGAAATTGTATTCTAAATATTGGTTTAAATCATAGGCCTATATTATAATTAGTATACATAGAATGAATTTATTATTTATTTTAATGGACAAATGGCAACACTATAAAAATACAATTATAAACACAAATATACTCCTGAGCTATCAGTAAATGTGCTCACTTGTAAACGTACGAAAAGTGGACATGGCCTATTTTAATATTCAAAGATTCAATTCAGCACACTTCTAGATAATCTCTCGAATGATATTCGACATAATGTCTTCTTCACTGTTCTGCGCACTGTGAGATATCTTGTTCTATGTTGTTAACTTTCATACCTTCTATTGTTTCATTAGGGATGTGTGTTAATTTACCGATAATTTGAAAATCACTCGTGGTATTACTTATGACTATTTAACTCGTGCCCCAAATGGGAGTCAATGACCAATCACATTTCAATGATGTTTTATTTACAACCAATCACAGTCGTGTTTCGCCTAAAATTTACCAACTAAAGTTTATCATAATAAAGAAAGCACCTCCTTTTTAACATTCTGAATAAGTCATAGCATTATTTTGCAGTGACTGACTCTCTAAGAAATACGGCTACCAGATTGTATATATAGTGCATGAATGGCAACAGAAAGCGAATGCGAGAGATAATATAAAAACATTTGTAACAGTTGATTATACCACAAAAAAAAAAAAGAAACCACTGTTTGCACTTTCTTAAACGAATTATTTTCCAGGAGATGACGCAGAAAAATATAATTGACATATTTACATCATAGGACATCAGAAATTAATTAATGCCTATAACGTTGGTTAAAAATTTCTCCACTAGGGTGCATTCTTACAACATTGCGATCTTTTGGCAATAAATAATATTATGATCTGGTTGCAGTGATCGAACAAAAAGAAGCAAATGAAGCGTAACAATCGTTTCTCATTTGTTTTCAAAAATCGCCGTTTTCATTAAATATAATAAATATTTTAAAATAACTATAGTTAAATAATGATTTGTGAGTACACAGTTTAATTTTATTCGTTAAATAGTCCTAACAAATGCCACTTTTGATTTCCAAATTCTCTAGGTAAATTCACTCCTCGCTTCATGAGTCGTGAATTTATCGATAATTTGGAAATCACTCGTGGCATTACTTATGATAACATAACATAATATTGAAGCAAATTTCTCATTTTAATTATCATAAGTAATGCTACGAGTGATTTCCAAATGATCGATAAATTCACGATTCACGAAGTGAGGAGTGAATTTATCTAGAGAATTTGGAAATCAAGAGTGGCATTTGTTAGGACTATTTAACGAATAAAATTAAGCTGTTTACTCACAAATCATTACTTAACTATAGTTATTTTAAAATATTTATATATTTAATGTAAACGGCGATGTTTGAAAACAAATGAGAAGCGATAGGTACGCTTCATCTGCTTCTTTTGTTTATCACTGCAACCAGATCATACTATTTATTGCCAAAGGAACGCAATATTGTAAGAATGCTCTCTAGTGGAGAAAAAATGAAACACATCAAACTGTATATTAATTCATTTCTGATGCCATATGATGTAAATAAGACAATTATATTTTTCTGGATTGTTACCTGGGAAAAAATACATTTAAGAAAGTGCAAACAGTGGTTTCTTTTTTTGGTGGTATAATCAATTGCCACAAATGTTTTTATATTAACTCCCGCATGTGGCATGTGTTGACATTCATGCACTATATATACAATCTGGTAGCCGTATTTCTTCTGGGCTCAGTCACTGCAAAATAATGTTTAGACCTGTTCAGAATATTAAAAAGGAGGAGCTTTCTTTAATATGGTAATTATAACACTGATAAATATTTCGTGAAACACCAGTCTGATTGGTTGTAAAACAGAAATCATTGAAACGTGATTGGCCATTGAGTCCTATTTGGGACATGAGTTAAATAAGTCTTGGAAATACACTTATTTATAACTATGATGTAGACTAAAATAAAAATCTCACGTTTTCAAAGTATGTGTTTGCAAACCAGGAGAACATAAAGAAACACGTAAAGACAGTGTATTAAAATTTTATAAAACAATGGCTATGCCAAAATTTTTGTATGGCGGTTCTGAAAAGAAAAAGGACGAAAACAGGATAAATGCATCTTGATAGAATGGAGGAGAATCGAATATTCAAAAAAGAGCCTGGAAGTACGCATTTTTAGACAAGATTTCCCAAGGAAGACCAAGAAGGCAGTGGAATAAAGAACCAAAACAGGCCAGAAGTCCTACTTCGTGAAGTTGATGATAATTATTTATGTAGACTATTTAACTTCATGCCCCAAATGGGAATCAATGACCAATCGTGTTTCAATGAATTTTGATTTACAACCAATCACAGTCGTTTTTCACCTGGATTTTATCAATTTAATTGTATCACAATACATAGATGTCAGTATGAGGCGGAACGCTGACCACGGACCACTCAAAATGACATATATACGAAAACAAGTGTAACTAAATTAGTATGGTTCAAATTCTTCCCTGTAGGGGAAGAGCGCATAAATCTCTGTAAAGGGAAAACATAGGCTTACAATACAAAACAAATACATATAAATTCAAGCTCCTCCTTTTTAACATTCTGAATAGGTCATAGCATTCTTTTGCAGTGACTCATATTGTTGGTTATAAACAGTGTGATGTTTCGTTTTTTTCTCCACTAGGGTGCATTCTTACAATATTGCGATCCTTTGGCTATAAATAATATGATCTGGTTGCAGTGATGAACAAATGAAACAACAAACATATCTCATTTGTTTTCAAACATCGCCATTACATTAAGTATATAAATATTATAATGTAAAAAACTGAGAATAGGTTTGTTATCATTTTCAGTTTATTATTTTAATGCCTACTCTTTTTTTTTTTGTAAAAGGGGGAAGGTAGGAATGAATAATAATAATTTATAAATGAAACTATATTTAAATAATGATTTGTGAGTAAACAGCTTAATTTTATTCGTTAAATTGTCCTAACAAAAACCACTCTTGATCTGCAAATTCTCTAGATAAGTTTGGAAAACACTCTTGGTATTTATTACTTATGATACACTCCTTGCGCAGAATCCTCAAAATATGTTTAACTCAAAATCACTGACATGGTGAGTTAGGAAAATTTACAATATTCAATTAATTTCTATCTGTGCCTAACTAAATAACTCAACACTTTTGAAATTCACCGTTGAGGTTATATAATAAATATTAATTATATAATTTTTACTTGGTAAGTCAGTCGTCCTCAACTAAATTATATAATTAAATAATTAACATCTTATTACATAACCCAACGGTGCTTTAATATGAATTTCAAAAGTGTTGATTGTTTGGCAAAAATATACTACAAATATATTAACTACACAAAACAACCGCGAATATATTCTTTAACCACATTAGAATAACTTGAAGTTTAATAATTTAGTTGAGTACGACTGACTTACCAGGTAAAAATTATATAATTAACATCTTATAACTAACTCACTGACGCTATCGACCCGTAGATTCATGGCAGCGCGGACATAAGCTCTCCATACATCCCTATTCTGAGCTAATGTTTTCTAATCATTCCCTTATAATCTACTTCCCTCAAATCATAGTTAATGTTATTCTCACACCTCATTCTTGGTCTACCAACTGGGTGTTTTCCTCTGGTTTTCCTACGAGAAACTACCATGCACGTCTTTCATTCCCATTCATTCCACATGTCCTGCCCATCGCAGTCAACGAGACTTAACTGTTCTTATTATATCTGGCTTCCTATAAAGACCATTTATCTCACTTGTGTAGTCTTCTCCATTCACCTGTCTGTGCCTATCATTTAGAATTATCCTGTAGTATTTTGAATTAGGTTCACATGAATTTTTGTTGCACAAAATGGTGTTTAAATATCAGAAACACAATTATAATAATTTATTATGCGGAGTTTTCATTATAATCAGTAAACACGATTAAATTATTGACATACATGTTCACAAAGCGCGGGCTCGAACAATTAATCATCGAAAACAAACTTGCAATCAGAATTAAAACTCAACGATGCATCGATATGATTAATTTATCGAAAAACTATCTTTGGATGTGCTATATATAATTTTATATACGTCATGCTGTCAACTGCAAAATATATTACTAGATTTCTAGGCCACAAAAAGTTCCGTTTTCTCATCCCACAATCTGTAAAACACACAATGAAATTATCGTATTAATTGATTACTGAATCTGTAAATAATAGTGGAAATATTTGGAATTTCCCTTCAGTTTTCACAGATAACACATCAATACAAAACTGAATGTTATCATTTACATTGTTTCACTGCACAGTAGCTATTATTCTGTATGCAATTTATAATACAGCTATTGTATCATGCCATGTGTAATGTTGCTTTCCAAAGTAAAATTTTATTTGGGATGTTTTCTGCCAAGACATTAAAATTTCCTTAGACAATATTTCATATAAAGAGTATATCTATCCTTTATGGGCTCAAAAACTACTTGACCGATTTCAATGGGGTTTTCGTCTTCATTTAGATAATTGTTCTGGGACAATTAACGTATATAACATACTAGCTGACCCGGCAAACATTGTCCTGCCCGAACGTTCAATTCTCGTGTCATGGCGGACGATAAAAATATTACTTTTTAACGATAAAATTAACCAATTAATGAGTTTGCAAGAAAACTCCTCATTGCCATATGTTGAGGCTCAAGAAGTGTGCGTTACGACGTCGCCTTGTTGTCGCGCGAAATATGTCGGCAATGAATCTGACAAAAAAAACTTGTAATCCGATCGCTGAGTCACCTACCGGATCAAATTGTAACCATCCAGGGATCGACTCAAATATACACAAAAAAAAATCATCAAAATTGATCCAGTCGTTTTAGGCAGTTTTGAATTTTGGATTTCAAGTAAACATCCACTTCTAATTGTCTGATTTCACCATTTTTGATAATATAGGATAATAACAGGGTATGCAGAGTTTCGTGTGAAAAACGTCGTGTGACTAGAGCTATTTTAAATTTCACTTCATTGGATTCCTACACTTACAGTTTTAGAGGTCCAGTTGTGAATGTAAACCATCCAGGGACCCACTCAAACACACACAAAACAGTTCATCTAAATCGGTTCAGTCGTATGGGCATTTTTTAATTTCGGATTTCAGGTAAACCTCCACTTCTAATTGTCTCATATCGCTAATTTCGACAATACCTACCTATTTTAATAGGATATACTGAGTTTCGTTGTAAAACATCGAATAAAGTGGCCGCTAGAGCGATTTTTAAATTTTCACTTCAGGTGAACTCCTATATCAAATGGTTTTAGAGGGTGCATTTGTGAATCTAAACTATCGAGGGTACACGCAAAAAATTTCATCAAAATCGGCAGAGCCATTTTCGAGCTTTTGCGAGTCTAACGCACGACAATATATAGGGGCCTATATATTTACCGTATATTACTATAGTAAAAAAAAAGAGAGACAAAATGCACTGATCCTAATAAAATGCATTTAGCGTCAGTAGATACAAACCTATCTCCTGCTCGTTTCTGTACTTAAGATTATTTTCATATCCCTGTTAGGAATTTGCCAAACTTCAGCACCATATGTTAAAATGCTCTGAACTATGGTTTGATATATTTGAAAATTTTCTATGTTTTTTGTAATATTTTTGCTCCATCAAACAGAGTTTAAAGCATTTATTGCTTGTTTTGTTTGTGCGATTGTATTTTTAATTTCCACTGTATTATCGCCTGAATGGTCTATTTTGTACCTAAATACGTGCATTGAATATTAGGTTTTAGTTCTTCTCCATTGTTGAAAATTATATTTTTCTTTTCTTTTCCTATACACAAATATTTAGTTTTCTCTATATTTATATAAAGTCTCCATTTTTCATATCTTCTTATGTCATTACGATCTTGTGCTACTAATACAGGATCGTCTGCAAAATTGAGTGAATATACATGCGTATTTTTAATTGGTATTCCCATTTTTTACATCCCCCCGTCCCTTAGTACTCTTTCAGGATAAATTTTGAATAGAATTGGAGATAAACTGCAATCCTACCTCAAACATTTTGTGATAGTAAATGCCACTGTGATAAGATGTCCAACTTTTATTTTCGAAATTGATCCTCCATTTCACCAGGATTAAATTATACATATAAAAAAATTATGAATTATGTACATGTTGATTAATAATACATAATAGGAACATGCTACACAATATATAATTGACAAGGAAAACAGTTAAGACCAGCGGGAAAATCTAGATTGGATAGAATACGAAATAAATAAATTATGGGTGTGCAAGAGAAGCCGGACATCTTAGACATTATAGAAAAGAAACGATTACAGTGGTATGGCCATGTCAAAAGATTGCTAGAGCAAATAGGCCTATTGCATGAACTTATTATGGAATGGATTCCAATGGAAAGGAAGGAGAAAGGAAGACCAAACAAAACCTAGTTAGAGGGTGGACAAGCAGCTATGATTGACAGAGGATGGAGGGAGATCAATGGATGAACAGAAAGGAACGAAGTTTGTTTTCTGGAAGATTACAGCAGTTGTCATGATACCGAATGATGAAGATTATGATGAAATGGAAAAGACGACCTTACAGTCTTAACTCCATCAGGCAAAATAAATAAATAATAAACTACATCAGCAACAAATACCAACTGCATTATAAAAATAATTATTGTTACTTTTAAACTCTTGTTGTCCCAACTCCTTTAAAATGACGTTAAACTGAAAATATATAAAGCAGTTATTCTCCCAGTTATATTATATGCATGCGAAACATTAACTCTTACTTTAAGGGAGGAAAGAAGATTACTGGTATTTGAGAATAAAGTTCCTAAAATGTTTGGACCAAAAAGAGATGAACAGACAGGCGAATGGAGAAAAGTTTTTAATAGTAAGCTATATGATATGTATGTATAAGAAACCAGATATAATAAGAATAGTTAAGTCTCGTAGCCTGCGATAGGCAGGGCATGTGACACGAATGGGGGATGAAATAGGTGCATGGAAGCTTCTTGTAAGAAGACCAGAGGGAAAACGCCCACCAATAATGAGATGGGAGAATAACATTATCTATGATTTGACGGAAGTATATTATACTGGGGATGATTGGAAAACATTAGAGCTCATGTCCGCGGCCATGAAACTGCCGGTTCGATAGAACCAGTCAGTTAGTTATGGAGCCAGTGAGTTAGTTATGCTACTTTTATAGAGAAAAAATATAATGGACAAAGTTAAAAACAATCATGAATAATTCAATACTTTACTTCATGTGCAGAAAATTAAGCAAATAATTAATTTCATTATTCTAAAACTGTATAACTATAATTATGGCAGTTAAGTCCGTTTTAATTATTTTGGTTGAAAAGTAATTTTAGCTTTAAGCGGAGAGTTAATATTGGTAGAGCATTTAAATGTGGCATTTTAAAATGCGCCGAGTAATTTAAACGTTGAAAAATGTCGTCACAAACTTTTCATCCAACTTTATTTAAACTTTAGTGATTAGTGTATGACAGTAGGTGATGTGTGAAAGGTAGAGACTGAATTTCCCTGCAAAAAATTCATCTTTCTTTTATACTAATGATGAGCATTGAGTTTCAACTTTTTTTTTTAAGTACGTAAGAGCCTATTGAGAAATGCAATTTCCACAACTCTAATGCTTCCTTTTCATCTATTCCTGTAATTTCTCTTGCATAAATGACTAATATTAAGGGACGAACATTTAAATGCCACTTTCCTTTCAATCAGACCGTTTCTCTTTTAATAAACTGAATCTTGAGACTTTATATTTGCTTTATTAGTGAATTTCGAAGGAATGAAGCTATTCAGGCTATGAAAAAAAAATTAGATCTTCACCGTTTCTTTCTAGTAAACACAACCACATAGGCCTATATATATATCCATAGTAATTCTGCCCGAGGGCATGTCTTTCACTGCAGTCATAGCATTTTCATGCTATGCTTTGCAGTTTTACTAGGGAATTGTATGTGTGATAGCTTCCCGTTGCTTTCCACACCGGTGAAGAATGATGATGATAATGATAAGGATGATGATGATAGCCAGATGATTTTCGGGGACCGTTGGGCCTTACGCTTCCTGACATTTGTCTTATAGGTGAGGAAAAACCCCGAAAAAACCTCACCCAGGAGCCTGTGCCGACCGGAAATCGAACTCGGGCCCGCTGCGTGACAAGGTCCTTTTCCATGCAGTCTGTAGGCGTTGATAGTTTTGGGTAAACTTGTATTGTCCATTCTATCTAAATGTACTTTCCATCGGTATTTGTGGTCTTCTAGTTTATCGAGTATTGAAAATATATCCAGTTCATTTCTTATTGACTCATTATGTAATCTATCCATGCGTGTACATCCTTTAACGGATATTAAAACTTTCATTTCTGTGGCTTGAATGTGTTATACGTTTTTTGTAAGTACCCAAGATTCAGAGACCATATAAAAGAACAGGAACAGCCATAATTTTATAAAACCTGAGCTGTGTTTCTCTTTGAGTCTTTTGGGGGGTTCTTCTTTTGGTGCCGTACATCATTTGATATCGGTTTAATTTATTATGTACATCCAAATCAAAGCTATATGTTATATCTGAACAAAGATATTTAAAGTGTGCTATCTGTAATATTGTTTCAACAGTTCAAATTCTTCCCTGTAGGGGGAGAGCGCCTGAAGCTCTTTTAAGGGAGACATGGGCTTACAAGATACAAGATTGATAACTATTTTTACTCTGACTTGCACTTTGCCTTGAAAATCATAATTTTAGTTTTTGAAGTTGAGACTTCAAGTTTATAATGGAATCCTAATTGATTGAACGTGTAAATGGCTCTTTGTAAATCATCCTTTGACTTCTGTATAACTATCAGATCGTCTGCATACATTAAAATATTCATATACATTTTCTTATTAATTTTTATTCCTATTGGACTTGATTTTTTTTTTTCATTTTCGTATAACCTCGTCAAAATATATATTTTACAATGTAAGTGATAACGTACACCCTTGTCAAATTTCATCTCTGGAAGTCATAAATATACTTTGTCAAATTTAACAAATCAAATGTAGGTCTATATTATATTCCGTAGTTATTGCGTGATGGCCTTTTTTTTTTAAATGTGAAATAATTGTATTATTTCAATGAATATATTAGGTCTCGGGAATGAAGTTTTGAGTCATCATTTACCTCCCTCAAATCGCTGTTAATTTTACTCTCTCCCTCATTCTTCGTCTAACTTCTGGTTTTCTTATAAGGAGTTCCTTATGCACTTACCATTATCCATTCGTCCCACTTGTCCTGCCCATCGCAGACTATGAGACTTAGCTGTTCTCATTACATCTGCCTTCCAATAAATATCACGATATTACTGTTATTGTCTTCTCCATTCGTCTGTCTGTCCATCTCTAATTGGTTCAACATTTTTTCTAAGAACTTTCTTTCCAAATATTTGTAATATCTTCCCATCCCTTGTAATAAAAATCCATGTTTCATATCCTTATAATATAACTGGGAAAATAAAGTCTTATTGTTATTATTATTATTATTATTAATTGTAAGTTTTTTTGAGAGAAGTTGTGACGATAAATTTTCTTGTAATGACCATATATAATAAATGTTACTAGATTTAATGTTGTAACACATCTATTTTTGTTTGACACTCCGTTTTAAATGTGAATTAAATTTTTCCTCTCTCGGTAATTAATGTTGTAAGTGGTTTTTACAATGCGTTAAATATATCCGCACTTTTTGTCAAACAATTAATAATACATCTAATATAAAAAAAATAATGTTTGTTTGTTCGTATTTTATGCGCTGCCATACCGTTCATCCGATTGTGATGGAGCTTTTGCAAAATGTTCAGGAGTTTCCCAGAAAGGTTATAGGCTATAAGAGAGTTGTAATACTCAAATCCTTCACCCTTAAAAATCACCATTTGTAGTGAAATATATGAAAAAAAGTACCTGTATCTTTTTGGAGCTGAAATGGCTTACGCTGCTTAAACCATAACATATACACAGCATTAAAATACACAGAATTGTAGACTATATCTAAAAAAAAATCTACAAAAAAGTCCGCGACAGCATATGTTTATCTTTTACGGTTAACTCACAATAACCATTTTTGTCTTTCATTGATGCCAAGAAGATCAGGATAAGTAGACTCCTGAGCAAGCGAAGCAGCGCACGGCGGGTAATCTATTACGGATAACCCACAATAACGAATTTTGTCTTTCAGCTGATTTGTGCCAAGAAGATCGGGATAAGTAGAATCCCGGGCAACGCCGGGTAATCTGCACGGGGTATCTAAAGATAATTACGATATACATTTATAATTATTTTTCCTTTTTCTTATTGAAATAAACATAAAATCACATTTTTATTTATTTAGGCGTAGCAACGCACGCCGGGTATTAGCTAGTTAATATATTTATGGCGAAATAGGTTTTTAAAAATTTGGTGAATAAAAGAATAGCAACAATCGCTTTTTCAATCTTTGTAATCCAAGTAATTATAAATAGTGGGGTGTTTGGAGTGAGGTAGTGGAGCAGTGTTTGGTGTGAGGTAGTGTTTCGGGAACAAGCCCGATAAGGAACTAATTACATTTATAACATTTCCCTGTTCTTTATAAGAAGCTGTGGTGTCAAATGAAAATGCACCGGCAAAAGGAGAAGGTGTCTTAAAGTGGTTAGAGAAGGAGACAGGAGGAGGTCGTTAGTCAGTAGATAACGACCCACTTGGAATCCCCTGGATTCAGCCCTCCTGCATCTTCTTCATCCTCTTGAGTCAGGGCTGTACAATCAAATGTGTTTGTAACTTTCTTTAAAAAAATTATACTTAAAGATGCTAACTCCAAATTACACAAACTGTTATTAGTAATACGTATTTCCACTTTTTTAATTCAATATCATCTAAATAATCAAACTAACAATGGATTAAATAATAAAGGGAAATATCTACAATATCCTAGTTCCCTAAGATCCATTCGAGTATTATCTTCCCACCTATATGTCATCATCCATGCAAATATTAGGCCACGTAGCCTGTTACGGTCTCAAAGAGGAATCATCCATCCAGCGCTTTTTTGGATGTTCCAGTGATCTTTGCCTTGAGGATAGTACGAAGCATATCTTTTGGAAATCTGTGAGATGACATTCATTGAAGATAAGCTTTCCAGTAGTTCTGGTAGTTGGTATATGATGGAGAATGGGTTCTACGCCCAAACCTTTCATAATTTCCTCATTTCTTTCATGGTCCCACTTTCTATAGCTGCTGTAAAGTTATCCTAAAGATCTTTTCTCAAAGGGTTTACCAATAAATGTTTTGAAAGTATTTCTGCTGTTGCCCATTCGAGCTACTCGATCATCACATCTTAATTTTTGGACAAAATAACCCTCGTAATATTAGGATAAACCAACCATTGACATGCGCACAAATAAAATTACCAAATGGCATGTGGAATCTTATTGAAACGTCGGAATCAGTGGCCAACCTTGAACCCTTGACGCGGAAAACCAAGAAACTTATATTAATCTATCTTGTATCCATGAAAATCTGCAATATACTATATAATCATTATTTAAATATCTGGCACTTGGCATTTTGTTATTCGCCGTCTTGCTTCCCAATATAAAGTTAAGGGGGTTTGTACCATATCAGTTAAAATTACGTACTTCACTAAACGCTATTTGTTCTAAAAATACACTTTTTTAATAGAGAAAACTCTCTGGGGAAGAGAGGATCGAAATTCGGTGTAAGTGGCCAACCTAACAGTCATGACCTGTATCTTCCGGAAGGTTTCCACAGCATCTCTGCTACTATCTGCCACTGTTGAATTTTCATCCAATAAGATTTTCCAAATTTACGCCTGACATGAAATTTCGTTCCTTTATTTTTCAATTATTATTTCGATGTATTATTATTATTATTCGTTAAATTTCAAAGTAAGAAATGACCTGTTTATTTATTTGTTGAATTTTTGTGCCATTTTAACTAATAAATCGTTTTTTTTTCATTAGACTACAGTTGAGATATCTAGTGTATTACATCTTTTTTTATTCAACATGCTTATTGAATTTCCTTATTATTCCTTTAATTTCAAAGTAAGAAATGACCTGTTTATTTATTTGTTGAATTTTGTGTGCCATTTTAAGCAATAAATCTCATCTTTCATTACCACCAAAACTACAGTTGAGATGGTATGCAGTGTATCACAACTTATTTTATTCAACATTTTTATTGAATTTCCTTAATATGGTTCGTTTTGGTTCCTGAATTTTTGTTATTCTATTATTACATGTATATATTCACAAAACCACATAACAGTGAATGACATGGTCTCTATAGGAAGCCATATATAACAACAGTTAAGTCTCGTAGACTGCGATGAGCAGGACACGTGGCACGAATGGAGAATGACATGCGTGCATGGAAGCTTCTTGTAGGAAAACCAGAGGGAAAACGCCCAGTTGGTAGACCAAGAATGAGGTGGGAGAATAACATTAACTATTATTTGAGGGAAGTATATTATAGAGGGAATTATTGGAAAGCATTAGCTCAGGATAGGGATGTATGGTGAGCTAATATCCGCGCGGCCATGATCCTACGGGTTCGATAGTGCCAGTGAGTTAATTGAGTTAGTTATGGAATCACAAAATAAATTATTTTGAAATATATGCAGAAAGTTGTGCAATTGGTTTAAATCAATTCTGATTGCTCGCATTTCTCCTTCGAAATTGTAATGACAAGGACTTTCGGGACGGCTGAATGTTTCGAGTAAGGAACCCAACAAAATAAATGGAACGTTTGATGCAAAACTATTGAATTTACAAATAAAACTTCATTATCTTTATTAGCCAGTGGGAATTCAGTATGGAAAGTAATACAATCACGTTCATATGAAGTAGGAATTTAATATTATGACGCATAGTAATGGCGGTGTTTGAATTTTGCAGATAACTACGAGAGTAGTGGTCTAGCATTGGTAGAAATAGATTCATTAGTCATTGACTCACGTGCTGATAAACCCGCGCAGAATTCTCCATGCATCTAGACTTCCATTCCGGAAAGTTCTCTATGCATCTACCCTCCATGTCAGGAAAGTTCGGTGCCAGAAATTTTTATATTACAAGAATCTCAAATATTATCTCAATTATATTACAAGAATTGTCAAATTTTTATTTGTATTTGTGCTGGTTGAGTGGAAGAGAAGGCCTTATGGTCTTAACTCTGCCAGAATAAATAAAACATTATTATTATTATTATTATTATTGTTATTAATTATCTCGACTCGACGCAGAGAAATTACCTTCACTGGCTTATAGTAATGATTACCTGTATCGGGAGTGAGTGAGTTGCATATGGACAGCGATAAGTTCAAGTGAGATCAGAAGAAATTGTGCAAAGTGAAATAATCAGTGACTGTAAATAATTGTGCGGCAAACAAAATGTGAAACAAGGTTAATTATTGTAGCAAGTTTTATGTGAAGAGTCACTTGAAGTTTATGTGAATCGAATAAAGTTATCGTTAAAGTTTTACCTGAATATCTGTGATTTTATTGAAAGCAAACAAAGTGAAACCGATTCCATGGTAGCTCGCTATAATATATTAAAATTATTCATTTTTATCCCATTCATATACGTAGGTTATTTCATAAGTCATGGCAACTATTTTGTATCACCCAATAAAGCTGGAAGAAACAAAATTCAGTATATATAAGTGAGAGTCACAGGAATGCCCTTCACAATGGTGGTACAAAACTGGCAACCAGATGCACGAGGATATGGGACATTGAGAGGTGCATAAGTATAAATCATTGTTTTATTTCTATTACATAATATTCATATAGCCCACAGCTAACATACTTCAAAATTTTAATTGAAGATGCTGCTGCACGTGAAGCAGTTTACAAACAGGGAGGATATCTTAACAGTGTTTGAACGAAGAATGGTGCACATACACACATCATAAACAGCTAATGGTAATCAGCACCTTCCTCATCATCGGCAAAAAGTGTGTAAGCCATAGGATATTATTTTGAAGGGTGTTAATTGTGGGTTATATGAATATTATTTTTCTTCACATGTAATAGAAGTAAAACAATGATCTCTATGTATGCGTATTTCACCCTTACCCATATCCTCCTGTATCTGAATTTCAATTTTGTACCACCATTGTGAAGGACATTCTAGTGACTCTCACTTGTATATACTTAATTTTGTTTCTTGCAGTTTTGTTGGCTTATAAAAATAGTTACCATGACTTATGAAGTAACCCTCGTAGTATTAAGAAAGGTATTTTTTATGGAAGTTTATATTTGCATAATTAAATATAGTTGTTGCATTATAAATATGTAAAATAGGTCCTAATTCTATCACAGTTATAACCTTTTCCGTAGTTTTCATGCTTCACCTGAAAATCTTAGATTCGTCCTCAGGAAAACGCGCTGTACGGTGTATAAATATGTATTTAATGACAAAAAAACTATATTACATGCATAATTTTGGTTAGGTTTAATAAGAATAATTGACGTTGGGATAGGTTAGATTAGTATCGTACCCTGACTGCATATGGACCATTTAATAAAATGTCCTGCACTCTTGGACGTATTTGCTAGTCAAATTTTTGTCTCTGACGATACCCAGAGGGTAGGTTTACATGTCTTGCTAGAAGAACTTGTGTATTTCTTTATTGTTTTACCGATGTCGTCCAATTTGTTCACCATAATTGTGCTGCTTGCGTCCAAATCCAAACAAGTCCAGAGTGAATTTGTGAAATTACATTACAGTAATTATTTTTAAATTATACCAAAGAGACCGTAGATTCATTGTCATAAAATTAATTACTTTATTTATTTAGCAGGTTTCACAATGCTTCACAACATCTTCCTGCGCTCAATTAATCTACTGTCAATCTCCTCCACATCTCTCTGTCATTCTAATCTCCATCGTCTAATCATTTTCCTCTCATGCTGCTCGAAACACTATCTGTCCACATAATTTTTGGCCGTCCTCTTCCTCTTCCTCCAAGTGGCATACATTCTGCCAAAGCATCAAGGGCTAAAGGAAGAGGACCTTGATTTAACATCTCCTGGCCCTCCAGGTTGGGGATTGACGCATCAGGCTATCTCCTTGATCATTAAAAAAATACAGTACTAAAAAAGTCCAAGAACGAAATGCCGGACGGATTCAATTATTTTAATTAATTCAAATTCATACCAGAAACGCCATAAACTCATGTTCATAAAGTTTTGGACTTGCCTGGGTTTTGATGCAAGCTCCACAATTATCTTGTCATTGGTTTAGTGTATATTCTTTAATTTATTTATATTAATCAAATCGAAAAAAAGACCAAGTTTGCAAATATCACATATTAAAACAAAGTAGTTTGTTTAAAAATCATTACAAAGTGTAACGATTACATAAATTTACTGTATACATAAACGTGATGTAGTATAGTAGCAATGTTAGATTCTTTTGTCTTTCTATGTCGAGTAATATTCCGCCGCCCTCTCTAACTACTGAATTAGCTAATGCCCATATTTCTATAATCAGTCACTGTCATCATTAACCATGTAGCAAAACAATGCCACATTAAAAAAAGGCAACAACAAAAGACAAATATACTATTCAAATTGGATTTGCTCGACATGTGCTGTGTTAACGACATAGAGACTGTAGTTTGGAGCTTCCTCGAAATTGCTGAAGTAATTCCACAAGTAGGAGAGATGGCGGTCCTTTGTTACGTTGTTGTGTTTGTGTTGATTACGTTCATAATTTACAAAATTATTCATAGTCGCCACGAAGATCCAAATTTAACATGGTTGTGGATTGAAGCGTGTTGATCTACTTCTTTATCGTGGAAGGAAACTCAAATTATGGTTTGAAATTTACATTCTATAAATATAACGATCTTCACTTACACATGATTTGACAATAGCGATTATAATTTCATACTAAAGATTTAATCCACGCGGGAGGAAAATCAAGTTATGCCAAGCATATCATCAACGCCGGCCACCGCATAGATACAATAGAAAACATCCATACGTCAATTCATAATGAAAATAATTCAGTTAATATAAACCTACTAGAATACCTTGAAATCGTAAAGGAAGCGAACAACACTTTAATATATTAAATGAGAATACACCCCACTCGGATAATCCATTGTATGAATTTGCAGAACATCAGTTAGTTGCTACCGACGACGCCTCAAGACCGTCAAAATGTAAGCGTCGCACAACGACAAGAGTTAGTAGCACGTATTTATTCTGCTGATGATGGAAGTCAACTTCCGAAAGGCCTTCGTCTTTAATTATAAATAATTTTCAACACAGTTGAGGACGACGACACCTGCCAGAATGTATATATTTTAACGTTTTACTTTATTTTTTACTAGTTGAATAGTGATGTTTTAATTATAATAGTTTTTTTTCGATGCCGCCGGATTTTCTTATGACAGTGGCTGATTTATTGTAACCCATTTCTAAGGTTGGGCTCCTGGAAAGCAAAGTTAAGTTACCCCGATTTTTATTATGCTGATGATGATAAGAAGAAGAAGAATTAAATTTTATTGGCCTTATCTTACACTCAACCAATACACAAAATGCATCTACACTGATACTAATTGCCGTATTGATGAAAATCAGGCGAATTTTGTAAAGTGGTGTCCATTTAAATCTTCACTTTGGCCATCTCTCTTCTTCCATTTTCTCTAAGTGTCCAAATCATTTTAATTCTCTTTTCTCTATCCAATATTTCACATTCTCTTTTGCATTCATTCTCATCCTTATTTCCTCATTTGTAATTATTTTCAATATAGATACCCATTAACTTCTTAAATAATCTACTTTTACCGCTGCAATTATTCTTTTACTATCTTTGTTCACTACCCATACCTCACAATAATAGCATAGTACAGTCTCAACCAATGCTCTAATTATTTGCTTTTCAGTCTCTTTGGAAACCTTTTTATCCTATCATATGGAATTTAACGATCCTAATTTTGGCGCCATGGAAGCTAGTACAATATTTGTTTACTCACTTAAACACCACTTAAATGCAACAAATAATCATACAATTATATATTAAACATATTTAGCCCCATATTTTAATTATCTTCAACTCACTTTACTCGTAAATATGAAAAAAAGTGGAACTATTTCCTGTCGTGACCATCTGGTTACAACAGTTATTCTCTGAAAATTCAAAATGGCCGTCATAACCAGCTATAACCACACAACCACCCACGGCTCTGTCGATAACACATCATCTCCGTCGATAATAACTGGTTTCAACAACAAAGCTCTGCCTATAACGGTGTTTCTATGCCGGTAACGAGGATTTATGTTCGAATTTAACTGCGTAAAACAAAAACAATAGTACATAATTAACCGCGTAAAAAAAGGCTGTTCCATGGGATTCATCTAGGTTAGAGTAATTGAATAAGGTAAGGTTAGCTTTTAGGATCTATACATTTTAAATGTGTTTAAATACGTGAAAAATTACCTCTTCATCACAGTCATTCTACGAAAACTCAAAATGGCCGACAGTTACAAAGTAAAAACATATTTCCACTCGTAAATTTTACATTACATTAACATACTTTCACGATGGTAATTTTCTGGGGATAAATGTTACAAATATCACTTAGTAATGGGAAACATTGCATTAAAATGTCATAAGTTGCGTAAGTAAACAATTTGTTATGTACAACACCAACTAATTTTTTCTAGCTTGTTTGATATGCAGTTTAACATGTTTTGTTTCAATACCATTTTCGATTTCTGTAGTACCTAATTATTTAAATATATTGACCTGTTTAATTCCGTCATGAATTAAAAGTCGTATATATATATATATATATATATATATAATTGTTCTCTTTCACACACGATGTTTTGGAAACTCTTGCACTGGATTTTAGCTGTAGTTAGCAGAGGTACTTTGTAAACTGAACATAACTAGCGAGTGATCGGAACGAATGAACGGGATGCAACAAAAAGAGGTCTAGCGAGTGGAGATGGGATAGGCTAGGCAATAAGCCTCCGGGTTAAGTGGCATTTACCATCGCCACCAACGGGGTAGTAGAGAAATACGTGCTTCACATACGTAATAATACTCAGTAACATTTAGACTGGGTTACTAACATTACATATTACACTACTGGTCCACTCCCTCTTAAGAACTGTCCTAATATACTGCTCTTTAAATCTGCGGGCGAAACCGATTAGGAATATATATATATATATATATATATATATATATATATATATATATTAGCGTACCCGGCAGACGTTGTCCTGCCCGAACGTTCAATTCTCGTATCATGGCCAGAGGATAAAAATATATTACTTTTTTACCACAAAATTCACTAATTAAATTGTAATTAGATATTATTAAATAAGTTCGCAAGAAATCTCCTGACTGATAGAGTCCGTCGCCGTGACATAGTCGGTAGAGTTCCTACCTTCCACTCCGGCGACCCGGGTTCGATTCCCGGCGGGGTAGGGGATTTTAAAACTCCACCTAGTGTCTGGGTGTGGTTCCTGTCTTGTGTTTGTATATGTGAATAAGATAAAAATGTTAACAAAGGTAAAACGAAAATGAAGAACAGCGTAAACGAAAGAAAACGAGAAAGGATATATATATATATATATATATATATATATATATATGTGTGTGTGTGGTGTGTGTGTGTGTGTAAAGAAATATGCATGATGTCACATTGTTTTCGCGCGGAATAAGTTGAAAATACAGATGACTACATAAAATGACTGACAAAAAATTAATTCTAAATCCCGATCGCAGCCCTACCTATCGAGTCCAATTGTGAATCTAAACCATCCAGGGACCCACTCAAACACACACAAAAAAGTTTCATCAAATTCGTTCCAGTCGTTCAGGAAGCTTTTAATTTCGGATTTCAAGTGAACCTCAATTATAATTGTCGGATTTTGCTCATTTTTGGACAATATCTACCTTAGCTTCGTTGTGAAACATCGGAATATATGACTGCTAGAGCTATTTTTCAATTTTCACTTCAGGTGATCTCCTACCCCACCTAATGGTTTTAGAGGGTCCAATTGTGAGTGTATACCATCTAGGACCTAATTAGACACACAAAAAATTAATCAAATTCGGTCCAGTGATTTAGGAGGAGTTCTGTGACATACACACGTACAGACGAATTATATATATATATATATATATATTATCTAATGTAAAGTCTCTTAGCCTAAGTTTTTGGACTAACAATGAAGAAGGAAAAATAAACGCTACAATATAAACGAAAAATATGGAAGATCTGTTTACAAACTGATAACTTACAGTAAGCAGTTAAGAGTTAATCATTTTGTCAATGGCATTTCAGTACATTTTCGGAAAATCATTACTTGACGAAGCTGGACAAATTGAGATGTGGTTAGTCCTTCGTGATCAGACTATTGCATAGCTTGTAGTATGGTACATTATTATTGTACTTTATTGAATTATTTGTCACAAATTTAAGTAATTTCTACTCCTTTGTTTTTTCTATTGTTTTATAAAGAATATTACATTAAACGTATTTTATAGGATACATTTCAAATTAAGGGTTACTAAGTTCAGTAGTTTATTCTGTTGTGGAATGGGAAGGTTTGTTGATAAAGGATTGTAGAATTACACATAATCTGATGATTCACTTATTCCATAATCAATAATGGAATAGAAAACATGTTAAAATGTTTTAATTATATAAGATTATCTTCTCTGAAATTGTTCACTTTTTTATAGTTTCGATGACCATAACTTCACTTTCCATCCGTGATGAACTTCTATTCGAATTTAACCTTGACCCCAGAAATTAAATAATGTGAAATAGAATTAATAGCCCTGCAACGATCTAACTCACTGATACTATAGAACCAGGAGTTTCATGGGCCTGTGAACATAATCTTTCATACATCCCTATCCGGAGGTAATGTTTTACAATAACCTATACAGTTTATCTCCCTCAATTCTTAGTTAATAGGCCTACTATTCTTCTATCTAATTCGAGGCCTACATACTGATCTCTTTCTCTCTGGTTTCCCTACAAGACGTTTTCATGTCTCTTTTTCATTCCTATTTGTGCCACATTCCTGTTTATCCCAATCTTCGAGACATAACTATTCTTATTCCATCTGGTTTCCCACAAATATAATGTTGTTCACCGTTATGCAATCTTCTCAATTCACATATATCTCTTTTGTTGGTCCAAAATTGTCCTAGGTGTTTTATTTTCAAATACTCGTAATTTATTATTTCCTTAAAGTAAGAGTTCATATTTTGCATCCACATAACAGAGCTATATCGATATTTATTAGACTGGAATTATTAATTTCTTATGCAATGCTTTATTCTAGATGTCCTTCGAAGAACAAAGTTTCATTCTTTTTCATTTATCAACGAACTGTGCCATTCCTTGTCAGAAAACTACGGTAGAACATATTAACCCTTAAAATTGCAATGTGTACACATTGATATCATTTGTATAACAAGTTGGTTAGGTGTTTTGTTGAACATGTGTTGGGGCATGACGAATGAAAACAATATAACGTAACAATGTAATTTGTTGTTGTATTATATTACATAATTTGACATCAATTTAAGTAATTTCTGCTCGTTCATTTCTCTATTGTTTATAATATATTTAATATATTTAAATCAATATCAATATCAATATCAATATCACCATGTCATTACGACATTTCAGGTATTCTCCCCTGGCGTGGCGTACTTGTAACCCAATTCTGAGGTTGTGGCGCCTGGAAGGCGTGGTTAAGTTGCCCCGATGATATGAAAGATGATGGTAATGATGCGTGAGGGGAGGGCTTAATCTAAATTTAATCTAATGAAAATTATATGATAAAGATGTTGAATATGTTAAACTGAAAGAAAATACATAAAATTGTTATTCTCCCAGTTATTTGGAAGTGAAATATGGATTCTTATTTTAAGAGAGGGGAAAATGTACGACTATATCAGAATAAATTTCTTAAGAAAAGTTTTGGATTAAGGAGATATGAGCATACAGGCGAATGGAGAAGACTATTTAACAAGGAGATATGAGCATACAGGCGAATGGAGAAGACTATTTAACAAGGAGATATGAGCATACAGGCGAATGGAGAAGACTATTTAACAAGGAGATATGAGCATACAGGCGAATGGAGAAGACTATTTAACAAGGAGATATGAGCATACAGGCGAATGGAGAAGACTATTTAACAAGGAGATATGAGCATACAGGCGAATGGAGAAGACTATTTAACAGTGAGGTATATAATCTTCTTAGGAAACCAGATGTAATGAGAACGGTTAAGTCTTACGCACTGCGATGGGCAGGACATAGGGCACAAATGAGGAATAAAAGAAGGTCATGGAAACTTTTCATAGTAAAAACAGAGGAAACAACTCCAAGTTGTTAGGCAAGAATGAGGTGGGAGAATAGCATTAACCATGACATGAGTGAATTGGATTATACAGGTGACGATTAGAAAATATTATCTCAGGATAAGGATGTATGACGATTAGAAAATATTAACTCAGGATAAGGATGTATGTCCGCGCGGCCATGACCCTACTGTTCGATAGTGCCAATTAGTTAATTAGTTAGATGGTAAGTTTACAAATTTTGGGCAGCCTTAGAAAAAAATTTATTTACAAGGTGGATCTTGGGCGAAATAAATCTCAGAAGCTATGGTATAAAATTCTCTCTCATCCGTTTACTGTCTATGTGTGTACAGTTTTAGATGACTAACTAGCGGTAAACGAATGTGATTCTACGTGGCTATTAGAACACACCCTAAACACAGCTGAGAAAAGTTGTCGCCTCACCCTCAACAACTAGAATGGAGCTAGATAGCTTTTCTAATGCGATACGCCATCATGAAGTTCGTCCAACCTTGTTTTGTTAGAATCCTTTATTTTCCATTACAGAACAGTGTTCCATACTTACTAACTTGTTTTCGGAACTATAACAATATCATTGGGTTTTATTAAACTGAATGTTAACTAACTCACCTACACTATCGAATCCGGAGGTTCATGGTCGTGCGGACACAAACCCTCCATACATCCCAATTTAAAATTATGGTTGATGTCGACTGGGTCACTCATGTACATTTGTCAATATAAATATATCTGAATTGAACATAGAAACAATCACAACATTAATAGAAACATTTAGAATAAATTGGAAAGACCATGCACTACTAATGCTAAACGACCAGGTTGGCAAGAACTATTTTATATTATAATCGGAGGGGGACATGAAATATAGTCGACCTTTAAAGAAATCGCGTTAGTAATTTTGAGTCGGAGCGATCTAATCCTTGAAGACGACGATGATGATAAATATATCTCCAGCTCCAATCATTCCCCATATAGTTCATTTCCTCAAATCATTATTAATGTCATAATCCTCCTTATTCATTACCTACCAACTGGGCGCTATCCCTGTGGTTTCCCAACAGGAAGTGTTTGCCCAATTTTCATTTCCCAATCATGGAAAATCGTACACTGCATGACTTAATTGTTACTATTATGTCAGGGTTCCTTAGAAATCATGTAACTCACTATTAATAAGTTTTATCCATTTACCTGCTTTTTCTATCTTTGATGATTTTATTTTGAGTTTTCTCAGTCACCAAGACAAATTGTGGGTTGAAATTTCATGAAAGAATTGAGGAGAAGGAATTAAAGTGGTTAGGACACGTTTTAAGAATGGAAGATGAGCGATGGCCGAAGCAACTATATCAATGACAACCGACCAGAAAGAAAAAAGAGGGAGACCAAAGTTAACAAGGAAGAAAAACATGAGGACAGTAATGCAAGCAAGAGGGCTAAGCATTGAAGATGCCCAAGATCGTAGGCTTTGGAGGTTTGGCAAGGTAAGACGGCAGCATCTCTAAAAACCCGAAGATATATAGATAGAATTTCATTACTAAGACCAATTTAATCATGTTCACGATTTCATAGGATTTAAAAATATACAATTGATCAAATTATAATTTATAAAGCAGTGACACGGCCAATACTGACCCATAACTTGGGTTGGTTGTGTAATAACGAATCGTATCTTACAAGGGAACTGCCAACTATTACATACCGAAACCCACCTTTGAAAATTCTTCCAGAGAAGCGCTGTGATGTACAAAGACTGTGTCCAAGTAATTATCTGCCGTTTTTAACTGCAAGACACTAAAATCCTGGGCAAAATATATTATTTATGTTATAGGGAAGTAACACGTCTCTAGAATTTGGATAACCCGCACTACCTGCCGCCCGCGCTGCGACGCGCCTCACTCCACTCCGCTCTTAATTCAGGGAATCAATTTGATCCATGTCATGAGGTACCGGAGACCATGGGTTCTTTATACAAAAACATTCAGAAAACATCCTTGAACAACTGTGAAATTTTGTCAGTAGAGTTTGGATCCACTCTGCATCTATTTTATAGATCCAGATATAGTTGATGCTGTTATTGTCTGAGTTTTCACTTGAACCAATAGTTCTTATATCTTGTTATTTTTGTTCTGAAATACTTAAAACTCATAACATATTTTGTGCTTTAATTATAAATTACTAATCTTCTTTATATATAAAAGTAAACGTGTGAGTCTGTCTTTTATGGACTGAAAATCTACTTGACCTATTTGGTCAATGGGGGTTTCTACCTCGTTTAGACATTGGTTTTGAGAGAATGAACGTACATAACATATTATCGTTTGTACTATAGGGTCGGAGCTAAAAAAATGAATCAGTGTACTATAAAAGTCGCTTTTTGAACGCTTAAATGGCTTACCCTGCCAAAACCATAACAAATACTCCAAATTAATGTACGTAGAATTGAATATATATATATATTATATATATATATATATATATATATATAACAAAATCTACAATAAAGTGCACAACAGCATATCGTATCCCAGCAAGAATAACGTAACTACTCAAAAGATCTAATTTTCCAGTACAGCAAAAAGGGATTTCACTTACATTACAGTTCTAATGGTTTTGGAATAGCTATATGTGCAACTTGTACCTTGGTTAGTTAGGAATTGAGTAACTGACTTATTTTATACAGTGTAAACAAATGGAGTTATTTTGAATTGGGGATTAACTCAAATTTGTCTATTTTTGAGTTGTGGCGTTATTCTTGTCGGGGTTTGATATGTCCTATTGTTTTACGGATAACTCAAAATAATGATTACACAGCTCTACAAAAAAAGTTGTTGCCCTGGATATCTCAGCGAATTTCTATGTATTCAAGTGTTCAGTTTACGAATATATTCACAAAAGTGCTGAATGTGCTCTAGTTTCTCATGATTTTTGCGTCTCTTATATCTTAAAGGGTAAACGGCTTGTTACTAATAAAATTTATGTTTCCAGTCATGATTTGATTTCTGCGCATTTTTTCTCGTATACAAACATCATGTGATCCCCACTCTCACACCTCTCACTCCGCACATCGGCAGTGATCTCAGTTATTTCACAAAATTAAAGTACTCGCGACCTGCATCTGGATATGATAAAACAATTTGTCAAAGCGTTGGACAAGGAAGGAAAATGTTTCAAATGCATTTGTAGAAAATTTCCTAAGCTCAGTATGTAAAAGTTAAAAGGCGGAATATATGATGGTCCTCAAATTCGGCAATTAATGAAAGATGGAAATTTTATCAAAGTTATGACTGTTCCGGAAAGTGAAGCTTGGAAGGGTTTTGTATTGGTAGTAGAAAATTTCATAGATGACTATAAAGCACCAAAATTAAATAGAAATTGTGCAGAACTTGTTGATAAGCTTCGATTCTGGGAGCAAATAGGAGTATAAAGTTGCACTTTTTCCACAGTCATCTGGATAGATTTCCGGATACTTTAGGAAATTATAACGACGAACACGGAGTGCGTTTTCACTAGGATCTAGAAGTAACGGAGTAAAGGTATCAGGATAGATGGGACCGTCACATGATGGCAGATTATTGCTGGTCTTTAAAAAGAGATTGTCCCCTAAAACATTATAGAAGAAAATTTTATAAAGGCATTCACTGAAGTATAACATGGGTATTCGATGTTTTTCTTTCTATTTACGTTAGTGCATACTAACTTTTCAAAAAACAATTGACATTATAAATATATATGTTATATTTTTTCATATTTTCCGATTTTTGTAGTGTAAAATGAAAATAAAGATTAAAAAACCAGTGCAAATCTTCCAAAATCATTGATAGTTTCATGAATTGTGAGCATACATATGTCAGAAATTAATCTTGTATCAAGGGCAACAAAACCACTGTTCACCAGTGTTATTTATTGTTCAAGATGATCCCTGACAACGCGGGTAATCAGTACAGGTATCCAAAAATAATATTACGATATAAATTGATATATACGTTTTTCTTATTCAACTAAACATAAAAACAGATTTAATTTATTTACCGTAGCAGCGCACGCCGGTCATTAGCTAGTTTAATATATGTTAATAAGAAATATAGAAATTGTCTTTATACTAAAGAAAGCTAACATAGTGAAACAAGGGATTCCTTGAATAAGACTCAGTATAATTAAGGAAAGTTATGGCTAATAAATAGAGGGAGATTGAATTTGGTATTTACAGGTCAGATCAATAACGTGGATGTTTGACCCCTCTGAGAGAGGATATCAGCATAGTTCCCAATTTGTTACACTAATTTGCCTCCAAATGAACATTAAATTGATATACGCATGCTTTCCGTCTCACGTGGTCCCTTCTATCAACTGATTCTCTATTGGAAATTGCATTTTCTGCATGTTTTTTCTACCCGATTATAGCTGGCAATGAAATTTCAATCAGTCTGAATTATCAAGTAGTTCAAAGACGTAGATTTATTTGATCTCTACTCAAGAGGAACTTTGCTTCTCAGAGTGACAAGTATAACTAGTGTTTTGCTCGTTTTCGTTTTACAATTTAACTTCATATTCTGTGCGCGAATAAAGACGATATCTGAGAGTAAATGTGCCTCTCTTTAAGAAAGAACACGAATCTCACCATCCACCGGTTTCATTTTTCGGTTCTGCACTGACTACCAACTTACTAGGCCTATATATTTATTGATTATGAAAAAGCTTTGATAGGATGAATCGAAACATTCTTCGGAAAATACTAAAACACATAAGGGGTAGGTACAAACATATTTCTTCTTCTTCTTCTTCTTAAACATAATTTGTAGGATTTTCATCCTGTGTATTTCCAAAATCACTGCTCGGAGGAAGACGTATTGGATATGTATGTACTGTCTATCCATCTCTTGGCTGGTCTTCCTCTTGTTCTTCTTCCGTCCATTGGTCTATCTTCTTTAGCTCTTTTTGCAAGTCGGTTTTCTTCCATTCTTTCCAATATTTTCGTCTATCTATAATAAATTTGGTTATGTCTTGAATATGGCATTTGTCCGTAATTTCTGTGTTTTGTATTTTATCAAATAATACAAGCACATTTGATTTCAGTAATTCAATCTTTATATAAAAATAATAAGATAGGGATATACAAAAAAAAAAAAAAAAAAGGAATTACTTACAGCGAGCATAAATCAGATAGTAAGACAAGGATGTCTACTTTCACTCACACTTTTTAATGCATTTATTGACGATATCATAAGAAATTTGTTGTAGAAGTTAAATAATTTTTACTAATTTTACAACTATGATCTTCGCTGATGATTAAATTATTATTGGAAAATCAGAAAGTGAAATTGAAGAAGCTGCCCTTACATTAAGCCAGACTGCTGTTCAATATGCAATAATCTCTACAAATAAAACAAAAGTAATGGCAATCCAAGGACAAGAACTCATCATTAATAGAAAAATATAGAATACATTGGAGAGACCAGATCCTGCAAATGCCAAATACTAGGATGATAAGAACTGGTTTACATTATTTTCCAAAGGGACAAGAAATGTTGGTCGAAATTTAAAGAGATGACGTGATAAATTTTGAGACGGAACCGACCAGCAGGTTTAATCCTTGAAGACGATGATTGTTTTGTACTGACTGGATATTCCACACCACTTTGCAGAACACGAGGTGTTATGTACTTGTACCGTATCCGAGCAGTTCAAGGTATCATTGACTCCCCATCGGGAAGACATTTTCTCATGGAATATCGGCCAGTGTGGGATCAGTGCCCATCCAGCTTCGTGATTAATTTGGGTAGCTACAATAAGTAGCCAGTTAAGTCTCGTAGTCTGCGATGGGCAGGACATGTGGCACTAATGGGGAGTGAAAGACGTGCATGGAAGATTCTTGTAGGAAAACCAGAGGGAAAACGCCCAGTTGGTAGACCAAGAATGAGGTGGGAGAATAACATTAACTGTGATTTGAGGGAAGTAGATTATACAGGGGATGATTGGAAAACATTGGCTCAGGATAGGTATATATGGAGAGCTTATGTCCGCGCGGCCATGAACCTACGGGTTCGATAGTGCCAGTGAATTAGTTAGTTAGTTAGTTACAATAAGTAGCCTCTCCAAGTTGTCGACTTTTCACAACAAACTTCAGTATTCTACTCTATAGTGTTCTGCCCTAGGGGAGGTCCTTCACTGCACCACACCACGATGATGATTAAGATGACTATGGTGATGATGGCCAGATTTTCGGGAACCGTTTGGGCCTCAAAGCTTCCTGACATTTGTCTTACAGGTGAGGAAAAAACCCGAAAAAAAACCTCACCCACGAAGCTTGTCCCGACCGGGAATCGAACCCGGGATCGCTGCGTGACAAGCAGCACGCTACCTCGAGACCACAGCGTTGGACAAGCTCAGTATGTGTCATTGAAATAAAGCAAGAAAATTATTTTGCAAAAATCAGCGAAATCCGACCATTAGAAGTACGGGTTTACCTGAAACTCGAAATTTTAAAAATCGCTCTAGCAGTCACTGTTTGTTTTCTGGTAATAGAATTGTATTTGGTACATTTTAACTAATAGAAATATGTTTTCCGTAAAGCAGGACAATCGCATCATAAATTCGACTTGCAGAGGAATTCGCTTAGTTTACGCAATTCCTGGGTGATTCACTTTTTGTTTGCTTTTATACCCACAAATAGAACATAATTTGGATATACTTTAGAGCACAAATAAAAGTTACTTTCGCACTCTTGGTATTTCTTTCATTTTTAAATTCGATCATTTTAATTTTCAATAATCTGTACTATTTCAACCGGGTCACATAATTTCAGATCCAAACTTATTATTTTGTAACTTTTAATCTGTAATGAGGAAACAGGACATGTGGCACGATTGGGGAATGAAAGAGGGGCATGGAATCTCCTTGTAGAAAAACCAGAAGGAACACTCTCAGTTGGTAGATCAACAGTGAGGTAGGAAAATACATTAACAATTATTTAAGGGAAATAGAATATGTAGGGGATGTTTGGAAAACATTAGCTCTGGATGGGGAAGTATGGAGAGCTTATGTCGGTGCTGCCAAGAAACTATGGGTTCGATAGTGCCAGGGAGTGAGTTAGTTAATGAGCAAACTACTTTGGAATGCAAGTTGTTAACAATTACAATTGTTTATTTCCTATTATTGAAATATTTCTGAAAAAATTCTCCCTTGAGCTGGTAATTTTCAAAGTTTCAATTGTATTCCTGAACTTGGTCTGTAAGATGTATGAATATTGCTCTCTAGGTATGGGTAGAGTTGTGCAATGCTGCAATAAACAGATTATTCCACTTGGAGAGCGGCGGATGCCATTGAACCATCCATCATTGGATAACAGGAGATTTCGCAAAGCTTTTACTCGAAAGAGAAATTTGAATTAGTTCAATGTTAACTCTTCCAGGTTCGTGATTTTTGCTGTATTAAAAGAGCGTCAATAAGAACATAACACTTCACTTCAGAGGATTTTACGTTTACTATTTACTTGTTATACATAGGCTGCTTAATTTTAAATAAACCGAGAAATATCTTTAGCTGTTCATCTTTATCCAATATCTAAATGTTTCTCATCCTTCCTTGATCAACTACCATCTCTAGAATTCCCTCTTATATGATATGAAGGGGCAGGGAAAGAACCAGGCAAATGACGAAATGGAGTTTGAGGTGCCATTGGATTCTCCATAAAAAGCACTATAATTTATAAGTATGAAACACTGAAAGATACGGTTTAGCGATGAATTTATTTACCTCCAAAGTTTGGCATATAGGTAAGTAAATATGCCTATGTATGTTGTAGGACCTAGAAGTAAAAGTATGTTTTTTAACTTTCAAGAAAAAAATATTTACCTAGTGTTTCCCCCTGTACCCTTCATATGAGGATAGCCACATTACTAAATAACTCATTGGCTCTATCGAAACCGGAGTTTCATAGTAGCGCGGACATAAGCTCTTCATACATCCCTATTCTGAGCTTTTTTAATCATACCTCTGTATAATTCACCTTCTCAAATAATGTTTTATGTTATTTTACCATCTTATTCTTGCCCTACCTACTGAACACTTTCCTTTAATTTTCCTGGAAGAAGTTTCCATTGTCCACTTTGATTCCCCATTCAAGCCACATGCCCTGCCCATCGCACATTACTACACTGAACTATTCTTATTATACCTGATTTCCCATAAATATCATTATTGTGTAAGTCTTCTCTATTCACCTGTCCGTGTCTGGTCCATTTTTTCTACGAACATTATTCCTTAAAAGCTACTATTATCAATTTTATTATTACCTTAATTGATATTATCATCTGTCCACAGTGTTCTGCCCTTGGGCAGGTCTTTCACTGAAATCATAGCATTTTCATGCCATGCTTTGCAGCTTTACTAGGGAAGCTGATATCATCAACAACAACAAGGATTAAGCCCAATGGCCTGTTCCAATCTCATTATAGGTCTAATTGGTCCTTCCATCTCTTCAATGGTCTTTCCAACAATCTTCTCCCTTTTAGTTTATAATTATACATTCTTCTTGGTATGCGCTGTTCATTCATTCGTAATACGTGCTGAAGGTAAGCATTTTGATAGTATTTTATTCTTTCACAGAGATTAAATACATTAAGTTCTGTTCTTATATCTTCGTTTTTCTTTTTATCGGTCCTTTGGTATCCTGCTATTGCTCTCAACATCTTCATTTCAGAAGCCTCTATTTGTTTACTATCTGCCTTTGTTAATGTCCAGGTTTCACATCCATAGATAAGAGATATGTACTTTGTAAAATTTTAAAATAATCTCTTTTCTAGTTTTATTCAATAAAGTTCGTTTAATTGTACCACATGGATAATTGAATCGTTGTATATTACTGTGTTTATCTAAATATCTGTCATTACCTAAATGACATCCCAAATAATTAAAATTCTGAACTTGGTCTATAATTACTTTGTTTATCGCTATTTTGTTCTTATTGCACATTTTCCTTTCAGAGCTAATATTTATGTTTTAGATGTTCTTAAATTTTATTTTAGACAGATATTATTTAAAGTATAAACGAATTGTTGTAAAGCATTTTCTGATGCTGTCATTATTACTTGGTCGTCTGCAAAAAGCAGAGTTTTCAATACACTATTTATATTAATTTGTTCTTGCCATTCATTTATGACATGGTCCAAGTATAAATTAAATAATACTGGTGACAACGGATACCCTTGTCTTACTCCCTGGTTTATTTCTATTTTTCGTTTACTAATTTTATCTTCGCAGTCTATTTTAAAATTTGTTTCTATACATAATCTCTAATTGGCTGGTATTATCATAATTATTATTAACGTTATTACTGTCATTATCATTGTTTTGTCATATATAGTTTCGTGTTCCTGAACTCGAGGTCAAGTTTTCGACAAAATGCCTCTACATATCGCGGCTATTCCATGTCTCCTCTCCCATCATTTCCAGTTAAGGTGGAAAATGATTGCTGGAGTGATGCACAGTGGAGACTTGTTGCCTGTGGCACCGCCACATAAACTCGTAATCTTTACTAAGAACTGTGAAAAGACCGCCAACAAGGGATCTCGTGAAGTTATATCAGGCTTAGCAAGCAGGGAGTAGCGGTCCATACCCGTCGCGACCTCCAGGTCATTCTGACCCTGTAGGTAGTAACTAGTAAGGGTCCCGGCCACAGATTACATGGAGAGAAGATTAGGTTCTTAAGCTTTGGAAAAAGCAACCACTCTCTGAAAAGATCGGCCTCCTAGTTCTTCAGTTGATTCTTACTGAAGTGAGTTGTTACACCATAAAATTATCATAAGTAATGCCACGAGTGATTTCCAAATTATCGATAAATTCACGACTCACGAAGAGAATTTGGAAATCAAGAGTGGCATTTGTCAGGACTTTTTAACGAATAAAATTAAGCTGTTTACTCACAAATCATTATGTAACTATAGTTATTTTAATATATATATAATGTAAACGGCGATGTTTTAAAACAAACGAGAAACGATTTGGTACGCTTCATCTTCTTCTTCTTTTGTTTATCACTGCAACCAGATCATATTATTTATTGCCAAAGGAACGCAATATTGTAAGAATGCTCTCTAGTGGAGAAAAACTGAAACACATCAAACTGTATATTAATTAATTTCTGATGTCGTATGATGTAAATATGACAATTATATTTTTCTCGAAAATTACCTGGGAAAAAATACATTTAAGAAAGTGCAAACAGTGGTTTTTTTTTTGTGGTATAATCAATTGCTACAAATGTTTTATATTAACTCCTGCAAGCGCTATGTGTTGACATCCATGCACTATATATACAATCTGATAGCCGTATTTCCTACAGAGTCAGTCACTGCAAAATAATGGTCAGACTTGTTCTGAATATTAAAAGGAGGAGATTTCTTTAATATGGTAAATTTAATATTGGTAAATATTTGGTGAAACACGACTGTGATTGGTTGTAAAACAGAACTCATTGAAACGTGATTGGTCATTGACTCCCATTTGGGGCATGAGTTAAATAGTCATAAGTAATGGCACGAGTGATTTCCAAATTATCGATAAATTCACGACTCACGAAGTGAGGAGTGAATTTATCTAGAGAATTTTGAAATCGAGAGTGGCATTTATTAAGACTATTTAACTAATAATATTAAGCTGTTCACACACAAATCATTATTTAACTATAATGATTTTAAAATATTTATATATTTAATGTAAATGACGTTGTTTGAAAACAAATGAGAAACGATTGGTATGCTTCGTTTGTTCATCACTGCAATCAAATCATATTATTTATTGCCTAAGGATCGCAATATTGTATGAATGCACATTAGTGGAGAAATTTATAGCCAACATTATATATATATATATGTCAATTATATTTTTCTTCAACGTTATTTCCTGGGAAATAATTCGTTTAAGAAAAGTGCAAACAGTGTTTTTTGTGAACGTTTTTGTATTATCTCCCGCAAGCACTATGTGTTGACATTCATGCACTATATATACAATCTGGTAGCCGTATTTCTTAGAGAGTCATTCACTGCAAAATAATGCTATGACCTATTCAGAATGTTAAAAATGAGGAGCTTGATTTTATTATGATAAACTTTAGTTGATAAATTCTAGGCGAAACACGAGTGTGATTGGTTGTAAATAAAAATTCATTGAAACGTGATTGGTCATTGATTCCAATTTGGGGCGTGAGTTAAATAGTCATAAGTAATGCCACGAGTGATTTCCAAATTATCGATAAATTCACGACCTCACGGAGTGAGGAGTGAATTTATCTAGAGAATTTGGAAATCAAGAGTGGAATTTGTTAGGACTATTTAACGAATAAAATTAAACTGTTTACTCACAAATCATTGTTTAACTATAGTTACCGTGTTCTAAATATTTAAATATTTAATGTAAAGGGCGATGTTTGAAAACTAATCAGAAATGTGAGGTTATGTTCATTCACTGCTGCTTGATCATATTATTTATTGCCAAATAAGATCGCAATATTGTAAGAGTGCACCCAAGTGGAGAAATAATGAAACACAACAAACTATATATCATAATCAACATTACGGGTTATTCATTTATTATTTTGAGTAAACAACTCAGTAAAATCAATGAATCTATTCATTATTTGCTATATTCAATATATTTGTTGGAGAAAAATAATGGTCTAACCTGTTCAGAATATTAAAAAAGGAGGAGATTTCTTTATCACAAAAGCAGGAGCTGATAAAGAGAAATCGATAAAGAGCGAGGTGAAACACGACTGTCATTGGTGTAAAACAGAATTCATTGAAACGTCATTGGTCATTGACTACCATTTGCGACATGAGTTAATTAGTCCTATTAATTCCTATAGGCCTCTACTTAGGAAGCAGGCATGCTTACCTCTTCCGAGGCAGGTTGCAGTTGTAATGTAATCAAACCAGATGTATGACTGCGTTTTCATTGGTCTAATAATTATTTTACCTTTAAGCGTGTAAGAAAATGTAGCTCGCTCTCTAACACTCGAAATAAAGGCAATATAAATAGTAAAAATATAAATTAACTGTCACATATCTATATAATTTATATGGGATAATCTTAAAATATATAATTACAAATATCAACATCATACGTTACAGTCATGGATTAGTGTAACATTCTAAAAGCACTCTGAGTGTACACATTCCCCCAGAATTCGTAAGTAAGAAAGTTTGAAACTCGGGTCAGCCATCACTGACCATTGAATCTTGTTTTCCTCGATGTACAAGTTCTGATTCGAGTGGCAAACTTCACAAAAAAAAAAGCCATTCGTTTGCTGGAATCTCCGTTAGACATAATGAATGTGGGCACTTGTATAATGATTAATAGAATTGAGGGAGACATAAGACATAGATTGTATTATAATTCACTCATTTATAATTATTACAAATTTAATACATTAAATAGGCATTGTTTTATTCTTATGCATGCACAAAGTAGAATACGTTGGAATTTCAAAATGGCAAAATTTCTGTAGAATTTCTTCAACATTGGAAAGCAAACCATTTGAAAAGCAGAGAGAAACAAATTATTTTGACTATTTAACTCATGTCCCAAATGGTAGTCAGTGTCCAATCACGTTCAATGAATTCTGTTTTACCAATGATAGTCGTGTTTCACATCGCTCTTTATCGATTTCTCTTTATCAGCTCCTGCTTTTGTGATAAAGAAATCTCCTCCTTTTTTAATATTCTGAACAGGTTAGACCATTATTTTTCTCCAACAAATATATTGAATATAGCAAATAATGAATGAATGAATAGATGAGTTGTTGATTCAAAATATAAATGATTAACCTATAATGTTGATTATAATAGTTTGATGTGTTTCATTATTTCTCCACTAGACTGCATTCTTACAATATTGCGATCCTATTTGGCAATGAATAATATGATCGAGTTGCAGTGAATATACATAACCTCACATTTCTAATTTGTTTCCAAACATCGCCGTTTACATTAACTACACTGGTGTCCAAAAGTTTAGGATAATTTGTAAAACGGAAAATCAAAATGCTTAAAGAGGAGCAAGGAGTAAAAAATTATTTATCAAAACGTTTCTCGGTACATTTAGTTTAGTTTACATACTAAATTATAATCTCTCTTCAACAATGAAAAAATTAATAGCAATTATAAATGAAAATTGCATTGTTGCAGTTAAGCCCTGTTCCATAAATCTTCATTTTTAAAGAGAGTTATGATATAATCAGATGTAGTGTAAGAACAGATTGCAGTAAAATGGCACAAAGACAACATCTGGACCCTCTGCTTCGGGGTAGAATTATTGGGCGGCTAGAAACAGGACAGACACAAACTGAGGTCTCCATAGCACTTAATGTGCCACAAAATGTTATATCTAGGTTATGGCGACGGTTCCAAGAGACCGGAGACGTTAGGCGAAGACCAGTGGGAGGTCCGTCCAAGAGTTACAAATCCTCAGCAGGATCGATATCTTGCGTTAACTGCAAGAAGAAACCGAACAATGTCTGCCAGACAACTGAGTTCAGAACTTGCGGCCGCCTCAGGTATCAGAGTATCCAGACAAACTGTCTATAGAAGACTCAGAGCTGCTGGTCTGTATGCTAGACGGCCTGTAGTGTGCGTCCCACTCACCCTTGATAACAAGAGAGCACGTTTACGGTGGAGTCAGGAACATCGCGACTGGACTCTAAATCAGTGGAGCAGCGTGCTATTTACAGACGAGTCCAGATTCAGCTTGAACTGTGATTCGCATCGCGTGACTATCTGGAGGGAGCAAGGAACTCGTTACAACCCCATGAACATCATGGAAAGACATCCATTTGGTGGCGGTGGTCTCCTGGTATGGGGAGGTATAATGATGAATGCACGCACAGAGCTTCACATCTTCGCAGGTGGCACTGTTAATGCTCAGCGGTATAGAGAAGAGATCCTGGAACCTCATGTAAGACTTTTCAGGGGAGCTGAGGGTCCAGAATTCATATTCATGGATGACAATGCCCGACCTCACAGGTCACAACTGGTGGATGAGTTTCTTCAGGAGGAAGATATCCAGCGTATGGAGTGGCCAGCGAGGTCTCCGGATATGAATCCTATAGAGCATGCATGGGATGCCTTAGGGATACAAATTGCATCTCGTCAGCCTCCTCCGAGGACACTTCAAGACCTTCACATTGCTCTTCATGAGGAGTGGAATTTGCTGAGCATCGAACTCCTGAACAACCTCATCACTAGCATGCCACGTCGATGTGAGTCTTGTGTAGCTGTCAGGGGTAATCACACCCCATACTAATCATTTGAACCATTGTTGTTCAACTTTTATGTTCGAATTCTGAAATGCAGTTTTCGTTTGTTGTGAAAATGACAAGTGAGTGACGTATTCATGCCATTGTTTCTTTCGTGCCATGTTTCTAATTATGTGTGACATACCCTTACCGAATTTTGTATTATTCTGACAAATGCTTTATAATAAGTCGGCAAATGAACTAATTATCCTTAACTTTTGGACACAAGTGTATATATAAAATTTAGAACACCGGTAACTATATTAAAATAATTATTTTTTAGTAAAGAGCTTAATTTTATTCGTTAAATAGTCCTAACAAATGCCACTCTTGATTTCCAAATTCTCTAGATAAATTGACTCCTCACTTCGTGAGTCGTGAATTTATCGCTAATTTGGAAATCACTCGTGGCATTACTTATGAATATTTTCAAACAGTTTAATGAAAAATATATCACATAACCATTTAGGATATGGTGAAAATAACAGCAGAATCTATAGGTGAGTCAGCATGGAACATAAATTCAGCTCATAATGAAACTGTACAGGTAAATAATGGTTATCTTTTGACATCATGGAAAAAGCGTAACCTTCTAATTAAGTAGGTCATTAATAAAGAAAAAAATGAAGTTTTTAATTATTGGCACCATCTTATGTTGTGTTCAATTTTATTTCCCTTAAAATATGATGTTGTCAAATAACAATGTTTCTATCGTACACAATTCAGTGATATGGCGGTTAAAAGTTGTACCACGGTTTCCCCAATAGAGAGAGTCGCGGAATAATATCTTACGCATGTTCGTTTACAGCAGTAGCGCCTATTCAGGTGAAGTGAGTGAAGTGCCACTTCATCTATATTCTAATTATATAACAGTAGAATTATTTTATTTTAGTATGTATTTATTATCTACCTCTGACAAAAGAATTATTTTACGTCAGATTTTTATGAACAGTAGCTGCTGATAGTTCACATTGTGTCCGCTTGAGCGTTCCTACCACGGTGAACCGAACTAATATTTAATGGGTTATATCTTTGACACTTAACTACTATGAAAAAAAAAAGCCTTCTCATGGTTACTATGGCAACCATAACGTCTACAGATATTAAGGATATCCAGACCATAGAGAACCGGTTCTAGACTTCTAAAATTCTTAATGGAGTGAAGACGTGGTGTACGTTCTAGCGAAACACGTCAGCGCTTAATTTGGTTGTGTTGGACAGTAAGGGTGTATTTGTTTAGTACGTTGTCTTCAGTAGGCGCCACAGTATCTACATTTCAGATTTCACTTTAGTTTCACTCAATGGTGAGCATTATTGTAGCCTCGCGACATAGAAAGCCAAAGCTCCTGGGTTCAACCCCCAGTCTGAGCATATATTTTCCTCTTCAAATATAATTTGTACCTAAATTACTTTGATTTCTTAAAACACAAATAGCATATCACTTCTCGTTACACGAGGCTCGTTGAATTGTACTGCCAAGTTACACAATCTTCATAAGGTTTTGTGACTTTCAAAATGTGACGCGTGCTTTAAATAAGTATAAAGATTCTGAGAGCATTTTAAGTGACGTTTGCAGTTCAAAACTTTCGAAAAAAATCGTGATACAATCGCGGATGCTCTAAGGGAAAATGCAAGATTGTGTAAATGTGTGATCTTCGATTTAATTAATATGTTTCTTTGAATCCACAAATATTGAGGCTTGTCAATAGGGCTGTACTGTATTTAAATATGTCATCATGTCATCACTTCACCTGTTTTTTCATCCACCAGCCGCCACTGGTTTACGGTCCAACTCGAACTTAGCTCGGAATTGGTATAGTACGGCGAACCAAAATGTGCTGAATTAAGCTTATATTTCCGGTTTGAAGCGTAAGGGAATTTAGCTTGTGTCCAGTAGGTAATGAATAATAGAGAATACGTGCAATACATTACGCACCATATGTTACATCGTGACCTCCGAGTTATGCAGTCATGGCTTGCATGATGAACACTTGCACTGCATTACGCGGCCGTCATCGCGTGTCTACTTCCCTCACAGGAAATGCAATTCGTTTCCATTTCACGAAATACGTCAATCAAAACCATCATCTGTTACACGAATACCGCATCCGAATCTGTTTAGGGATCCGTATGAACACGAATATAAAATGTGCCTGCTAAATAGTTATTTTATATAAATCATCATTACGTATGAAGGAGAACTTTGGCCATTAACAACAAAAACAAATAAGTATATTTTGGCAACGGAAATGGATTTTATATGTAGGGCAGCAATACTTTCAAGAAGAGAAAAAAATAGGAACTCGGTTATAAGGGAGAAAATTAAGATTGAAGACACTATTTTAGATTGTATTAAAACTCAGCAATTAAGATGTTACGAACATGTCCAGCGAATGGAAGAGAATCGGCTACCAAAATGTGTTTTGGAATGAAAACCTGAGGGAAGACGAGGAAGAGGAAGACCTAAAACATCCTGGAGTCGAGGAATATATTTATAGGCCTACACGAAGGAGAAACATCTACAACCAGGAGATTGGATGGACCGACAAAATTGGCTATTAGGAATCGGACATTGTCAAAGATATTAATCAACCGATGGTTTATCTGTCTAATAAAGAGCCGTTTCTATCTTGGTAGGTCTATTAAACATTTAAGTCATGAACGCAACAAGGGAATAAAGTAGTACATTACTAGTCGAGGACTTGTTTGAACTCGAGCTTTACCGAGGGGTAACAAATAAGTTCGAGAATAGTAATGTACTACTTTCTTCCCTTGTTGCGTACATAATTTTGTTCACTCATATACTAATGGGGCTAATTATGTTTACTTTTTATATTTCATGTAAATGTATATCTTGGTTTGAAGAGTTAAATTGTTTGATAAGCAAGGTAATGTTGATAAAACAACTGCAATTATTTATTATTGTGTGAATTAATGGCAGACATTTTAAATAAGAAAAATACTAACGAAAATAAATAAAATCTTGTGGCTAATGTCAATTATTGTGACAACTGTTCAATCACTATAAATTTGAATTATCAAAATGAGAAATAGCCGTCGCCGTGGCGTAGTCGGTAGAGTCCCTACCTTCCACTCCGGGTTCGATTCCCGGCGGGGGTGGGCATTTTAAAAAATCTCCACTTTGGGTCTGGATGTGTTTGCTGTCCCTAATGCTCAACTGAGTGCACATTTCCTATTAAAATGGGGAATAAGTGTGATGCAATAAAATTATATTGAATTACACAATAAAATTTTAAGTAGGTAACATTTTTACATTATTAATTAAGTCGATTACTTTTCTTCCCTATGGAAGTAAGTTGAGCAATTACATCCCGTTATCAATGGATACCAAGGCCTCTCTGGTAAATTCAACTTACTTCCTAAAAACAATGATAATTAGGTGTTTTATTAGTATAGGAGTGAACAAACTTATATATTCCACTTTTGCTTACTAACTCACCGGCAATTATCGAACACAGAGGTTGAGGCCCGAGTAGAGATAACCTCTCCATGGCCATAACTAACTAACTCACTCACTCACTGGCACTGTCGAACCCGCAGATTCATGGCCACGCGGACACGCTGTCCATATATATCCCTCTATACACAAGCTCTCTATACTCTCTCACATGATTGGAAAATCATCCACTGTGCAATCCATCTCTCGCAAATCATGACCATCTTCTCTGATACTACAGCTCTTAGAGTTTAGCCTTGACCTCCCGAACAACAGCTCACCATTCTACTGTTATTTACTTTCTGACTCCTATTACGTTTCCAGTTCTTCTCAAATCACTCTCCACGCCATCCATCCATCCACCCATTCAATCCTGCTTCTACCATGTGATGAAGGATTTTGTGTAACCCAGGGTTTTTTGGTTGGATTTAGGTTTAGGTTTGATCGAGGATTAATTAAATTAATTTCGGTAGAGCTCTGGATTCTCTTCTCAGGGGTCAGAGGTTAGTATACAGGAGACGCTTCATGAAAAAAAATTGTTTGATGATGATAATTCAATCCAAGAACACTAAGTATTTTTTGGTGGTAAATATTCTTCACTATAGTATGGAATTTTTATTATGTATTAATTAACCAAGCGTCGAGGTAAATAATATACACTCTTGATTTAAAATGTTGTACCATAACATTAGTAGTGTTTGTATTCACGATACACTTATCATAAGTAATGCCACGAGTGATCTGCAATTTATCTAGAGGATTCGGAAATCAAAAGTGGCATTTGTTATGACTATTTAACGAATAAAATTAAGCTGTTTACTCACAGATCATTATTTAAATATAGTTACTTTAAAATATTTATATATTTAATGTAAACGGCGATGTTTGAAAACAAATGAAAAATGTTTGGTTATGTTTCATTTGTTCATCACTGCAACTTGATCATACTATTTATTGCCAAATATGATCAAAATATTGTAAGAATGGACCCTAGTAGAGAAAAAATGAAGCACCATCAAACTGCAGATTAAAGCCAACATTATAAGTTTTTAATTTTTTTTCGAAAGCAACTCAGTAAAATCCGTATTTAAAAACACAATTATTGAACACACAGTTATAAAATGTGTAGGTCGAAGGAATATATGCTCATTATTTGCTATATTCAACTTATTTGTTAGAGAGTCAGTCACTGTAAAATAATGCTCTGACATTCAGAATATTAAAAAGGAGGAGCCTTCTTTATTTTGGAAAACAAAATTCGATAATTATCGAGGTGAAACAAGACTGTGGTTGGTTGTAAAACAAAATTCATTGAAACGTGATTGGTCATTGACCCGCATTTAGGGCATGAGTTAATTGGTCATTGATATGTGTTTATATACATTATTGTATTTTTAAATACTTCATACATATTGCATTATGGAAATGTGCATGTTAAATGAATGTTCCCTAAATAAATCAAATTTATTCATACAATTACAGTACATACAGCACGAACAAACACACATAAATGTAAAAAATAAATGAATAAAAACAGGCATGCTATAACAATTTTTGTTATACAATTTTTTTATTCCTTAGAGTAAAATAGTCGATAGACATTCATAAACGTGCGCACTAAATATTTATTTTGAACTACAATACGTTTTTAAAAGGCGCATACATGACTAATGACGCGCTTATGTAACTGTAAACAATATTTAAAATAAGTTGAACAACAGTAAATAATACAAATAATTTATCTCATTTTAATATGAATAATTCACATTGGAAATTTATATATGTATATATTAAAATTTGTATAGAACAAATTTATAAAAAAAAAACTTTTAATTTCACAAAAAAATAGGATAACGAATTTTACTAACTGATGAAAATTGGTTTTCCCAACTCCGTCACCTCTGAATTGACAAGCGCCAGATTTTTTATCTTTATGTTTACAAAATTGGAATATATGGACTTTATGTACGAAAAATATATGATTCACATAATAAATAAAACTTCTACAAGCCTGCAGTGAAACAGAAGATGTCTTTCCATTTTCAGGGCAGTTCTTATGAATCATATTATCTAAATTTTTCTGATATCTGTATGTCATTATGACATGAAAACATTACATTGATTTGACAATCTTCTCTATTTATTGTAGCGCCAAACCAACAATACTCAGGTGTGCATCAACAATATAAGTGTGGGAACATTTGGCACTAAGCTGACTGATGCAAAATTTATATTAGTATTTACGAAGATGGAGTTTCTTAGTCGTTTGTTGCAAAATACAGAATATCTGATACGGCCGATGGCGTTTTTGCAGTTATCTTTAATAATAAGGCTACATTTAAAGATTCGGCGCCAGAAGTGTGCGTACACTTACTTAATGCAGCTAGTGTAACAGATTACATAAATATATTTTTAAATGGCGCTTAGCCGGTTGATACATAATGCCATCCAATTATATTGGTTAATAATTATATTTAATATGAGGTTAAATCCGATTGGTCTTACAAGGAATATAAGAAGTTTAATTTCAATCACAATTTAGTTTTCTCTTATTTACGAGAGAATAAAATTATTCAGATTTTGAAGTTTAATAGAAATGTATTGAAATATTTAGAATTTGACAACAATGAGTTGAGATAATTTTTAAAATCATTATTGAGAACATTTTTATAGTAGTAAACTATTTGCATTATTATTAAGGGACTCTGATTTTTATATGACAATAATACTAAGAATGAAATATTTAATTTTGTATTTAAAGTTAATATTAATGCATAAAAATAATTTGTTGCGCAATAGTGCGTTTTGTCGTACTTACCAGCAATGGCGATCATTATTGAAAAGTTGGACTTCTTCATTTCGGGGTTGCCAACTTAAATAGGCCTAACTATTGTAATATTAGGCCTACATTTACACCCACGTTCGGGAAGTAGAACCACTGCCATCTATGTGTACTACGTACAATGTATATACAGAAAATATACAAAAGGTAGTGTTAAAATACATTATCCGAAACAAATCACTGCAACTTAAATGAAATGAACTATATTTGAAACAATATAAAACAACAAATACGTACTTGCGGCCATATTATCAATAATTGTTCTCAACGCCTCCTGTTGTTTCAACTAATAATCATTGCCCACACTGTTAACGTTAGTCAATTGTTCATAATGATCGCAAATATTTCCAACAAAGAAGTTATTATTTTACTATTATTTATTATTTTGAAAACAGCATCGCGCAAAAACTAATGTACAAGGCACGTTTGTGAAGTGTTTTACAGAATCTCGGAAATTAAAAACCTAGCTATCGTTCGGTTTTTAAACATTTTTCCTCGATTCTGTAAAAACCACTTCCCAACCTCGCATCGTATTTTGCATCCAATACTACCTAGGGGTTCGGTTTCGGTCCATTCTATACACGTGTCGCAACCACTCGACTCTGCTGGCTTTAATATCTGCTACTGTATCTATGAATGTTTTGGTGAACCAGAACAGAATTTAATTTTGGAGACTGGAGAAACAATAGAATTTTGTAGTGAGATCACATATTTACTAATTAAACTAAATAATACTAGAAGTTATGACGAGAAAATAAGAAATAGAAATAATAAAGGAAAATTTACAATTGCTTGCCTCAATGAAATATTGTGGGATAAAAATATAAGTAATAAAAATAAAATTAATATATATCATACAATTGTTAAAAGTATCATTACGTATGGAGCAGAAATTTGGTCATTAACAACAAAAAGAAGAATCTTATGGCAACAGAAATGGATTTTATACGAAGGGCAGCAAGAATTTCAAGAAGAGAAAAAATTAGAAACCAAGTTATAAGGGAGGAAATGAAGATTGAAGACGGTATTTTAGATTATATTAAAACTGAGCAATTAAGATAGTACGGACATGTCCAACGAATGGAAGAGGATCTGCTACCAAAATGTGAGGGAAGACGAGGCAGAGGAAGACCTAAAACCTCCTGGAGTCAGGGAATATAGCCTATTTATACATGAAGGAGAAACATCTACTACGAGGAGATTAGATGAACCGACAAAATTTGCTATTAGGAATCGGACGATCTCAAAGACATTAATCAACCGATGATTTATATATCTATCTAGAAGTTGTAATTTTGTTCAGTGCTCTTGTTAGGCAATTCCTGACCATCACTGTCTCAAGGACGTAACTCTCCATGCCCATATACTAAGCTAATGTTTCCCAATCATTCCGGGCCAAATTTACCTCTCTCAATTCATGGTTAATATTATTCTCCCACGTAATTGTTGAGCTACCAACTGAGGACTTCCCTCTCTTTTTCATAAAAGAAAATTCCATATCCTTCTTTCATTCAAAATTCCTCCCACGTGCCCTACCTATCGGAGTCTACGAGACTTAACTGTTATTATGACATCCAGTTTCCCATGAGGTCATCTAGCTCAGTGATACGTATAGCCTTCTCAATTCACCTGTCTGTTCGTCTCTCTTTAGCTCACAAAATTCCTAACCATTTTTTCCCTCAAATGGTATTAATATTTTCTCCTCTCCTTAAGTAAGAGGCTATGACCTTATCCATACAGTTTACAGGGTGTAACTAAATTCCCATTACATACTTGGAGGAGGTGTATTGGAGACCAAGACGGTTACGTTTAGCATAGGAACTCGTGTCCGTAAATGTACCGTTTTCCTGATAGAAGCAAAATACAATAGACATTGCTCTCTCCAACGCCTCCTTTTTGTCTCAGAGTCCACTTACAAGAAGGGCTCGATGTAACGACCACCGTCGTCAACACATACGATACCTCCGCACCATGTTCTAATACACACGATCACTATTAATTGTTCCTGCATCATACCCGCAGCCATAGGTCTTCCTTGGATGCCACAGTGATCTCGTAAAAAAAAAAAAATGTTACCCCACAGTTAGCAATCTAACGGAGTCAAGTCTGGAGAACGTGCAGGGCTTTGATGCCGAAAATGCTGGAGATTTGAATGTGTATTGTGGTATTTTGCATGTAGAGAAAAACGAATTGTTATAACGTTTGATACAATATTTTTGTATAATGTTATAATTGTTATTGTTGTTGTTGTTATTGTTATTATTATTGTGATTGTGATTATTATTATTATTATTATTATTATTATTATTATTATTATTTTATGGGATGTGAAGCAGAAACTGAAGATTTAATATTAGATGATCAGAAGGGATATATTAGAGGATGTGAAGAATTTGAGTATTGAAAATTAGGTAATGTAGGTTAAGAGGATAGACAAGAATGTGACATTAAATACGGAATAAATTATGGTAAAGCAAATACAGCAATGTAACATGGTGTCCTATGGAACATATATATAACCAGGAAAAATAAGTTACGAACGTATTTAATTCAATAGTGAGAAGTGTTGTCACATATGGAACTAAAACATGAAAATTCAACGAAAACTTACATAGATGAGAATTGATTTCTTCAGGAGAACTGTAAGATATTAAAAATTGGAAGTCGTACAAAATATATATATATATATATATATATATATATAAATATTCTAATAGTAGATTTTATAATATGAACAATTGAATTGGTATGGGCACATACTATGAATGCAATAAGAAAGGTTACCGAGAAAAATATTTGAGTGGTGTCCACGTGGAAGAAGAAAGAAAGGAAGACCTCGAAACTCATGGTTGGAAGAAATACCTGGAATGGAAACGTGAGGACTGGAGGACTTGTAGTGGATAAATAGGAACGAGTGGAGAAGGAAAATAAAACTTAAGACACAGAAATATGTGTAAACATGGGAAATATGCATATAAATAAAATTATTATTATTATTATTATTATTATTATTATTAATTTTTTTATTACTGGTAATATTATTAATCTACGACATGGGATCATGACCTAGTTTCTAAGAAATGACCCAAACTAAAGGTTTTTATTTTTAATAAACTCCTAACCATTTCTTGAACTGAGAGAATCTGCAATATTTATAGTAAATATAATACCAGTTATGTAACAAAATACATTTTTATACAATTCCAGGAAGAAAGATATATGGATATGAGATTGTAGTTGGAATTAATTGAACTTTTTATTTATAAGGACGAGATTGCGTTTTCCTATGAAAGTATTAATTCTGTTCTAAGTGGAGCATTTCATCCAGCATTGCTTTAATTAAAATAACAGAATACGCATTGAAGATAAAACATATATAGAATGTTACAGTTGCACTTTTTCTACTTGGCTGTCATTAGTATTTTTTTTTTCAACAAATACAGTAGCTGCATTTTGATATATACGTAAGTTAATTAAACTCTCCCAGTTTCATGTTCATCGATTCTGAAAATATGAATAGCTTTCATCGAATTTCGAAGGAATGAAGCTATTGAGGTTGTTTTCACGAAACTATTTAAGAAAAAAAAGAGAAATTCACCATTCACGAATAGAAATATATTATGTAACGGAAATGAAGGATTATTGAAAAATGAGGGAAATTTTGAAGAAGTAGCTGAATTCAAATACATAACTAATTAACTGACTGGCACTATCGAACCCGTAGGTTCATGCCCGCCCGGACATAAGCTCTCCATACGTCCCTATCCTGAGCTAATGTTTTTCAATGATTCCCTGTATAATCTACTTCCCTCAAATCATGGTTAATATTATTCTCCCAACTCATTCTTGATCTACCAACAGGGCGTTTTCCCTCTGGTTTTCCTACAAGAAACTTCCATGCACATCTTTCATTCCCCATTCGTGCTACATGTCCTGCTCATCGCAGTCTACGAGATTTAATTGTTATTACAAATGACTTCCTATAAAACCTAGCAACAATCATTACAAATAGAAATGAGATTCACCAACAATTAAACATAGGCTCAATACTGAAAATGCATGCTATTATGCATTAGGCGTACAGGGACTTTCGTCATCCCAACTTCCCTAAAAAAACATTAACCTGAAAATATATATTCAATACACAAGTGATCTTCCTGGTGATAAAATATTAAAAGAAACAGTAAATATGCCCAATTCCGTACAGCGCCCTCTTCTTTTTAATTGAGAGAAATGAGGATTAGTTTATTATGTTATACGGTTTACTTGTGATTGATTGCGTCATGTGACGTAGTTTGTTTTTAACTGATTTTGTTTATTCATTACTATTTTTGTCTTCAGTCAATATCTGGTCTTGAGAATGACAGCTTAACTGTAGAAACATATTGACCATTTTAATCACAAATTCGTGAATTGGGCATTTCGACAGTTTATTTTGAAAATATATAAAAGTGTTATTCTCGTGGTCATATTATAAGGATACATGGACTCTTACTTTAAGGGAGAAGAAAAGATTACTAATAATTTCCTTTCTATTATTTTTTTCACTAGGAGGGCAAATTGCCATAACATTGCGAGCTGTAATATCTAGTACTCTTTTCCCATCTGTGGAATGAATGGAATTAGAAGATATCTATGGTGTTATGTAGTTTGTTATGGGGTTCCTGGTTTCAGAAATCAAGCATGCACACACAAGACTCATACATCTATTTTTATTAGGGATTGCTTCAGGTCCTCTAGGAGGGACTGAGTCCCTCCCTTTTAACCCTTTTCTGTCATAAGTTGACACACTTAGGCTCTGAGTCATAAATAAGTAGATGTGTGTGTCTGATATTGCATCACCACTATCACATTATTATAAATACCTGTGGTTTGCTAAGGCAGTCTATTTTTACCTGACACAGATCAGGTTAAGGGTGATCCCTCCAACAACAACTACTACTAGTCTAAAATATATATACAGTCAATATGCCCATTTCACCAACAAATATTTAAAATGGTCAACTAGTTTCTACAGCCAAGCTGTCATTCTCAAGACCAGATATTGACTATTGTGTACTAAATACTACTAGTCTACTTAAGAATGCATTTTCTATTGATAAATCATCACTTACAATCGCTCAAGTAAATTCACAAAGCATTCTGTCCCATTTTGATGAGTTTGAAACCATATTTTCATCTCTTGGACTAAGCGCCATTTTAATTTCGGAAACCTGGCTCACCCCTTCCATACCTTCGTCCCTTGTTCACCTAGACGGATATTCACTGCTCAGAAATGACAGAATAGATAAAAGAGGTGGAGGAGTTTGTGCCTTTATATCAAATGAGCTTAATCCAAGAATTGTCCACAAGTCCCCTTCTGTATATTCCGCTAGCCTCGAGTTCTTATTCGTAGAAATTCAAGCCAGTCTAAAAAAATGTCTCTTATGCATTGTATACAAACCTTCAAAAATAAGGCACCTTTCGGATCTAGAAAACGCTCTGAACGATTCATTACCTCATTATGAACACGTTATTGTCGCAGGCGATTTTAATACAAATCTTCTTCAGACTGACTCACCAGCCATACAACTTAAAAATATGTTCCAAAGCTTAAATATGACAATTGTTCCTCTCTCTGCCACACATCATACTGCTACTACCGACACTCTACTGGACTTAATAGTGACTACACATCCACAGAAAGTACTGTCATATGGACAAATTCCTGCTCCCGGCATATCTGCTCATGACATTGTATTCGTAGAATACTCACTCCAATGTCCTAAAAGACGCTCTAAATTGATTACGTACAGAAATTTACAAAACATAGACGATACTAAACTAAAATCAGACGCTTTAGAACTACCTTGGTACACAATATGGAATCTTAGATCAGTTGATGAAAAAGTAGACACATTTAATACACTGATACTACAACTATATGACAGACATGCACCAGTAAAAACCCGACGATTTTCCCGCCACCCTGCTCCCTGGATGAATGACTCAATACGTGAACTTATGTCAAAACGAGACAAAGCATACCGAACATACAGACGACATAAAAATGACGAGAACTGGCAACTGTACAAACAACTTGGTACACAATATGGAATCTTAGATCAGTTGATGAAAAAGTAGACACATTTAATACACTGATACTACAACTATATGACAGACATGCACCAGTAAAAACCCGACGATTTTCCCGCCACCCTGCTCCCTGGATGAATGACTCAATACGTGAACTTATGTCAAAACGAGACAAAGCATACTGAACATACAGACGACATAAAAATGACGAGAACTGGCAACTGTACAAACAACTTAGAAACACAACTACACAAACTATACGCAATGCCAAACTACGACACGCCCACAGTATAATCGGACCTGATATAAGAGCACGGGGCACTTGGCGAAATCTCCGTGCAATGGGACTTAGACAGTTGAATCCCTCAACTGACTCTATAGACATTTCTGTAGATGACTTAAATGAACATTTTACCTCAATATCCATGACACCTCCAGACAACAAGACTAAAATAGACATTCTTAAAGACTTATCCCCATCCCCCCATATAGGAAGAGATAAATTTTACTTTAACGACATTTCGCCTATAGACGTTAAAAAAGCACTCAAGCGGATTAAATCCAATGCACAAGGAACAGATAACATCAGCATTTTAATGCTAAATAAAATCATTGACATTATACTACCCACAGTGACTCATATTTTTAATGCTTCCCTTATAACTTCTATCTTCCCTACTGTATGGAAACAGTCTAGAGTTCGGCCTATACCAAAAATAAGTACATCAACTAACTGTAATGACTACCGACCGATTAGCATCCTTCCGACATCATCTAAAGCCCTGGAACACATTGTACATAAGCAAATGACTGAATATCTCCAAGAAAATCACCTCCTTGATCCTTATCAATCCGGCTTTAGATATGGTCATAGCACAACCACAGCTTTGCTAAAAATTACTGAAGATATTCGTGAAGCCGTGGACAGACGTCAATTGACTCCTTTAACCTTACTTGATTTCAGCAAAGCTTTTGACACAGTAGACCACGACTTACTTATGATAAAGCTCAAGCACCTACACTTGTCTGACAGCGCTGTATCCTGGTTCGACTCATACCTGCACGGTCGTCAACAATACGTTTCATTAAACTCTAGATCTTCGTCTTGGCGCAACGTGCCGGCTGGAGTCCCACAGGGCAGTGTTCTCGGACCTCTTCTTTTCTCAATCTACATAAATGACTTGCCAACTGTACTAAAGCACTGCCGTTATCACCTCTACGCTGATGATCTCCAAATTTACCTACATTCACCTCCTCATTCTCTCTATAACAGCTTGACAAAAATGAATGACGATCTCATATCCATCTTTAACTGGTCTTCAAGTATCGGTCTAAATATAAATCCTAACAAGTCACAAGTAATTCTAGTGGGACAACAAATACTGCTTACAACCTTTGACATATCTACACTTCCAAACATTACTATAAATAATATAATTATCCCTTATTCTTCTTCAGTAATATATCTTGGACTACATCTAGACGCAAATTTAACCTGGCAAACACAAGTGAAACACATATGTAAAAAGACTTTCTCCATCTTACATTATCTTAGACGTTTAAAGGATTTTCTCCCAGTTTCGTTAAAACAAATCCTTGTGCAGAATCTTGTGTTACCACACTTCGATTATTGTGACATTATATATAATGATCTAAACTATGACTTGTCACGGAGACTGCAGCGTGTTCATAATGCTTGCGTTCGATTCATTTTCAATATCCGCCGTTATGACCATTTTCCCGAACACTTTAATAACCTCTCTTGGCTCCGTCTTACTGACAGACGTAAATTGCACTCTCTTTCACTACTTTTCAAGCTTCTGAATTCCTACATCCCTACTTACCTGGCGTCCAGATTTGAGAAGTTATCCTCTTACCACAATATTGACACTAGATCACAAGATAGCAGTCTGCTAACAATTCCTCTTCATAGCACTTCCTCCTATTCTACTTCCTTCACAGTAGCCTCTGCCCGCTCCTGGAATCTCCTTCCTCAAGATATCAGGGGTTGCCGCACACTTGGTACCTTTAAGTCACGCTTATACAGTTACCTGTTGTCTAATAATTAATTTTTCTCTATTTATTTAATTTTATACTATGTCATTAATCTTTTCCTCGTTTTTTATAAATATTGGACATATTATATATTTAATTCGTTAAATTTAGAGTAAATCAAAATACATTATAAATATTAATTGTATTGTATTCATAACTTGTAATCGTTTATATATATATTTATATATTGTAATTTAGATTTAAGACTATTTTTTTGTTTGTATTTTTTCAAACCTGGTTGAGTGGTAGACAAGGCCTTAAAGCCTTAACTCTGCCAGGTAAAATAAAGCTATTATTATTATTATTATTATTATTATTATTATTATTATTATTATTATTATTATTATTATTATTATTATTATTATTATTATTATTTTAAATGAATTGCATGAAGAAGAAATTACATGATGGGAGTGGGAACAAGATTGGAAGATATTAGAGGGATATAGTTAGAGAACGGGAGACCGAGGAAAACTCGGAAATTCTGACGTGGCCTACCAACAATGCCACTCCGTAATTTCCAGGTTTGAATTTAATAAATGTTGTACACAGTATTGAGAAACGAACGAGCAAGTGCTTCTTGTGCTCGGGTGCAGTTCAGTTACAGAAATAATACGTATAGTATATATATATATATATATATATATATATATATATATATATACATTACAATGTTTTAGTTAAAGGGAGAGGGGAAACAAAAGCCTATATACATTTAGGAACCAGTTCAAAGGCACAAAATAAATTCTGGCACATAGAAAATTAAGAAATAATACAAGGAGGATATAAAATAGACAAAACAATAGGATTGATTAATACTAGAAAAATGTATTTAAAGACATTATGGAATAATATTGTCGTAGATGGCCGTAGAATCGTCTTCACATCGTTTTGGCGTAAATAATCAACACAGATGATCGAATAATGCTTCAAAATAACTTTATTTAATTCTACGTTGGAACAGGTTCCACACTTCCAGTATTTGGGCTGCGATATAACTTACGAAGAAGAACAAGTTATAAATAAGAAAATGCAGGAATTTCAACATATTTGTAGAACAATCAGACAAATACTAAGGAACAAAGTAAGAAAGGATATGCAGCTAAGATTTTACTCAGCGATGGCACTACCAGTGGCGATGTATGGAAGTGAGGCTTGGGTTCTGAAGGAAAAAGAAAAAGAAAAAAACCAAATTCAGGCAGCGGAAATGAGATTCCTACGGGCTGTGAAAGGTTATACAAGGGAAGAACATATTAGAAATGAGAATATTAGAGAGGAACTAAAAGTACAACTACTTTTTCAACAAATAGAACAATACAGGAACATCTGCAAAGAATTACAGAGGATAGGATACCAAATATGGCCCTGATGTATAATCCTGGAGGCCGAATATCGGTAGGAAGACCACGAAAACACTGGGCTGAACAGATGTGAGATCGGAACAGGCAAAGACCTAATCCGTGAATGATGATGATGATGATGAAAACTATCAGTAACAGTTCACTCAAAATTTGCAATAATTTTATTCTTCTGTAATGTCTATCTATCACATAATTATTTTGCAGTCTCTGAGGAGTCCACTGGCTTCAGTTTCGTCTCTCTCTGCGCTCACTTATCGCTTTCATAACACGACTGACTAGCTGTCCTCCCGCGACCACCAATATTAGGCGTTGGGGAGAGAATTTTCTGGGCTTATGATACAGACCTTTCCGGTATGGACATTTCAGGTCATCGGTCTTCCCCGAGAGGGGGAGTAAAGGCTCATACAGATCTCTGGAATGCGAGCCTTGACATTTCAATTATCTGCGCGGTTCTTTCGACTCGTGAGTCGGCGACTTACGAATATATTTCTACCTATGCGAGACCACTATTCTCGCCTTCACCCGGAAATTCAAACGTCTTTATTACAGCGCGTCACAATATAAAACAAAACAAATCTAGGATAAAGTTTCAAGATATAAATCTCATTCTGACACCCAAAACATTTGATGCGTACAAATCATTATATGGAACCTGGGTTCCCGGTCGTGGCAGAAACGCGCTGGCCACACCTTAACTGAGATCACTTTTCACAAATATTACAAAAGTTGCATTTTTTAAATGCACTGTATAAATTGGCACGTATAATGAGCATATAGTCTGCGTGTGTACATTAGTAAATTCCCTGGAGGCTAAAAGTTAGCAATTCTGTGAATCGAACTTCCAGCTGCTCATGTGTAACTGAAAAATGCATAACATGCGTGTGGGATTGAATAAATACTTGCCTACTTCACCTCCAGTAACATATATCAATGTGTAAAATATCCTATATTTAAATAATGAAGCCTACTGTTTTTGTCAGAAATATTTTAATGTCGCCAGGTTGTCATTTCGACATTCTTTTTTTCTCTCTTGGCATTGGCGTTATTGTAACCCACTTTTGAGGTTGAGGCGCCTGGAAAGCGGAGTTACGTTGTTCCGATTATGTATGCTAGGTGATGGTGATAATGATTCGCCAGGAGAGGCCTTAATCCAAACTTAATACAATGAGCTGAATATGATAATGATGATCAGATAATAATTCGGGGAACGTTTGGGCTTCAAAGTTTTCAAACATTTGTCTTACAGGAGAGGAATTCCCTCAAAATAAAAAATAAATAAACAAAATAAATAACCCAGGAAACTTGTCCCGAAGGGAATTGAGCCCTACCGCTTCATTCATCTGTATGTTCATTTCCCTTTGGTACAAACATTTTCATTAGAACTTTATTTTTAAACAGTCATAATGTTTACTCCGTCCACCGCTGTGGTCTCGAGGTAGCGTGCTGCCTTGTCACGCAGCGGGCCCGGGTTTGATTCCCGGTCGGGACAGGCTGCTGGGTGAGGTTTTTTCGGGGTTTTTCCTCACCTGTAAGACAAATGTCAGGAAACTTACGGCCCAACGGTCCCCGAAAATAATCCGGTCATCATCATCATCCTTATCATCATCATCATCGTCCCACACCGGTGTGGAAAGCAACGGGACGCTACTACACCTATAATTCCTTAGTAAAGCTGCAAAGCATAGCATGAAAATGCTATGATTGCAGTGGAACACCTGCCATCGGGCAGAATTATTATGGATGGATGGATGGAATGTTTATTCCTCCCTTAAACTAAGTGGCCACGTTCCGGATGCATATAACTGGAAAAATAAAAACTTTATATTTTTTATTTTAACTTATTTTTTTAGAGGTGGCATGACAAGAGTCCTTGTAATGTATAATAGCATACGTTTAGAGAGTTGAGCTTTCACTAAATTCTTTCAATTACAGAAGTAGATGATCAACAGCCAGTGTAGGGGTGACATGTGGTTAGCATGTCGAGTCCCCCAGCCGTTATAGCTGGTTCCTCAACCTGGAGCCGCTACTTATTGTAGCTACCCAATTGCCTCACGATGCTGGGTGGGCACCGGTCCCATACTGGCCGAAATACCATGAAAAAATTTCTTCCCCCATGGAGACTCGAACCAGGGCAAGTCCCGTAGCTCTGCGCCAAGGCTTCCTACCTTAACCGCTCGGCTACTTTTAATAATAAACTAAAAAAATCATTCATCTTTGCAATATTAGGGGCCTACTGTATTTTTAATATTGCTATTTTTTTAATAGATCCTGTGAATTTCTGCAATTTTAAATGGTACAACTTACTCAGTATAACTTGTTAAAATGTCTTACCTGTACGATTGTCATGAGTCGATCACGGCCAAACGCCCGAAAAATGTTTACAGATCAGATTACTGAACGTGGCTTCATTTACACACTAACACAGAAAGGAACTGGGAGGATTGATCTTGAAACTTGTACCGTGTATACATAACGCATTAAGCTAACAGATACCGCAAAAACAATTTCTTGCGAGTTAATTATGGCCACTTCTTCAAGGCAGGAGAATAGATTAAGAGTATTTAAGAATAAAGTTCTTAGGAACATTTTTGGACCAATAGAGTTGAACAGACGAATGGAGAAGACTACACAACAGTGAGCTACATTATATTTACAGGAATCCTGATATAATAACATTTAAGTAATGTAGTCTGAGAAAGGCAGGACATATGGCATGAATGGGGAATGAGAGAGGAGCATGGAAGCTTCTTGTAGGAAAAACAGAGGGAAAACACCCAGTTGTTAGACCGAGAATGAGATGGGAGAATAACTTTAACCATGATTTGAGGGAAGTAGATTATACAGGGATATTAATAAATAGGATCTTATTGTGATAAAATTATTTATACATTATCAATAAAACCCAAATCACCGAACTAAAGTATTAAAATAGTCAATGCATTTCGATAGCATATAATCAAGACGGTTATTGATAATGGTGTCTACCGCTGTGGGCTCGAGGTAGCGCGCTGCCTTGTCACGCACCGGTTCGATTCCCGATCGGGACAAGCTTCCTTGGTGAGGTTTATATATGTTTTTTTTCGTCATCTGTCATACTAATGTCAGGTAGATTTGAGGCCCAAAAGTCCCCGAACATCATCTGGCCATCATCGTCATGATCGATGAGGAGAGCAACGGGAAGCTATCACACTTATAATTCCCAAGTAAAACTCCAAAGCATAGCAGTTCTGCCCTAGGACAGAACACTATAGAATAGAATAATCATAAGTAATGCCACAAGTGATTTCGAATTTATCTAGAGAATTTAGAAATCAAGAGTGGCATTTGTTAGGACTATTTAACGAATAAAATTAAGCTGTTTACTCACAAATCGTTATTTAACTATAGTTATTTAAAAATATTTATATATTTAATGTAAACGGCGATGTTTGAAAACAAATGAGAAATGATTGTTACGTTTCATTTGCTTCTTTCGTTCATAACTGCAACCAGATCATAATATTATTTATTGCCAAAAGATCGCAATGTTGTAAGAATGCACCCTAGTGGAGAAATGTATAACCAACGTTACAGGTATTAATTAATTTCTGATGTTCCTATGATGTAAATATGTTAATTATATTTTTCTGCGTCATTTCCTGAAAAATAATTCGTTTAAGAAAGTGCAAACAGTGGTTTATTTTTTTGTGGTATAATCAATTGTTACAAATGTGTTTATATTATCTCACACATGCGCTTTCTGTTGACATTCATGCACTATATATACAATCTGGTAGCCGTACTTCTCACAGAGACAGTCACTGCAAAATAATGCTATGACCTATTCAGAATGTTAAAAAGGAGGTGCTTTCTTTATTATGATAAACTTTAGTTGGAAAAATTTGAGGCGAAACACGACTGTGATTGGTTGTAAGTCGAAAATCATTGGAATGTGATTGGTCATTGACTCCCATTTAGGGCGTGAGTTAAATAGTCTTCATGATGATAGTCTCAGTATCGAAAGACGTTGATTATTTTATATTTTAGTTTGATGATTTGGGTTTTATTGGTAATGTGTAATACAATTATAGAGGGTATGATTGGCAAACATTAGCTGAGGATTGGGGTGTATAGAGAGCTTATGTCCGCGCTGCTATTAACTTACGGGTTCGATTGTGCAGAGTGTTAGTAAAATAATTATCGCTGTAAAAAATGTTTATTGAACAGTCCTCGTAGAATGAGTTAGTGTTGATAGGTTCTTGTGGTTGGGGAAAATTTTTGGCGGTTGGCTTAAGTGTTTAACCTCATACCTCAGCCGTCAAGTTGTCAAATGAGCATCGGTATCCACATACCGCGGGTAGCAAGTGGACTAATACATTATGCACCAGCCTACCCCTACCCCTCCAACAGCTGTAATGATGTGGTAACTGTCGCCCGACTATAGCAACTAGATGTCGCATGTTTCACCGCAAATGGCGCGTTTCAGTTTGAATCGCAACTCTTTTTTGTCGGCGTGACTTCAATTAAATGCAGATAGCAGCAGGATGTGACGGTGGAATGGGAGGTACCCTGCAGTAATAATTTTGTTGCAATGTGTTCGTATTCCTGCACTCTAGAGACAGACACAGCCACGCATATTTCCATTTTGTATTTTTTTTCATTAAATGAATGAATTTTTTGTGCTGTTTTAATTAAAGGCATAATTTAAAAAAACGTATTAAAGTGCAGCTCATGATTTGAGTTTGCAATGATGTGTAAAATTAGCCCGATATGGTAATGTAATAATGTTATATTCATGATACCAAGTATTTCAGTTGGATAATTCTGATTATGAGAGAATTATGTATTATGCTTGTATTTTCATGTAGAATATGATTTTGAATCAAATTTTCAAAATGAGAGGCTTTAGTGAACATGTTATATTCGTGAAATTATGGAGAGTTGTTTAATAATAAAGCTGCACTAGTACCTCACAAATGAATATTAAAAGCTACTTCTTGGTTATACAATAGCATGTCACAATGTGAGGTTGGAAAGTGCTTGTTACAGAAGGCAGGAAATGATTAAAAACCGAGCGAAAGCGAAGTTTTTAATTTCCGAGATTTTGTAAAACATTTCACGAACATGTATTGTACATTATTTTTTTGGACGATGGTGTCTTAAAAATAATAAATAGTAAAATAATAACTACGCGTTCATTATAAACAACTGTCTGGCTCAGCAATCTGGCCAATGTATATACTGTAAATGCCGAAAATAATTTAGTTGAGACTATAGCAGGCCGTGACACGAATCGGGTATAAAATGACGGAAAGTACGAATTTGTTTCATAATGTTTCAAATAAAGTTCAGTTCATTTAAAATGCAATGATTTGTTTGGTATAATGTATATTAACACTACCTTTTGGATATACCCATACATTGTATGTAGTGTACATAAAAGACAGTGGTTTTACTTCCTGCCCTAGATAGGTAATTTGTAATATTACAGTATAGTTATTTAGTTATATATATATATATATATATATATATATATATAGGTTGGCACCCCCGAATTTAGAGGAATTGAGAACCCGTCAATCATGGTCGCCCATCCTGTAAGGTATGACAGAAACGCATTATCGTCGCAAAAATGTGCATTTCATATTTAAAATGTCCATACAGAGAGTTTGGGTGAATTTTGTGTCTTTTGTTTACCAAGATAGATGTTAAATACGTTTCTTTATGAAGGATGGTAATTTACGTTCTCTATGGCAAGCAGGTCCCTACTACAGCGATTGAAAGGCCGAAAGCATTGAAAGGCCGAAATCCTTTTATAACTGCACTAGACAAGGATCTTTATGCCATAAAATATAAGATTGCAATACAGACAGTGGGCCTATATATGTTTTAACTGTTCGTGTGTGAAACCAAGATAAAAGACAGAAGTCTTACTTCTCATTATTCAATTGTTTGTATGTGGAACCAAAACAAAGGACTGTCATAAATCTAACTTTTGTTTACACTAAGTTGCAATCTTACCTTTTAGTATATAAACATTCTGACTCTATATATTGCAGATCTTAATCCTCGACTTGTAAATATGCTGGACATGAGTATTTCTTTTAAATGGATGTATATTTTATTTTAATTTCGAAATATTAAATGTCAATGTGCTAGATCATATTTTAAAAGATTTTTCCTTGATACAAAGTCTTACCTTAATTCGAACATTATATTATATATATATATATATATATATATATAAGAGGAGCCGGGCATCATAGGCATTATAGAAAAGAAAAGAAAAGATTGCAGTGGTATGGTCATGTCAAAAGAATGCCAGAACAAAGATTGCAAAAAATTGTTATGGAATGGATCCCAATGGAAAGGAGGAAGAGAGGAAGACCGAAGAAAACTTGGATATAAGGGGTACAAGCAGCTATGAATATCAGAGGAATGGAGGAAGATCAATGGATGGACAGAGAGGAATGGCGTTTGGTTTCCGAAAGACGGCGGCAGCTGCTATGATACCGGATGATGATGATGATATTTATATATATATATATATATATATATATATATATATATATATATATATGTATATGTTATAATTAAATGTTTAACATTGAGCAATGCAAGCTTAATATGGTATGATAAGAAAAATAAATGCCTGGACGGGATTCGAACCCGGATCTCTGAGTCTGTACCTCAGCGTGATATCCATTACACTACCAGGCGAATCCAATTCAAACTCTTATTTTTCTTATATATGTATTATACTCTCCATTATTACTAGATGTCGCGAGAACTCTGTCTTCACTGCCATCTAGTAGCTGACTATAACAAGTAAGCAAATTAAAGATAATATTTTTACCTTATAGCAGTGATGCTTTATAGATATTATAATTAAATGTTTAACATTGAGCAATGCAAGCTTAATATGGTATGATAAGAAAAATAAATGCCTGGATGGGATTCGAACCCGGATCTCTGAGTCTGTACCTCAGCGTGATATCCATTACACTACCAGACGAATCAAATTCAAACACTTATTTTTCTTATATATGTATTATACTCTCCATTATTACTAGATGTCGCGAGAACTCTGTCTTCACTGCCATCTAGTAGCTGACTATAACAAGTAAGCAAATTAAAGATAATATTTTTGTTATAGTCAGCTACTAGATGGCAGTGAAGACAGAGTTCTCGCGACATCTAGTAATAATGGAGAGTATAATACATATATAAGAAAAATAAGTGTTTGAATTGGATTCGCCTGGTAGTGTAATGGATATCACGCTGAGGTACAGACTCAGAGATCCGGGTTCGAATCCCGTCCAGGCATTTATTTTTCTTATCATACCATATATATATATATATATATATATATATATATATATATATAATGTATCAAACTGAAACCGGTGAAAGTATAGGGCAATAAAAGCAAAAAAGGTCCAGTGAACATGGGTCCGTAAACAAACCATGTCGAGATTTATTATTGCGAATATGTGGTTATAAGCTGCCACTGTCATCCTGCGTTGTAAACATCTTACCAAAACTCGCTGAAGAGACGAGTCTCATATTGCAACCGGATGCAAAAACGACACTTCGAACACCTCCTTTAACAGGTATGAGTGTACAGTATTACTGTATAACATGTTCAGTAATTTATTGCATTCCTTGGTATGTTAAGCTGTGAGTGAATTTTGAGGCAACATAGAATGATAGTTAAACGAAAAGTCTACTTTTCAAATTTATTTGTGCTAATTATAAATAAACGAGTAAAGTGCGCTCTAGTTGAACATTGGTTTTGAGTTTAATTTTTGCCATAGTCTGTTATCGATTTTGTTCTATTTACACACGTTATGATGTGGTATTTTCTACATCCTTGTCCGCATAGCAGACATTTACGGTCTCCTGTCGGCTCGTGGAATTTCCTATTCGCACAAATTTTATGGTGAAACCCGTGTATTGCGGGCCCTGTTATGAGGTGTCTCTGGGTCTTGCACTCTCTGGTCCAACTATCATCTAGCATGGTTGGCGTGGTGTAGAACTCTAGGTCCATTTACCTATTCTTGTGTTCCCTGATGTTAATCAGTTCATGATAGGGTTCTATAAATGGCAGCCAGTGTTGTAATCTTTTGTCCTCTATAAAATAGGTCTCACTCATGAGCTCGTAAATCAGCTTGTTGGCGCTGTTTTTTCAACTCCTAGTATCCGTTTCATGTGCATAGCCTTAACTTTTCCTATTCTTAATTTTAAGTCTCTCCTATATTATCCCTATTCTATACGTTATGATTGGCTGTATTGCTGTTTTAATTAGTGTCATCACTGTGCCTGTTGATAGATTGGTTATGTTCGGAATATTTTACGAGGCTTTGATGTCTGCTGCCGCTCTTTCCTGTATGTTCAATTGAATTCTGTAATAGTTTGTACTAATGAGGACGATGTTTCTAAATTAAGTCAGTGGCGGCATGTAAACGCACATTTGTAGTTATTTTGTACACATCTCATTTGCGGACCCATGTTTACAAGAACCTTTTGACATCTATTATTCTATACTTTGTTTGGGCTATATATATAACACAAAAAGAAAAAATAAATGCATGGGTCGGGATTTGAACCAGAGCTTCTAACTGCATACGTTTAGCGCTCTAACCAACTGAGCTACTCAGGAATCCTAACACAAACATTTATTTTTCTTGTAAATATTATTCTCAATTTACAAGAGAGGTAGCGGGATATCGTTCCTACTGTCATCTAGTGGCTACTATAAGTACTAAGCATTTTAGAGAGAATATTTATTTATAGCAGTAACGCTTATATATTTAGATGCTATTACTATATTTTCGTCATTTAGCAATGAAGGCCAAATATGACATGAAAAGAAAATTAAATGCCTTAGTCGGAGATATATAAAAATGAATGTTTGTTTGTTTGTTTGTTCGTACTTATGCGCGGCCATACCTTTGATCCGATTGTGATGGGCCTTTTTGCAAAATATTCAGGAGATTCCCGGGATAAACAAAGGCTATAAGAGAGTTGTGATACTAAACTCCTACACCCTTAAAAATCGTCCTTTGTAACGGAAAACGTAACAAAAGAAGCTCTTTCGACGCTTAAATGGCTTACGCTGCCTAAACCATAACAAATACACAAAATTAATGTACACATAATTGAATATCTCAAAAAGCTCTACAAAAAAGTCCGCGACAGCATATGTTTTTCTCTTAAGGGTAACTCACAATAACCACTTCTGTCTTTCATTGATGCCAAGAAGATCGAGACAAGTACGTAAATCCTGTGCAAGCATAGCAGCACATGACAGGTATTCTTTAACGGATAACTCACAATAACGAATTTTGTCTTCTAGCACATTTATGCCAAGAAGATCGAGATAAGTATATTCCCGGGCAGCAGCGTGTATTCAGCACGGGAATATTAAAATAATTACGATATACATTTGGTAGGGATTAATATGATAGGAGACATATAAACTAAGATACAACTCTAATATGCATGGATCTGAAACTAAAATGTTCCGAAATATATTAAATTGTTATTAAAATTAAATAAATCTATAAATAATGAAAATAGAATATATTACTAATATCGCTATAAAATATGTATGTGGAAAAGTAGAAATATATCCAGGTAAAAATTCCACGTACATTTGTCTAGAATAAAATACTGTAAAACGCTACCTGCTATACAAATGACAAATAAAGAGGTATTGTCAGAACTCTACCTACTACACAACTTACAAATAATATAGGAACACAAAAAGGGTATTGTCAAAAGAATATAACTAATTCCAATTAGCAGTCTATACAACTAATAAGAAATATTCATTCTTTAAGAAAAGATAACATTAGTTAGCTATTAAAAATATTAAAAATCTATTGACCAATTCTTAGAAACCAATTAACGCTACTAAGCAATTCCAAGAAATGATGATAAAGAATTACTACCTGGCTAGTACAGACAACAAAAGACATTCATTCACCTCTAGAAAAGATAATCTCTTAACATTGACAGTTTACAAAGAAACTGAAAAACATTTATCTATTAAATATCAAAGAACCAATTTACCCAGTTCTTAGAAATGTTATACATACTAGTAAATAATATTATTGTAACATAAATATATATTCAATTGTAAGGAGTGGATTCGAGAAAAGTGGGAGGAGCCACCGCCTTTATAAGCGAGAACTTATATCAAAAGCTCTATCACTCTCAGTGAATCAGTGATCAGTGTTGAAACATCGTAGATCTGCAGACCGCGATCTCCGATTCAGTTAAAGATCACTCTCAGTGACTCTGTGTTCAGTGTTGGAACATCGTAGACCTGCAGACCGCGATCTCCGATTCAGTTTAAATATTAGATTCGTCCGAGAAATAGTTAAATTTAAAGTTATAGTCCGTTAAGCATTTGGACTTTGAAAATATTGATTCGAGCACGTGGACCTCTAAGTATTTCATCGACTCCACTCATAGATAAAACTTTATAACTGTATTATCAAAAGTGTATTTCTCCGTAAATAAACAGTTTCTTGGATTCGTTAAAATTGAGTGTACATTTGTACGTTGTTCTTTTGCTTATAAAGAGTTCACAACCCTGAGATCTTTTGCCTACAACCGAGCTCCGGTACAATGTATAATCATTTTTCATTTTATTTATTCAACTAATCATAAGAAGTACATTCATTTTTGTATTTCAGTTCATTTATGCCAGAAGATCGGGATGACTAGATTCCTGAACAACACCGGGTAAACAACACGGGATATCTAAAAATAATTACGATATACATTTTTCCTCTTACTTATATAACTAAACATACAACACATTAATTTTCGTATTGCAATTCATTTATGTCAAGAAGATCGGGATAAGTAGATTCCCGGGCAATGCCGGGTAATCAGCACGGGGAATCTATACAATATAAATTTATAATTATTTTTCGTTTTACTTATTCAACTAAACATAGAAGCACATTAATTTTCATTTAGGCGTGGCAGCGCACGCCGGGTATTAGCTAGTACAGACACACACACACACACACACACACACACACACACACACACACACACACACACACACACACACACACACACACCAGATAATGTAAGGAAAGTTCCAGTGTGGTGTTTGCGTTATAAAAAGTACGTATAAGTTAATAAGTTAATGGAATGTTAAAGATCATAACTAATTACCAGTATCAAGCGCAGAACTCCATGGCCTCTTGGTCATAAGCTTTCCATTTATCACTATTGTGAGATATTTTTCTTGCTATCCCAGTATAATTCACCATACTCAAATAACGTTTTTTTTTATTCACTCAACTCATTCTTGACCTACCTAATGGGCGCTTTCCCTATGATTTTCCTACAAGAACTTTCCATGCCTCTCTCTCGTTCCCCTTCGAGCCATAAGTCCTCCCCATCACAGTCTACGAGACTTCCGTTCTTATTACTTCTGGTTTTTTATAAAGATCGCGTACTTCACTGTTGTGTAGTTTTCTCTTTTCATTGTGTATTCATCTAGTTTTTGGTTCAAAAATTTTCCCAATAGATTTATTTTCAAGAACTCGTTATATTTTCTCCTCTTTTGAAGTAAGAGACTTGTTTCGCTTCGATATAACTGGAAAAATAACAGTTTTATACATTTATTTAACTTTCACAGGGAAAGAACACTATGAGGTTTAATTTAATTAATTTTATACATGTTTATTTCAATATGGCAAGTGTCTCTTAATACATAATTCATTTTCTAAATCAATTTAAAATTTCAGCATCATCATGAACTTATTCAGATTTAAGTCGTTTGAACATGTTCCTATGAGATCTCAAGATGTTTAGTTAATCCATCTTAATTTTAGTCTTCCTTTAGCTCGATGTCCTTTAGGTTGATACTGCAATGCTGATTTAGGAAAGCGACATGCGTCCATTCTTTGTACATGTAATCAATTGCTTTTAACTCATGCCCCAAATGGGAGTCAATGACCAATGACATTTCAATGATTTTTGATTTACAATCAATCACAGTCGTGTTTCGCCTAGAATTTACCAACTAAAGTTTATCGTAATAAAGAAAGCACTTCCTTTTTAACATTGTGAATAGGCCATAGCATTATTTTGCAGTGACTGACTCTACAAGATATACGGTTACCAGATTGTATATATAGTGCATGAATGTCAACACATAGCGCATGAGGGAGTTAATATAAAAACATTTGTAGCATTTGATTATACTACCAAAAAAAGAAACCACTGTTTGCACTTCCTTAAATGTATTTTTTCCCAGGTAATAACATTCCAGAAAAATATAATTGTCATATTTACATCATAGGACATCATAAATGAATTAATATAGGCCTACAGTTTGATGTGTTTCATTGTTTCACCACTAGGGTGTGAAGTATGCATTCTTCAATATTGCATTACTTTGACAAATAAATAGTGTGATATGGTTGCAGTGATAAGAAAAAAGAAGCAACTGAAGCGTTCGAAATCATTTCTCATTTGTTTTCAAACACCGCCGTTTACTATAAATATATACATATGTTAAAATAACTATATTTAAATAACGATATTGTGAGTCTAATAGAATTAATCTGATTCGTTTAATAGTCCTAACAAATGCCACTCTTGATTTCCAAATTCTCTAGATAAATTGGGGGAAATCACGCGTGGCATCATGTTAATTCTGAATTCCTTAATCTATATTTTAAACTTTTTAATTTATTGCGTACATCTTTTCTTATTACAAATGTTTGGTGATACAGTAAAATTGTGATAGGTGGCAGCAACATTATTAGGATCTGTTAATTTTGTTTTTACTTTTCACTAGCCTCCTTTATGTTATTCCCTTTGGTTGAATATTCCACGGGCATTTTATGAGAGTTCCCTTCCAGTGGATATAGATATTCATTTAGGTAATTGAAGAAAGAATGAAATTTATGACCCATATTCATAGCTTTATCGATTATTGACTACTATTAATGCGGCTTTTTATCTTCATTCTCTTGCAATATTTGTAAGGCACAGGCTATAATTTGCGCCAGTAGTTGGGGTACTTCATGAAATTGAAATGAGGATAGGTGTCATGGAAATAAAGGAGAAGTATTTCTACCGAACAAATATTTTTCTCATTATTTCATGCAGACAGCTTTGAAATATCCGTTTACTCTGTGGAGTTTATCTTTGACAAATCTGAATAACTTACTTCCCCTTATTTTAGTGCCCTCATTCCAGGCATCAGGACAGGATAGTGATGGCAATTCTTTTATGATTCTCCCAAATCCATATTTCATGTTAAATCAATTCTATATTTATACTAAATACCACCTCCATCTTCATTATCAGAATCACTTTCGTTATCATTATCACCATCACCAACTAGTTAGTATTTTATTTTTAACGACATAACAGGAATTAGACATCAAATTATTTACGAAGTATGTCAATGCCTTTCTAATAATATAAAATAATAAAAATAACCTCCAACAACATATTTTAAGAGAGTAAAACAAGATGAACAAAAATATGAAATCAGAGAATAAGTGTAAATTAACCATTCACTTACCTAATCTCAGTATTACTAAAAATCTCAACAGTAATGATTTGGACCTAATTAAAAAAACCTACTAGCAACACAATATTGTAATATATAAAATATCCTTATACAAAATAAATACCTGTAACAGCCTTATAAACTGAATGATTGAGTTACCGTTAAATAAAGGAAAACACAACGAAGAACTTAATCCTTTAATTGGCAAAACACTAATTTCTCGTGAGTTATTTAAATGTGGCGGACCGCACTGAAAACAAAATCACGCATGACTCTTATTAGGTTTATTATGCAATTCGACACATATTTAAGTTATTTCTACTAGTTTGTTTTCTTCTGTTTTTATCATTAATACCAAATAAATCGAACCAATTGATGTATCTTATCGGATACATTGCCAATTAAAAGGTTAACTACGTATAATCCCTACCACTTAGGTATGGGTATAATCATGACATTATTAACAAACTGGTAAGAAAAAAATACGAATTGACAAATATAACCAAATTTGATAAAGAGATTAACGAAAATAAAGCTAAATGGATAACCCTTATGTACACAGGCAATGAAACCATACTGAAAACCATGTAATACGCGACCGTATTGTAGTAAAAAGTCTTCTTGGATGTTATGAAGTCCATCAAGTGGTGGGTAATGGTAACACCCATATAATTGCTATCACAGCAATTGTCATAAGTAATGCCACGGGTGATTTCCAATTTATCTAGAGAATTTGGAAATCAAAAGTGGCATTTGGTAGGACTATTTAACGAATAAAATTAAGCTGTTTACTCACAAATCACTATTTAACTATATTTATTTAAAAAATATTTATATATTTAATGTAAACGGCGATGTTTGAAAACAAATGAGAAACGATAGGTACGCTTCATCTGCTTCTTTTGTTTATCACTGCAACCAGATCATACTATTTATTGCCAAAGGAACGCAATATTGTAAGAATGCTCTCTAGTGGAGAAAAAATGAAACACATCAAACTGTATATTAATTCATTTCTGATGTCCTATGATGTAAATATGACAATTATATTTTTCTGGATTATTACCTGGGAAAAAATACATTTAAGAAAGTGCAAACAGTGGTTTCTTTTTTTGGTGGTATAATAAATTGCTACAACTGTTTTATATTAATTCCTGCAAGCGCTATGTGTTGACATCTATGCACTATATATACAATCTGGTAGCCGTATTTCTTACTGAATCAGTCACTGCAAAATAATGGTCAGACCTGTTCAGAATATTAAAAAGGAGAGCTTTCTTTAATATGGTAAATTTAACACTGATAAATATTTCGTGAAACACAACTCTGATTGGTTGTAAAAGAGAAATCATTGAAACGTGATAGGTCATTGACTCCCATTTGGGGCATGAGTTAAATAGTCAGGGAAAATTATTATTCCATTATTCTAAAACTATTGCTCATTTTCGTGGTGAGAAAGTCCAGCCTTTAGCATTTCACGAGGATATAAGCCAACTCTAGCCCTACACTAAACTATTTTAGAGGATTATCAAATCCAAGCGGCAATTGAATCATTTGATTTACTGTGTGGAGCTCGGGAAAGTTTTCTGTAACCTTTTCTAAGAAATTGAGAATACCTCCAAACTTTTAAAATTTTTGCAGTGACTGTAATTAAATATTCTGTTCATTAAAAAAAAAATATATCTCCATTCTTCTTCGCCCTAATGATACGTTTCTTACGTCTTTTACGTTAGGTATCTGTATGTCAAATTTTTGTATGTGATTTTTTTTTATATTGTGAATAACATGATACGTGAGAGTAGTTCCCTTACAATATATGAAAGCTATATTTTGTCCACCGCTGTGGTCTCGAATAGTTTGCTGCTTTGTCACGCAGCGGGCCCGGTTTTGATTCCCGGTCGGGACACGTTTCTTGAGTGATAGTTCTTTCGGGGTTTTTCTTCACCTGTAAGACAAATATCAGGAAATTTTAAGGCACAAACAGTCACCGAACATCATCTGGCCATCATTATCATCATTAACATCTTCATTAAGTTTATCTTTAAAGCCTCTCCTTGCGCATCATTACCATCATCACCTATATCATCCGGGAAGTGTAACTCCGCCTTCCAGGCGTCCCAACCTCAGAAGTGAGTTACAGTAACACCATTCCAGGAGAAAATACCAGAATATCCAAATGACAACATGGTGACATTGAATAAAAAATTATATTTATACACTTTTTTTATACGGTGCTGTGTCTTTAGACGACCCCTTCTTGTAGGGGAACTACGATTATGGATAAATGAAAATGAAGTTATTTTGCTGAATTTTTAAATTAAAATATACTATTTTACTGCAATATTTAATCATCATTGTGAACATTTTAGGTTTAAGCTCAGTTGAGCTTGTTTCTATATCTCTAGATGTTATTGACTTCTCCAGCGTTGTTTATGCATTTCTCTGTTTAAGAGCCCATTACTTGCTTTCAATCATCTGATAATTTTCCTAATTTAGAAATTCAATTGATAAATTTATTTGTTGAAATTCTCTCAATAACAATTGGTAAAAATCTATGGTTAGCTCTTTATCCTTATGGTTGATACTGGAATAACTTCTTTTGTAAACGATTTGAATCCATTCCGAGGAGCCGATTTAACGAATTGTTTTTTATATATTTGGAGTTTTTCTACTATATTTTGAAGTTTTGCCTTTCACGAATA